>OU343224.1:266860938-266977838 GCA_910596185.1 Chrysanthemum makinoi
AATTTCTATTCCCCAACTAGACAATCTTGAAGAAGGTCGAAGCCCATGCCTCCTGTTTCTACATTTTTGATGCATGTTGAAGGACTTCCTATTCCCAACTAGACATCCTAAGAAGGTCGAAGTCTACGTTCCGCTCTACATTTTCTCTCATGCATGTTAGAAGACTAAAGACGAGTTGCATTTAAATCTAACCACAAAGACTTCTTCTTCATCCGGCATTTATCAAACAGATTGTCTAGCTTAGTGGGAGAGCACTAATTGGGGGAGGTAAAATGTCCTGATTAATCCCAAATTAGACTTGCTTCCATTCTATTCTTCAGCAAGTTGATTCTCACAAAGATTGGGTGCGCTTCTTCTCAAATCAGATTTCTAGTACATGGCTTATTATATGTTACGATCTCAAGTGTCAAAACCAAAGAAGGGGGAAGGAGACAAGCATCTAAACGCGAGTAAACTTGATGAACTTAATACTTCTAAGTGATTGAAGATATCCCGGGAAGACTAATTGTCATTACCGCAGAGAAACTCAAGGTTTGACTCATATGCTTAGTGTTCTTATTCAACTATGTGGGGAAGTGATGTAAGAGTTAGTTTCTCAAGATGAAAGAGTACACAAGTGTGTGATGATTTTGATGTTATCGTAATCAATGGAGAGAGATTGTGTACATTGGGATGCTCAAATGTTTTACTTGAGGGCTAATTAGTGATTCAGAGATTTAATTACTTATTCCTGAGTTGACATCCGCAGAGATTGTCATCCCCAGAGATACAATCAAGATTCGGCCCGCTTTAAATGTTATCATTTATTCTTTTGGGCATTCTATTTTGGGTTCTGGAGCTTCATACACTTTCTTTGGGGGAAAGAAAAGTATACCGGGTTATTCTTTGGCTATTGGACTTAATCGCTACTTCGATGGTATAAGTTTCTTTGTCTTCTGAATGTATGTGTATTCGGGTTCATGAGCTCTAGTCTAAGAGATCGACCTGCATCAATTCATCTTTGGGGAAGTGGTCTCCCACAACCTTTTGGTATGGATTGCTTCAGACTTCAGTGGGTATGGAATTTGAGAAGATTATTTAAATGTGGGATGATACGTTGTTGTTGTTCTATTGGATGATATAACCTCGAACGAATAATCACGGTGATTATTTTTAAAAGGAGCAGCAGGATCAATGATAATGGTGTGCTTCTTTGTGCACCTGGCTAAAGCAAGCTTGAAATAGAGCTTTGAATCTGCTCAACATAAGGATTTTCGGTTTGGGGGGAAGCTGCCAAAGTCTCTCTTTCTCAAAGGCTCATGTTCTATCTTCTATTATGGGCCTCGGATGCTTTGGTGGTGGAAGTTTAAGAGATGACGAATTCTATCTTCTACGACGTGCTGCTCGATATCCTTATCTCGGTACTAGTATCATCATCTTTCTTAAACTATATCATCTACTCTATCTGTGTATATATTTATCAAAAAACCAAATACAAAAATATAAAACCAACAAAAGAAAATAGAAAAATAGAAAATTTCAAAAACCCATAAAAATCAGAAAATTTAAAAATACCAAAAATATGTTTTCTAAAGACATGTCTTCTGGTATCGATAACATCTGCGGTATTAGAAATGTCATTCAATAATGGCACGAGACCATAGATGAAGTCCGAGCAGGAGGTGTAAATATTCTTTTCTAAACATGTCACAAACTATGGCTTACAGTTATTTCGCATCGTGAACCCAAGCCCAAAAATGGCTTGGTACTTCGACTTAACCTTGCTTAAACCATGGTTTGATATTATTTCAGATAGCAACCCGTTCTTCAAGGAAGGAAAGTGCTGCGCTAAACCAATTTTTCAAATATTTCGTGCACTTATCCTAAAACAAACAAGGAAAGCATGTCGTCAAAAAGACTGTTGTTCCTACACAAATGTTTTTCCATCTAAAATTCTTTAGAAAAATATTTGGTGTATTCAAAAATTGGTGGTTAATGAGTTGCTTGTAAAAAAATCAGATTCAGAATTTTTCGTAAAAATTGAAAACTCAATCAATGACTTCAGCGCTTTTAAACTTTTCAGAAAATGAGTCATTGATTGAGGGGGAGAATGTTTTCAAATCTATATCATCTAACGAGATTATCTAATTATCCTATATGCTTAATTGAAAATGATGTTAACCTACGTTGAAGGACTAGGTGCCTAGGATATGATTGTTAGGATTAGATGATTAGAGTTTGATAAACACATTATTCTCATACTTTATATGAACTGATTGATATGTTGGATTGACTTTTATTAGTCGATTGCTGTTTGGGTGATGTCGACCACCATATATCTGGATGTGTGTTCACTAACGTATGTAGGTATATTGGTATATAAGAATGTTCCCGATCCGGATCCCACAATTGAAGATGATTGGATGCCGAAAGGAAAGGGTAACTATATATTGTGTTGACAAATGAAGAAACGGAGCTTAATTGGACTTCTATGGAGAGTTGGAATGGAAAAATGAAACGTAAGAGGTCTCACTGCATCAGCAGATGGTTTTCTTCATCAGCAAATGAAGAAACGGAGCTTAATTTGACCTCAGTTAGCATAAAAATGCAACGTAAGAAGTCTCATCAAGCATCGCCAAGGTTTTCCAACCCTCAAGAACAACAACAAAAGCGATTTTAACCACCTAACTTATCTTTGTGCAGGATAATCGTGATGATACCATTTTTCTAAAACTTTGTAAAATATTGTTTTAAAATGGAAAAATATTGTTTTGAAAATAAATCGGATTCAAAGTTTTGAAATCAACGGACTTTATTCTCACAAATATTAAGTGATTCAAATTAAATATTTTCAAACGATATTTCATCTATCAAGTCCGTTTGTACGCTAAAATGTGGTGATCTAAAGATTTAATGTTATGTCATGGTATGATTTTCTTTAAAAACTCAAGGATCTCAAAATGAAATTTTTTCTGTTCTTGTTTGATGGTGAAATTGTTTTATTTTACTTAAATATCTCTTAAAACAATCATACCTGACACTAACAATCTAATGAAATGGTCCTTATCTCGTCATTTTCAAAATTAAATCTTGCCACGTCTTTCCCCTAAAATTTTCTAAATGATTTAAATCAATTGGGATCACAAATCTCAAAAGGTTTGAAATTTTTGATCGGGGGAGAGATCGTGATTTAAATCTCAAATCTGTTTTAGTCCTTTAAAGGCACTCCTGCCTCCATGTGCCAAACGATTTCAAATACACGATGCACATGTTGAGGAGGAGCATTTATCCAAAAACAAGATGAGTATTTAAACAAGGTACATTTTCTCCCATGTTTTCTAAACCTTATTAACTCACTTGGGATCCAAAATCTCAAAGGGTTTGATATTTTTTGATTGGGGGAGAATTTGTGATTTAATAATGAAATCTGATAAATGATGATCGACTTGATTCAAAAGTGCATGTTGTTCTCCCATATGTGCTAAACACTTTCGAATCTCGAAGCATATATTGAGGGGGAGCATTTCAAAAGAAAATAAACTATCAAGGTACAAAGATATCTATGTTTCATCATAAAGTACCTTGATTGATTTTCTAATGGTTTTCTGTATGGCAATGCAATCGTGGAAGTACTTCAAAAGCCTCTTGCCTCTATGTGATAAAATGATTTCAAATATCCTATGCACATATTGAGGGGGAGAATTTACCAAGAAAATCAAATGGCTTTTTCTATGAAAATTGTGATCAAAGAAAATATTTCAAAGTCCTCTTGCCTCCATGTGCTAAACAATTTCTAAATCATATGCACATTTTGAGGGGCAGGTTTTCTAAATGATCAAAACAATTAAGGTACAAAATGCTTTGATTTTATATCACAAGTACCTTGATTGATTTTTCCAAATGATTCTTCAATTGGTTTCAAAAAGAAATGAACTGTACCAAAATACCGACCATTTTACTTTATGTATGGAGTTATAAGGATGGTGAGGTTAGGTATTAATTCCCACGATCCGCCGTGGAGGGATCTACCAGAGACAATCCACTAGATAGTGTAGAGTCCTTAGGTATGATGAAAAAAGGAGAAAAATGAGAATATGGGAAGAAGTGGATCGAGATAGAGCTAGTACTGGAATAAACCCAACAAGGTTCTAGTAATGAAGTCTTGGTAAGCACTGAAGGGGTTGAAGAATGAAAAAGAAGTGAATGTGAAAAAGGGTGAAAAGAAATAGCCCTCCAATAATTCAACCTTAGGGCAGTAACCGGGTTCAATACACATGCTACTGGTGGTTACTAAGGTAACACTGGTATTGAAGACAAGACGTCATGGACCCAGTGACGCACTGCACTAACCTTCCCAAGCTACTCAAATTCCTCTTAAAAGGACTTGTTTCATTCTCACGGGGAACCGACATAATCTATCGACTTTCTCTTAGAGATTGTTGATATTGAAGAAGGAGACCCTCTCCCTAGTCTCCGGCATAGGAACCAAATATGCACGATTGAGTCTAGAGCCAAGAGATCATCCACAATATCTCATTAGAACACAAAATTAATGAAGACTTGTTGTTTCACACAATGTGGAAAGTAAGAATATATTAAGAGTCCTACGCATTATCCTTGTGGTATTGCTAGAACATCCGAGTGATATATTAAATATATTCACAACGAAGATGGAAAGCCTTCTAGAGCCAACATCAAACAAGCTCCTGGTGGGTGACATGTGAGATCTTTTCTAAAGATCAAGCTTGTGACAACTGTATAGAAACGATGGGGCTTATCATCTCTGAATCAACCTTGGTCCAGGAAAAGGGTTGACGGATACCTTTGAAAAACCGATCGCTGTGCTCAAAAACTCTTTTCTCTAGCACTTCGACTGTGTATTATGTTTTTAAAATAAAAGGGTATTTATGATTGAAAATTGATTTCTTCTTCTAAACCTTCGTCGTATTGAAAAACTCTTTATCTTAAGCAATACGCGATTGTTTTCAAATCAAGGAGATTCTTCTTCTAAACGTTCCGGTTTGAGAACAGCTAGAACAGCTGCGAAACCCTGTCAAGGAGGTTCTTCGGAATCATACTCGATCAGTGCAGACTTGTACCGATCAACGGGAACCGTGGGCCGTGTACCTCAATTCAACGAAAGTGATCAAAGATACTTTCGTATGCTTTATTGCTAACTGTTGTTTGCGTGTACATTTGGACTTGCGGTACCGATCGTAATTGAGAAGTCAATCCAAAGCCGCATGCTCACAACATTCACACTTAATTGAAGAAATCATGACTTGTGCATATCTACGAACTGGCTCGATATTTTTATATTTCGATATTCCTTCGCCACGCCGCAAATATCATGAGCCGTTAAAGCTTCCGCCACTGATGAGAAGATGTCAAGATCCGAAAGTGTGAGCATGTCGTCCGAAAGTCACAACTTCACATGATGGCAACACAATAAAGGGTGATCCAAAGATTTACTGTGGCTGATGATCTCAATGAAAGCTCGAAGATCATCAAAGATGTGGATCAGTTAAAGGCCTCCACTAAAAGTACAAAACTATGCGGACTTTGAAGAATCGCTACTAAAGCACAAAGATTGTGGAACTTGAAGAATTGAAGTCTACGAGCTCAGAACTAAAGACAAAGATTGAATGCTAGGATGCAAAATGTATTTCATGGGGTGACCTCCCTTAGGGGGAGATTGTTAGGAATTGGAAATTCCATGTTAAAGTGTCGGTCACCCCAATTATGGTCTAGCATAAGTTAGCTCGTAGACATATCATTATATACGTTATTTAGTAGTTTATTAGTTAGTTTGTAGCGTAGTTTAGCGTAGTGTAACACCGTGGAGGAAGGACGGGTCTTTACCCACTGTATACCTGATCCACAGGCCATCAAGAGGTCGTATTGTCTGTAACTATAAATACCCCTTCCATCCTTGGAAGGGGTGGTGCTTTTAATCTAACCTTTCATATTTTTGTAAACCAAGTCTCTACCAAGAACACTCTCTCTTATCCTTTCTCTCTCTAAAACATGGCATACTTGTATCATCATCATCCAAGGCCACCCGAATCATCAAACACAATAAATATAGGATCCTAACATGGAGGAAGGACGGGTCTTTACCCACTGTATACCTGATCTACAGTCTGACAGGAGGACGTTTAGGTTGTAACTATAAGTACCCCTTCCATCCTTCAAAGGGGTGGTGCTTCTAATCTAACCTTTCATTTTTGTTTTAACTTTCTCTCACTATAATCACCCTCTTATCTCATTCTCTCTTTAAACATGGCATACTTAATTCATCACCATCCTAGGCCACCCGAATCATCAAACTACACAAAAGTATGATCCTAATAATTGGCATCAGAGCCTAGGTTTTGTTGTTTTTTTGATGATTCGCATGGTTTTTAGCAGTTTTTAGTATGCGGTTTGCTTGATTCTTGGATGCGGTTTGATGTGTATGGTTTGTGAAAACTTAATGTTGGTTGTGTGTTGTTTGAATATGTTTGTTAAAAATGTCGTTAAAGCAGTTTTAAGCATGTTCAGATTGGTCTTATAATGTCATGATTCTGGTTAGTTTTAGGCGAGTTCCTGGATGCGTTTTGTTCAAAATGAGATGCGGTTTGATACTGTCCAGATTCGTTGTCTCGTATGCGGTTTGTCATTGGAATCGACAGTTTTGACTGCGGTTTGTCCAGATTCATTGAATCTGGTGCGTTTTGGTGCTGTCTAAGCTGTTTGAGCTTTGCCTCTATGATGCGGTTTGTCAAAAACTGTAATAATGCGTTTTTTTAGTTTTATAACAGATGCGGTTTGATGTTTTTCACATAAGTGGTTTGTCAAAAAATCGATGCGGTTTGACTTTTAAAATCATGCGTTTTGACCATGATTGAAGATGCGATTTGATAAGTAAGGATGTGGTTTGATTCTGGATTAAGGGACAATGCGGTTTGAAGATTATGCAGGATTCGGTTTGTGTTTTACAGGTCTAGAATGCGGTTTGTCATGTTCAAAAAGGATGCGTTTGGTTGACTTCCAAAGACCACAAGTATCAAAGTAACATGATCAGAACAAACATATCCTACTAATTCACGACAGATCAAACAAGTATCAAGACTTTCTGGTTAAACCAAGACAAACACTACTCATTAGACCTCATACAATACCTCATCATCAACAAGACTTAATCAAACTATGCACATCAATCAACATCATTCAACAATATCACAAACCAAATACAACATCAGACTCTTAAGACTCGTCCATCATTCAAGAATCAATCATCTATCTTAAATATCAGATCTCAGTTTCCTCTTTAATGGTATTTACGAGACCTTTTTCAGATCCATAACTTCACAGTGGATAACATCATTGATCTAAAGCTTTTGATAATATCAGAAAAATAATGAATAGTATTTAACAATTGTGTTAAATCTAATCATTTATTCGTTATAAAGGATACAACATGAATCGAAATAAAATGAAAAAGAGAAAAGCATCTCAGATCCGGTTCATGTATCAACGAGTCTCAAAGATTAAAGTAAGTAACAATCAAAAGGATCTCAGCTCTTATCTTGTGGTGTGTTAAGATACATCAAGACATAATAATAGTCAATCACACGAGACAATCTCAACACAGATCTTAAAAATGACTCGAAACTGATGAAAGTTAATATGTAAAACATGATCTCAGTTGTGGTTTTGTTGACCATTCACATCATCGATCCTTGATCATGAAGCCATGCCTCATATTATGTACAAATCCGTGAGAAAAAGAAGATTATCATAATGATTATTTCTTGTCTTTGATTCGTGGTTAATAGGTCGATCATAGAAAGATCTCAATGCACCCAATCGATCTCAAAAATCTTTAAAAGAATTATTTTAATTTTATTGAGAACATTAAAACCTCACTGATCTATGTTCAAATGCCATGCTTCATATTGATATCCGAATCTTTATAGGATGAGAAACTTAACAATCATTTGTTATTTTTTTTCCTAAAATTCGTTTAATGGAAAATATCAAATCATTCAAAAGAAATCACCACCTTACCCGAATCCACAATGGATCATGTAGACTTTTCAAAAGGCTCAAACCATCCTCGGTGAGCTCATTCTTATCACAAGTACGAAGAAAGGAGATGCTTGTCGTGGGTGTTAGATTGTGATTGATATTGATGTTGGTTATGATTTATAAAGAGATTTGCTCGGTTCTGATTTTGATATGTGGGGGCAGGTTAAAGTGAGAGAGATTAGGTTAAGTGGTGTGAGATATATTTGGGTTAAAATTGTGATGAGGGTGTGTCTTATACCCAAAATATTAGGGTTAAGGGGAGTTAGAAGTGGATCGGATGTTATTTCTCATGGGCCGCGACAAATTGGGGCTTTGTATTGGTTCATTTGTGGGCCTAGTTGGACATTATATGTGTTATATATTAGAATGGATTCTTGGGCTTGAATACTAGTTATGGGTCGACAGAGGGGTTTTGCTATTATGCATCTCGTATGCTGTTGATGCGAGTTGTATTTATGATTTGTTTTTGATGGTGAGGTTTGCTATATGTTGTATCACTTAAGCTTCGAGTTAGATGACTTGGGCCAAATACGAGAAATAAATTGATATGTTGGACTAAGCTGTGAAAGTGTTACTGGACCGGTGAAAGTTTTACCAATTTATGGATCGGTTGTGGACTTTGGATGATTGAATCTACTCATGGGCCTGATAGACTGTCGAAATACATAAGCTTAAATGTTTTATCAAAAATGGTTATCAGACTTCATTGACTACAGAAAGATTTGATAATCTAAATTGCTATCCAAGAATTTCTTCAAAAAGGATTGGATATAATGTGTTGATATCCGAAGATTTGTATTTTGGTCATCAAGTATCACGGCTTATTTTGGTATAATTATTGGCAATAGTGTGGTACTTTGGTTTATACATTTTCATGGAGAATTTTATGTCACGGTTTGAATTGTTATTGGAACTACGTTGACTACGAGGTTTATATTTAGTATTTCTTATTTGGATTTAAAGTGAAGTTTTCCGGGCGCATTTACTTATTTCGTCTTCTTTCTTTCTACCCTTCTGCGAAGATGACTTGTTTGGGCATTTATAGAGTGTGATGAAGACTTGGCTATTTAATTACTTTTGTGATTCTTTCTCGCTAAACCGACAGCGTAACTATCACTTTGGTGTCTCACACAGTTGAGGATACGTCAAGAGGTTTTGTACATTGGGTACACCGTTTCTTCTTCACAAGGATTAGTACAAGCTTAAATAACAAATATGGGGAATTCTTCTTCATGTTCAAGTTTGATATATCGGGTTTAATTCACCAAGTGGTCACCATAATAGCCGACAGAATTCGTGGATGATGTGTTTTCCAAAGGGTTGAATGGTTAAGATGTGATCAACAATTCCCATTGAATATTCGATGCCTCTGAATGTCAATGATACTTCACAGTCTAAGCAAAATCTTTCAAGAATCCTCAGCGTCAGTCATGATTTTTCAAGATGTTTGCTTATGAAAAGAACTTTTCATGCAGATGGTCGTACACGTTAATGATGCTTCCGAAAGTTCGAAACCATCATGGGGGAGAAATGTATACTTTGATGCTTTACGGTCAACCTCAGGGGGAAGTAGTGTATACAACTCGACTTAGTATGGTTTGTGAAATTATCTACTGTAGGATCGTATATTTATTGTGTTGATGATTCGGGTGGTCTTGGATGATCAAAATACATGTTTGCCATAGTTAGAGAGTTAGTAGAGAGAGAGGGTGTTCTTGCTAGAGGTTTACACAAAGGGAATATTAGATTAAAATAAGAGCACCACCCTTCCATGGATGGAAGGGGTATTTATAGTCTTACAAGAATACGTCCTCCTAAAGGACTGTGGATCAGGCATACAGTGGGTAAAGACCCGTCCTTCCTCCACTGTGTTTCACTACGCTAAACTACGCTACAAACTAACTAATTAACTACTTAAAAACGTAAATAACGACAAGTCTACGAGCTAACTTAAGCTAGATAACATTTGGGGTGACCGACTCTTCACTAAGGAATTTTATAATTTCTAACAATCTCCCCCTAAGGGAGGTCACCCCATGTTTTACATTTTGAATCCTAGCATTCTATTCTTGACTTTGTTCTTGAGCTCGTAGACTTCAATTCTTCATTTCCGCAATCTTTGTGCTTTTGTAGCGATTCTTCAAAGTCCGCATAGTTTTGTACTATTAGTGGAGGCCTTAATTGATCCACATCTTTGATGATCTTCGAGCTTTCATTGAGATCATCAGCCACAGTAAATCTCTCTGGATCATCCATAGTTGTGTTGCCTTCATGTGATGTTGTGACTTTTGGACCGACATGCTCACACTTTTGGAGCATGACATCTTTCCATCGAGTAGCGAAGCTTTATCGTTCATGATATTTGCAGCCAGAAAGGTAAGCATAGTATAAAAATATCGAACAGTGTTATGTAGATATGCACCAGTCATGATTTCTTCAATTAAGTATGGTTGCTGTGAACATGCGGCTTTGGATTGACTCCTCAATTCGATCACCGCAATCGCCGGGGTGTACCCAAGATACGCTTAGCAATAAAGCGCACTAAAGTATCTTTGATCACTTTCGTTGAATTGAGGTACACGCCCACGGTTCCTGATCAAGACAAGTACTTCGTGATCGTAGGATTCCTAAGAATCTCCTTGACAGGTTTTCAGAACTGTTCTAGCTGTTTCAAACCGAACGCCTCAAAGAAGACAACACGGAGTGAAAGTGCAACCGAATTGAGATTCACTGATTGATGAAAAATGATTTGAAAAACAATCGTGTATTACTTAGAAGAAAGAGTTTTGCAATACGACGAAGGTTTTATGAGAAAGATCAATTTTCAATCAAAAATACTTTTTATATTTGAAAATAATACACATTCGATGTGCTAGAGAAAAGAAGATTCGCACATCGAACGGTTTTTCCAAAAGCATTTTTTCAATCAGAGATACTTTTTGAATTTGAAAATGTGAATACACATTTGACGTGCTAGAGAAAAGAAGGTTTGCACATCGAACGGTTTTTCCAAAAGTATTCGTCAATTCCATTCCTGGACCAAGGTTGATTCACGAGTGAATCTCCCCATTGTTTCTATCCAGTTGTCACAAGCTTGATCTTACGAGAAGATCTCACATGTCACCCACCAAGAGCTTGTTTGATGTTGGTTCTAGAAGGATTTCCATCTTCATCGTGAATACTTTTACATACCACTCAAATGTTCTAGCAAAACCACAAGGATAATGCGTAGGACTCTCAATATATTCTTACTTTCCACATTGTGTGAAACAGCAAGTTTTCATTAATTTTGTGTCCTAATGAGATATTGTGGATGATCTCTTGGCTCTAGACTTAATTAGTGCACATTTGGTTCTCGTGTCGGAGACTAGGAGAGGGTCTCCTTCTTCAATATCAACAATCTCTAAGAGAAAGTCAATAGATAATGTCGTTCCCCGTGAGAATGAAACAAGTCCTTTTAAGAGGAACTTGAGTACCTTGAGAAGTTTAGTGCAAATACCGGGTCCATGACGCCTTGTCTTCAATACCGTGTTACCTTAGTAACAACCAAGAGCATATGTATTGAACCCGATTTCTCTCTAAGGTTGAATTGATGGAGGGCTATTTCTTTTCACCTTTTTCACATTCATTTTTTTCATTATTCAACCCCTTCAGTGCTTACCGAGACTTCATAACTAGAACCTTGTTGGGTTTGTTCCATTACTAGCTCTGTCTCACCGACTCTTCCCATATTCTCATTTTTCTCCTTTTTTCAATATTCCTAAGGACTCTACACTATCTAGTGGATTGTCCCAGGGAAGATCCCTCCGCTCTGGCGGATCGTGGAACTAATACCTAACCTCACCATCCTTATAACTCCATGCATAAAGTAAATTGGTCGGTCTTTTGGTATTGTTCTTTCCTTCATGAAACCAATCGAAAAATCATTTGGAAAAACAATCAAGGTACTTGTGATATGAGATCAAAGCATTTTGTACCTTAATAGTTTTGATCATTTTATAAATGCCCCCTCAACATGTGCATATGATATTGAAATTGTTTGGCACATGGAGGCAAGAGTTCTTTGAAATAATTTCTTTGAAATAATTTCTTGATCACATTTTCCTTAGAAAAAGCCATTTGAATTTCTTTGGTAAATTCTCCCCCTCAATATGTGCATAGGATAAGAGAAATCATTTTAACACATAGAGGCAAGAGTTCTTTTGAAGCACATCCACGAATCACAAAAGCCATTAAGAAAACCATTTGAAAACTCAATCAAGGTACTTTATAAGTCTCTTTAAAAAAACTTTTTGTACCTCGATAGTTTTGCTCCCCCTCAATATGTGCTTCGAGATTCAAAATCGTTTAACACATATGAGATCACTTGCACAATTAAATCAAAAACGACCACCTTTTATCAAATTTCATTATTAAATCACAAATTCTCCCCCGATCAAAAATATCAAACCCTTTGAGATTTTGGATCCCAAGTGATTTAATTAGGTTTAGAAAACATGGGAGAAAATGTGGCCTTGTTTAAATACTCATATGGTTTTTGGATAAATCCTCCTCCTCAACATGTGTATTTGAAATTGTTTGGCACATGGAGGCAGGAGTTCCTTTGAAGGACTAAAACCAATTCCATTAAAGCAGATTTGAGATTTAAATCACGATTTCTCACCCGATCAAAGATTTCAAACCATTTGAGATTAGTGATCCCAAAAGATTTAAATAATTTAAAAATTTTTGGGGAAAGACGCGCAAGATTTAATTTTGAAATTGACAGATAAGGACCATTTTAAAACATTAAAGATTGTTAGTGTCAGGTATGATTGTTTTAAAAGACCTTTAAGTAAAATAAAACAATTTCACAATCAAACAAGAATAGAAAAAATTTCATTTTGACAGATCTTTGAGTTTAAAGAAAATCATACCATGACATAACATTAAATCTTTATATCACCACATTTTAACGCATAAAGCGAACTTTTGTGAAGAAATATCGTTTGAAAATATTTTATTTTAAATCACTCTCCCCCTCAAACCATGACAGAAGTCAATAGTTGAGTGACTTAGGTTTTCAAAAAAAAGAAGTCCGGTGATTTTCAAAATTTAGTTCAATTTATTTTCAAAACAATATGTTTCCATTTTCAAAACAATTTAATCAAATTATTCAAAATTGTTTAAAAATGGTATCCTGCACAAAGATACGTTAGATGGTTGACAAGCTCCGTTGTTGTTGTAGGGTTTGGAAGAAAACCGTCGCAGATGCAGTGAGAGATTTCTTTTACGCTGCATTTTATAATGCCAACCGAGGTCCAATTAAGCTCCGCTTTCTTCAATCACTTAAGAAAACCATCTGCTGATGCAGTGAGACCTCTTACGTTGCATTTATGCCAACTCTCCATTGAAGTCAAATTAAGCTCCGTTTCTTCATTTGTCGACTCAAGAAATCGTTACCCTTTCCTTTCGGCATCCAATCATATTCATCTGTGAGATCCGGATCGGGAACATTCTTATAACCAATATACCTGCATAAGTTAGTGAACACACATACAGATATATTGTGGTCGACATCACCCAAACAGTAATCGACTAATAAAAGTCAATGCAACATATCAATCAGATCATTTAAATGTATGGGAAAAATGTGTTCGTCAAACTATAATCATCTAATCCTACCAATCATATCCTAAATTCCTAGTCCTTCGACATAGGCAAATATAATTTTTAATTAAGCACGTAGGATATTAAAGAAAGCCCGTTAGATGATTTACAATTGAAAACCTTATCCCCCTCAATCAGTGACTCATTTTATAAAAGATTTTAAAAGTGCTGGAGTCATTGATTGAGTTTCCAAATTTTATAAAGACTCTGAATATGATTATTTTTCAAGCAACTCATTTACCACCATTTAGAAAGCAACAAATATTTTTCTGAAGAATTTTAGACGGAAAAACATTTGTGTAGGAACAGCAGTCCTTCGACATACTTTCCTCATTTTCGTTTTTAGGATAAGTGCACGAAATATTTGAAAATTTGGTTTAGCGCAACACTTTCCTTTCATGAAGAACGGGTTGCTATCTGAAATAATAGCAAGCCATAGTTTAAGCACGGGACACAGTCTGAAATAACTGCAAGCCATGGTTTGAAGCCCGGGTTACAGTCAGAAATAACTGTAAGCCATCATTTTGAGACATGTTTAGAAAAGAATATTTATACCTCCTGCTCGAACGTCATCTATGGTCCCGTGTCATTATTGAATGACATTTCTAAGACCGTAGATGTTATCGATACCAGAAGACATGTCTTGGGAAAAACATATTTTTGGTATTTTTAAATTTTCTGATTCTTATGGGTTTTTGAAGGTTTTATATTTTTCTATTTTCTTTTTGCTGGTTTTATAATTTTGTATTATGTTTTTCTGATAAATATATACAAAGATAGAGAAGATGATATAGTAAAAGAAGATGATGATACGAGTACCGAGATAAGGATATCGAGCAGTACGTCGTAGAAGATAGAAGTCATCAACTCTTAAACATTCACCACCAAAGCTTCCAGGGCTCTTGAATCGAAGAAAGAAATTGAACCATCTGAAAGTGAGACTTTGGCAGCTTCCCCCCAAACCGAAAATCCTTTAGCTGAGCAGATTCGAAGCTCTATTTCAAGCTTGCCTTAGCCAGGTGCACAGAGAAGCACACCATTATCATAAATCCCGCTGCTCCTTTCAAGAATAATCACCGTGATTCTTAGTTCGAGGTTATATCATCAACAAGAAGAACAACACCGTATCATCCCACACATAAAACAATCTTCTCAAATTTCTTTTCTACTGACGTCTGAAGCAATCTATTCCAAAAGGTGTCTAGAGAACAATTCCCCCAAGTAGTTGAATTGATGCAGTCAGCCTCTTTGTATAATGCTCAAGAACTCTCCCAAATACACATCATGAGGGGAATGAAAACACCTTCCCATGTTCACATTTTTCTTCCCGGATGATCGTGTATGAAGCTCAAGAACCCGAAGTACACCAATACCCAAGAGCTCTCCCGAATACACATCATGAGGGGAATGAAAACACCTCCCCATGTTCACATTTTTCTTCCCTGATGATCGTGTATGAAGCTCAAGTATCCGAAGTATACCAATACACAAGGAAGGAATAACTGATAACATTGAAGAAGCAGGCCAAGTCACTGATTATCTCTGCGGATGACAATCTCTGCGGATGTCAACTCCGGAATAAGTGATTATATCTCTGAATCACTGATTAAGCACTCAAGTGAAACAGCTGAGCATCCCCAATGTACACAATCTCTCTCCCCTGATCATTGCGATACCATCGAAATCACCACACACTAGTGTACCTCTTTTATCTTCAGAAACTTTCTCTAACATCACTTCCCCCATGTAGTTGAAATACTAACACTAAACGCCTTGATGAGTAAAGACTTGAGTTTCTCTGCGGTCATGACATTTGTTTTCCCGGGATATCTTCAATCACTTAGAAGAATTAAGTTCATCAAGTTTACTCGCCATGAGTCAAACCTTGAGTTTCTCTACGGTAATAACATTTTTCTTCCCGGGATATCTTCAATTTCTTAGAAGTATTAAGTACATCAAGTTTTACTCGCGTTTAGATGCTTGTCTCCTTCCCCCTCTCTGGTTTTGATACTTCAGAATCAACAACTCTTTGAATGCCCAAATACTTGAAATTTGTTGAGAAGATCGCTTGAAGTCTTTGTGAGAATCAACATGCTGAATAATGTGAGCAAGTCTAATTGGGGATTAAATTCGACATATCACATTCCCCCAATTAGTGCTCTCCCCTAGACCGACAGTCTTTTTGATAAATGCCCAGATTACGAAGAAGTCTTTAGATCATTAAATGCAACTCGTCTTTGGTCTTCTAACATATAGCAAGAAATGTAGAACAGACTGTAGACTCGACCTTCTTCAAGATTGTCCAGTTGGGGAATAGATAGTTAACATCTTCAACTCACACCAAAAAGCATCCCAATTAACTTACATCTTGCAAATCCCCTTAACTAAAATCTCTCCCAATCAAACAAGAACAGAAAGATGTTCATCAAGGAAATCAGCAATCAGGCCGCAACGAACACACAAGATGGTAACACCAAACTACTAATCACATCAAACAAGAACAGAGAGATTGTTCGGAATCATCATGTTGATGTATACGTGAAGCATTAACCGGAAGCACTTTGTCGATAAACTCATCAATCCGAGTGAAGATGTCAACCAACGGCTCTTAGAAGAGAAAAACTCCATGTGAAGATGACCCGATAAGAAGAAGCTCGGTTCTTACATGAGTTTAGAGCCGTGATGAGTGCTTATTCACTCATCATTTTTACCCATCTAAGACCACTAAAACGTCTAAAAACACGGAAATATTACCAATTATTCTACAGATATCCTTGGAGTGTGTTTTTATGTATTTCAGGTACGAAGGATCGAAAACAGGGCAAAAACGGACCGAATTGAGCTCGGATTGGAAAACGTGCTTAGCGGACGGAGCCGGAAGTGGATTTTCTACATTTTTGGATCCCGAGACGCATATTTGGAATGAGAGTGGGGAAAATAAAATCAAAACCGAACCCTAAACCCAATTTACCATACTACCCTTTACCCGAACCCAATTTAGCACTTTTACCCTTGAAACGTTTTTTTTTTTTCACTAAAAACAATTATTTTTATTTTTAGCCATTTTTTATTTACAACAATTATTTTTATTAAAACCAATTTTTATTAAAAAAAAAAAAAAAAAAAAAAGTTTTATAACAAAACACAAAAAAAAAATACATTTTAACTCTTTTAAACAAAATACAAAAAAAAAAAAAAAAAACTTAATACATTTTCACCCTTAACCCATTTTACCCATTTCCCTCTTCACCCCACTTTTCCCCAAACCAGAAAAACCATTTACCCATTTTTACCCAACAAAAACCGTAACACAAGCCACTCTTTGGCGCCAAGATTTCAACCTTCCCTTCTCTCCCCATCACTCTCAATCCCAGATACATCCAAACCAAAGTCACATGGGCAATTCCTTTCCACCTTGGCAATCCAAGACTCAACAAAGAAATTGGACGGCTGTGATGATAAGGAGTGGGCACCAAGGAGTAATCAATGGCTGTGAAGGGACAAGAGAAGCACAAAGCTCATTTTTATCTCACATACAAAGCACAAATGAAGAACAAGACAACAAGAGGGACCCTAGCTCAATGTGCATATATAGACAGTTAGGACATGTGAAAAACTTTGTCTAGAATCCTCATTCTAGTTCCATTTTAATTTTATGTCATTTACTTTCATTGTAATTTTTACTTTCAGTTGAATGTAATTTCAGTCTTTAAATTCCAAAATTTTTGCAGTCTTATTTTATTCCTGTTCTTGAACCTGTCAAAGGGGTGTTTGGATGTATACAATTCCTAGGTAAATTTCATGTTCTGACCCATTTTGGGATTCTTATCAGTTTCAATATCATTATGAAAGTCTGTTTTGTAAGTTAGTCTAGTATGCAATAGTTCCTAAGGCTTAGGCAAGGATATCATAAACCAGTTTTTCTTATCTGTCACAACCTGTAGTCAGTTTTTAGCAGCCATTTTACAAGCTCTTATAAGCTCCATTGAAGTTGAATTTTAGTTTTTTTTTATCTTGATTACATGAGCTTTTACTAATTATGTTTATTCAGGAGTATTAAGCTAGTTTATAGCTTAAAAGCAAGCTCAAAACCCATCCCTCTTGCCTGTTTTGGGACTGCAACAGCAACAGGTCCCAAACAACCTATAGGCCCCTTTTTTACAGCACCTTTATAAGCCCCATATAAGCTCATAATTAGCTCTAATTTAGTATACTTGTTCCTTGGTTGTTTGTCCATTAAGTCTTCCTTGGTTGGTGTATTAGCTTATGCGTTATGACAGCTTTTAGAGAGCTTAAAGTTGTATACTGAGGCTGTTCTGACCCACTGTGCAGCAGCAACCACCAGCTCATTTTAGTGCTTATTAGGCTTTAGTCTCATCTTTTGTTGGCTTATTGGATTAGATTAGAGTAGGATTAGTTCTCTTAGCTTACTTTTAGCTTATTTTGTGCTTATTTTTATGTTTTCGCATTGCTTCTTTATCCATTTTCTTAGCTTAGGATCACCTCATTAGTTTATAATGCCAACCTGCCCTTTTGTTATTAGCTTATTTTAGTTAAATGTAACTCATGTTATAGCTTATTACTGATTTACTAGACTGCTTATCAGTTGCTTTTGTGTTTACAAATTGTTCAAGAGGGTGTTTGGGTGTCGACTTATTGAGTTCTCAAGTGGCAAAAAGGTTGTGTTTGGTTGGTTTGGTGCATAACTGTTACAGTAAGCTGTTCCAAACAGCTTATTGTAGTGTTTTCATAAGAAAAGTTTTTGCAAAATGTACTCATCTTAAGCTTATCTTTGAATACCAAAACGAAAAATCCAAAAAAAAAATAATAGCAAAAAGGTGCAGGGGTGGGATTCGACCCCCTGACCTCTTGCACACAGCCACGCCTCACACACACAACTCTCATCCAAAGCGCCCTTGGGTCTTTTCTTGTCACACTTTGCAACAATTAATCTCTTATATACAAACTCAGTTTTTACCTTATTAGCTTATTAGGCTTTTTAAGTGCTTATTTCGTAAAGTAGTACCACCTTTTGATAATTTTCTTAGAACCAGTAGGACTTAAAGTACTTTTCATGAAAATTTCAGATTTTCGTAAAATAGTTTAGTATTTTTTATAATTAAATTAGATTAATTTAGTTTTTAAATCATAATAAATAATTTAAAAGTCGAAAAAATACCCGGCTTTTTCCTAAAATTATTTTTAGTCGTTTAGAATGTAGGAAAATTAGTTTCACACCCGTAGGCCTTAAATTGCATTAATTTTACTTTTTGAGGCTCGGGATTAGCCCGGGTTTTCACGTTTTTTGCATTTTAGCACTCTAGGACTTAATTTAGCTTTGTTTTATTGTTCCTTATGCTTAGTAGTAGTTATTTTGTTATTTATTTTGTTTCCCTAGCCTTAATTACTTTCCCGTTAATTAATTTGTAGAAACCGTAACCAAAAACAAAAATTCCTGTACCATTCGAGCACTTTAATAACAAACCTCAAACGTCACCGTCAATTCACACCTCGTTGGGAAACGACCCGGGTAATCACTTGCCCAGTATCACTTATCAAGTATTTGAGGGTTTTGCGTGTCGACCTTTTTCCTAAAGGGTTGGTTTGTAATTCTCTCGCTTATTTCGTATTTGATATTTTTATATAACAATTGACTAATCAAGCCGTATGACCATTTATATTCTCAAATGTCAATCAACAATGCAAAAAATTCACACTTCTTCTCCCCCTCAAGAATTGCATACGGAGATGCCATTCTTGACTAAATAAGTGAAATCATCCAAAAGTATTCTATTCACACTTCTCCCCCGCAAAATTAGCACATGATGTCGCCATCGTCATTATAGTTGAGCAAGTGGAATAAGAAAACAATCAATGGTAGCCCTGTTCACTTGATGACTGAAGCGCATGGAAAAAGTATGAAGCATGTTGATGAGAATGGTCATAATAGAGAAGATTTCTCTTCTTCAGAAGATAAAGCGCACTGACACGTACACTTTTCTTTTCTTTAGAGTACGAGGCATGAACTGTTGTGTTCATACGTCATAAGAAGATTTCTCTTCTTCGGAAGATAATGCGCACTGAAACGTACACATTTCTTTTCTTTAGAGTACGAGGCATGAACTGATGTGTTCATACGTCATAATCTCTCTCTTTTCATCATCTCTTGGCAAAACATGTAATCAACCCATTATCATTCAGTAGGCTCTTTGTTGTGACAGCTGATGGAGAGAACCCAATATGATGAATTTGACCCTGAAGTAAACTACCCCGAACTCGTGACTTAAACTTGCACATATGTAACAAAGAGCGGTGCCGATTTCCATTAGCATCTCTAAGTACTCTCTATGTACTCTATACTCTTCACCCAACCAACCATCAAGTATAAGACGTACATTACCTCTTGAAAATCCACAATTGAATGTGACACTGAGCACTACAACGTAACTCCTTAAAGTGATAGTTATTTTTGTGGCAAACAGAGCCCAATTCCCCCACGTGGTAAAAGGAAAAAACAAACTCCCAAAAATAACTAGATTTCCATGTCTTTGTTTTTGGAAAAAGCTCGAACAAGGATCTCGAAGAATCTTCATCCAACCCTCCCCGATACCTTCAGATACTAAGTACACTCGCCCGTGATAATTCACTTCAACTTCAAATAAATAATAGTGAATTAACTCCGTTGTCACATCTTCTGGTTAAAAGCTCAATTCTAGCCTTCTTTTACGTTTGAAGTGAACTCTGATAATGGTTTTCATCCCGACCATGGTTAGAAGCACATAACCCCGTAAAACCATGTAATAACCAAACTGCCATGACGAATATCCAAACACACACCCAATTCATGAAGTACACCCTTTTATCTCTTCTTTGAAGCAGAAACCGTAGCACCAGCATCAAGTAAGATCCGGAATTACACTTTCTCTTCTCCAAGATGGTTCCATCATTACGGGATTTTACAATTCTATGGTTTAAACCGAGAAATAGTTTCTTTCACGATATTTTACAAAACCAAGAATAAACCGTAAGATATATCCGAAAATGCACTTTACTAATACCAGGATGTTTCCATTGTCACGGGATTTTACAAGTCTATGATTTAAACCGAGAAATAGGTTCTTTCGCGGGATTTTACAAAATCAAGACAAAACCGTAAACAATGTCAGCTTGAATGTGTTATGACAACTTTGGTTTCGGTGAATATCTGTTTTAGGGGAACATGCAGCGGTTCATCAACGGTTCATTATCCAACATCATCAACATCATCAATCATCCAATAAATACTTTGGTACACACATCATTCACGCATTTTGTCGGCTATTGCAGTGACCACTTGGTGAAGTAAACCCGATATGTTACTTAAACTTGTACTAATCCTCGTGAAGAAGAAACGGTGTACCCAATGTACAAAACCTCTTGACATTCCCAACTGAGTGAGACACCGAAGTGATAGCTACGTTGTGGGTTAAGTGAGAAAGAATCACAACCGTAATTAAATAGCCAAGTCTTTATCACCCTCTATAAACGTCCAAACAAGTCATCTTCGTGGAATGGTAGAAAGAAAGAAGACGAAAACAAGTAAACGCGCCCGGAAAACTTCACTTCAAATCCAAATAAGAAATACCAAGTACAAACAACCCCGCAGTCAGCTTTGATCAAGGACAATTCAAGCCGTGACAATAATATCTTCCGTGAAAAATGCATGTACCAAAGTACTAAACCTTATAGCCCATTGAATCTCATCATCAAGACTCAATAATCAAATCTCGAAAAAAAACCGAATCTCATAAGATCAAAGCTCATATATACGATCTAATTTTGAGAAGCCTAACCACAACATTGAACCCGATCCATTTAAGCTTTAGAAGGCCCATGTCCATAACTCCAATTATATTACCCGGTCCATATCACAAATCTCACCAAACAATAATCTCGACTCACAAAAATTTGATAAACCTGATGATTTAATATTTAGTAACAAATACGGATATAATCACAAAGTTTTTCGGCCCAACTCATTTTACCAAGCCCACACAATCATAAGACCGATGAGCATCAAAACTCACATTATCACACATCAAATACATTCGGATAAACGGAAACACACGAGGTAATATCATTACAGTATATATCCGATCCAAATAATTTCACCACCAGAGGCCCAATTAAATCATAACCCATTTCGGCCCAATTAATCAAATAAACCACGGCCCGTCTTGAAAAGAATAGCAATCCAGATCTAGTTCAAGGTTACAGGTTACCCTAATTACTTGGGGTATAAAGCATCACTTAACACTACATAATATAACCCTAACATTACACAACCCTAAAAACTTATCAGTACGCCTCCATCCTAAAAAGAACACTGCTCACAACATATCAACGATTAACATAAGGCCTCGCCACAGGGATGGCAAGAGGACCTTCGATTCTAGTGATAATCATTCGCCACAGAGATGGCTTGAAGTGAGTACATGGCATCGCGGTCATAAAAAAAAATCAAAGGTAGGTAACTTATTTGATCCTTCATGTTAAAGAGACATTAAAACGAACCAAGAACATGATTTAACATGATTGTTACAATCATTTTCTTTTTAATTCGTATATAATCGTTGTTTTAGTTTTGACCATATTCACGAATCTAAGAAACGAGTTTGACATATTTGTTATGTCTCGTTCTTGTTAAGTATTCGAATAATTATATGAACTGAAACTTCAAAATAAAAATGATCGATGATGTGATAGTTCTTTCGTGTGAATAACCTCAAATGGTTTGATGTAACAATGATTACCACGAAAAACTAGGCTGAGATCTTTCCATTTAATATTCATCGTATAGATCTATGAAGAAAAACATATAGCACTTTGAGATTTTTAAAAGATCCATTCGAGTGTATATGAATCTGAGATCTCGTATAGCATTTTCTCTTCGGTTTTTGACATGATTCTCGAATATTGTTGTAGTTGGGATTAGTTGTCGGGGTTGTAGATAATAATTATGATGTATGATGGTCTTTGTTGTTGTTTCATTTTCCATTTTGTATGAGTGGTTGGTTCTTGATTTGGATGTTTCGGACTGATGATGGTTTATATTGAACCTGAGGTCGATTGATGTCATGTCTGGTATTTGGTTAATGAAAAAGTAGTCGTGGTCAAGGTCTGTTCTTCTTCATCTCCATTTCTGTCCAAGTCGCTAGCCATTTTTTACAAAGCAAGTCGCTACGACTTGTTAAATAACAAGTCGCTAGGTCAAATATTTTACCAAGTCGCTAGCTTAGTATTTTGACACTAAGTCGCTACTTCTTTTGAACCATACAAGTCGCTATTGACTAAATAGTCAATAGCCAAGTCAAGTCGCTACCACGTGCTTTTGACAACTCGCTACGACCAGTTAAACAACAAGTCGTTGGGTCTAGGTCGCTAGGTCAAAGGTTTGTACCAAGTCGCCATGAGTAAAGACTCAGGCAAGTCGCTACCATAAAACAAGTCGCTACACGGATACATTTCATTTGGACAGTTTTGAGAGTAAGTCGCTATCCTGAACGTACAACTCGCTAGGATGAAAAACCTTTTCCGATGAGTTTATTTCGACCACTTTTCCGACCATATGCATACTTACCCAGAAAAACTGCATAAAAGATGTACCTTTTGACCCATTATAACCACAAAAATGACTAGATATTCATGTTTTGGACAAAGATACATAAACATAACTTGGACAGAAACAGACTTGGACACATGTTTGAACCAGTTAAGACCATAGACCAAAAGAAGTATACCAAGACATGATAAACTGTTTACCCAAAGAACTTAATCCGACCACAAAAACCAATCAAAACCAGTTTCAAATAAGCAAATAAGTATCAAAACCACAAACGTATCAAGACATGTTGAAACCAGTTTTTTTTTTAAATATTCCAACCACAAAAAAATACTCGAACCAGTTAAACAACCATGTATCGACACCAAAAAGATCAACACAACACAATAACCTTGGCTCTGATACCAATTGTAGGATCGTATATTTATTGTGTTGATGATTCGGGTGGTCTTGGATGATCAAAATACATGTTTGCCATAGTTAGAGAGTTAGTAGAGAGAGAGGGTGTTCTTGCTAGAGGTTTACACAAAGGGAATATTAGATTAAAATAAGAAGCACCACCCCTTCCATGGATGGAAGGGGTATTTATAGTCTTACAAGAATACGTCCTCCTAAAGGACTGTGGATCAGGCATACAGTGGGTAAAGACCCCCCCTTCCTCCACTGTGTTTCACTACGCTAAACTACGCTACAAACTAACTAATTAACTACTTAAAAACGTAAATAACGACAAGTCTACGAGCTAACTTAAGCTAGATAACATTTGGGGTGACCGACTCTTCACTAAGGAATTTTATAATTTCTAACATCTACATATGGGTAAAGAATTATGGATGATTGTAGCACCCTGTAAATTTTCAATAAACTATTTTAATGACAAATATACTTATTTTTATTTGCCTTTCCATTTCGGACTTTCCCGAGCCATTTTGAATCGAAAAACAAAGAGTTATCTCGTTTTACAGGAAAGTTGCACACAACTAGTGTCGACAACCGTAACTCAATAAACATTTTAAAATAATTATTATAAAAATAATAGTCAAGTAAATACTCGTTTTAATGGAAATATTAACCCAATTGCGATAGCGTTATTTTCATAATTCAATTCGCGAATTTACTTGTCCAATTAAGCCCTGAGCCTAATACTTACAAAGATTTAATAAGTTCGCTTTTGGTCCCTGTGGCATATTTACCCCACGCCCCCTCATCTTCTATAAACTTTCATTTCATTTTATTTCTTTTCAAAGTTTTGGTATTTAAGAAATACTAAGAGTTACATTTCATTTTCTTATGTCAAACCCTAGCAGCACTATGTTTTCCCTCCTCCTCTTACCCTCTCCAACACCAGCCGCTACCAACACAAGCACCATCATCATGCTACAACCACCCTCTGTCGCCGCCTCAGTTACCTTATCCGGCACCACCATCATCATTCAAGGGTCCGTTTGGTTTTTTGCCTGCCGCCATCACGTCGGCCATCACCAACCACCGTAGTAGCTCATGTGTATCGTCCTCGTTTCCCCCTCCATCTTCTAGTGGGTATGTCGAGACTCATAATCCATATTTCATTTTTTTTCTTGATTAACAGATTATAGGTTGATTGTTAGTGATCGTGGAATACAAAACGGATATTAAAACCGAATTTATATTTCTTGTTGTTTTCGTGGAATGTAAAACCGGTTAAGAGTAATTTTATAAAAATTTCGTGTGGTATAAAAATGGATTAATGAGTGTTTGTTTGAGTCCGGGTTGATTATGGGTCGGGTCAGACCTGACTGACTTCAGGTCTACCTTGGATTGGATATATGAGATTGTTATTGTTATTGTTTTTGTATCAATAAAACCAGATTTGGGATTCAGTTTTGCGTATTATGTTTGGGTCCGAATTTAATTTGATTCTTTCAAAATAGATTGTGCTTATTGAGAGTATTTTGCTACAAGTTTCATTTTAGTTTGTAGCTGCTGGTTGGTTTGGTGTTTTTGTCTCGGGTTTGATCCGAGTCTACTCAATTTAGAGCTGCGAAATCTTATGTTGAAAGCTTTTGTGTGGTATAAGTGGTTTAGAAAGGGTTCATTGCTTGTGCGGTCTAGCAGTAAAACAATAGAGGCGTTTAAAAAAAGAAAATTAGTACTAATATCGTTTCCTTTGGTTTATAATAAGATGTGTTGGTAAGGGTAAATGTGTTAAGTTTTTATCAACTAGTGTAATTTAATTATTTTGACTTAAGTGCTCTCGTTAAGTTTCGGACATTGAGGATTGATAATCGGTATTGGATTATATTAATACATAATTGGATTGGATAAAACGGATTGTGACGTGACATGTTGATCTTAAACCGGATTGATAACATTTGGACGCGGCGCATTAAAACGTACTTGGACATACCGGGCATAATGAATTCCTAATGGGCTTATGGAATTGGACTACTTCTTCACAAACTATTATTGGACTATAAAGCTCAATAATTATTAGATTCATTCTCGAATTCTTAAAACGAAATTATTTAAGCTTACATAACCAGATTAATCAATTATCGAAACGTATTTTGATAAATTGATCATATTAAACATTACTTATAAACTTATGAATCAAAGATCGATAATAAAACGAAAGTATGGTTTTATTAAACATAAAATCGTATTACTTAATTTAGATATTAACACTTATGTTTTCCTTGTGAAACGTACATCTTATAAAACTATTTGGATTATCGGGTAAATGCCCAAAATATAACCATTTATTTACCTTTTCACTTATTTGCTAATTGATCTTTACTTGTTTAATTTCTTTTATATGTTTTATTACTTTAGCGTGTGTTCTTAAGTCTTGGTCAATATTTCTTGACTATTCCTTATAATATATTGTGTCGAGTCTTATATGTCGAGTCTTTGTTTTCTTACCACCACACGAAATGTTAAAAATAAACTTTAAGATATCGATAACGGACTTTTGAAAGTAACGATACGAGTTTTTCACGAAAACTAAGACACGTTGTCTTTCGAATATTCGTTTGCTTTGCTAGATTTATTCTGAGTTAACTATATTCATATTAGGTTGTGTCGAATCCCTACCATTCTACCTGTACTTTCAATACTATTGTGATATGCTTCTCGATGCCAGTTGTGTAAATTATGATTCTTGCATTACTTCATATCGAGGTGAGTTCATGACTCCTACTTTACTTGCTTTGAAAACACTTTTGTGGGAGAATACATGCTTGTTTACTTAATTTCAATATTTGCAAATGACTTGGTTCTTGAAAACTTTATGTGCTTCACTGAACAACTTATTCAGCTATTCAATTATTATGACAATAACATTATTTCTTTCGCTGTGCTAAATTCATAATATTTTAATTTTGGACATATATGTGTATGTAATTGTGTGCATGAGTGTTTGTAGTGGTTGACAGATTTCATTTAGCCAACAGTCTTCGGGACTGGTTGGATATCCATGATTACATTTACCCAACAGTCTTTGGGACTGGTTGACAGATTTCATTTATCCAATAGTTTAGCTCCAGCTGGATTGCGATAATAACTAATTGGATTCCTATTGTGCACGAGACCACGTGGTGGTCGGATTTCATGTTGTGGATTGCATTTCATTTACTACTTGCTCAACACTATTACTTATACATATGTCCTACTCATATTTCAATGCAGAACAAACAGATTTACTACTTTATTTACAAACCTATGAATTCACCAACCTCGTGTTGACATTTTTAGCATGTATTTTTAGGTTTAACGCGACACCTTACTTTGGAGGCTTTTGGCACGGCATGACATGGTCATAGGATACTCTGTTATATTTGGGACCGCTTTATTTTTATTATGGGCCTGTACTTCCGTACTATTTTTGAATAATGTAAACCTTATACATTTGTTTATAAAATTTTCTTAATGCAAAACCGTTGTTCTATACTTTGTGTTGTGATACAAATTAGTAACACCCCACGACCCGAATGCTTCCGCTGTGCCAAATTTGGGGGTGTTACAGTTGGTATCAGAGCCAAGGTTGTAGGGAACTGGGTAATTTTCAAACCTAGACTATCACCACTTTTACAAAAACTTAACCCTATGGCCGACACATGCCAATCTGCCAAGCTGATGCCTCACTTGTAACTTTGATTGCTAACATATTTCATGAGATGTGTGCCTTACTATTGAATGTGTATATCCATTTATTTTTCGCTGTGTGTTTTGAGTATATTCAACATACTTGTGCTTACGTATCCTACCTGTTGTAGGGTTTCGCCTTCTTCCCTACATAATTTCATCACTCGTCCTCGAGTATGAACACTTGTTTTGGCCTTTTGAGAACGGATTTTGGGAAGTGAAAGACATGATTCTAAAGTAACTAAGTCAAGTATATCAAAATTCATTGAACCTCGGATGAATATAGACTTATCACCTATATTCAGCCAGGGACAGTGGGACATAGCTTGATCACCTATGTCCTACTCAGAGGTGAATTTTGCGATACTTGAAGTAGTTATAATAGTATTATGTCCGAATGGTTTCTGGGTTGATTTCAGAAAAGGGTAAAGTTTTTGGTGTATGTAACCGAGCATTGTATTTTATAAAAATTTACCCTTCACACACAACACACTGGCATCACAAGACTTGTTTATCGCGATATTTTGCCTCTTGTATGAAATGATTTTCGTCGCCGTCTAGTCATGATATGACTTCAAATTACTTTTGGAATCGTTGTAACTGTTTAATCTCGTTTTGCAAGGGGTTGAGCTATTCAGGTTGCGTGAAGTCATTTGAGTTTATTGGAGTGTTTGGAATCAATCTTGTCTACGTCTGAATTTGGATTTATTATATTCTACGATCTTGGGTCTTGGTGAGAATTTGAAATCACTTGTCCCCATAGCCCTTTTTGTTTTTAACCGTGTTGCAGACGTCTCCATCTCAAGCATTGTCTTCGATCGATGTTGTTCCGTCGATACTATTCTTGTGATGATATACCTTGCTCTCTATCGACGTGTATGCTTTTAGCGTGACCGTTTGGAACCGTCGACGTCTCCTTTTATTCGGGACTTGAATTGACATCGTTTGGTAGTCGGATTCTTTTCTGAATCTTAACTTGGGATTCGAATGATGTACCTTTCCGCGTCGAATACTAAGCACACTGCTGAGGCAACTAGCTGATTTACTAGTAACAATGAACCTCTCCTTCAGAGTCGTACTTCAGATTTGTTAAACTCTCCATTCGGTGGAGATTCTATTCTTGACACAACCTTTGAGATTTTAAGGGGTAACCTAAATCGCGGCCTTGGGAACGGACGCCTAATCTTTCGCTCACCCTTCGGGAACACCAATTATCTTTGCTACCCTCTCATACCATAATAAATTGTGTCGCTATCAACATGCAAACCGTTTTACTAAATGTTTTACCAATAAGATATGACATCAAGATTTTGACCGTATTGATATTTTATAAACAATGAATTGTTTTCCTTCTGCCCTATAAATCATTTTGTTACTAAATCAGAAAATAAACTATACCTTTACCACCATTTTGCAATTAATAAATTTGATTTTCTACTACTCTAAATTGCTTTACAAACCTTTTTATAAACTATTTACTCCTCTGGAAAGTATTTATTGCTACTACCTCATAAACTGAACAACAAATCTCTTCTTTTGTAACTAAACCAAACTTTACGAGTGAATCCTACACCTCTCCTTGAAACTATAAATAACACATTTACCAAGTCCCGACATTGTCTCATCATTGTACAAGTTACCTTATTCATTATATATGATCAGATTCCCTTATTGGCTACCCGTATCATCGCCTCTTCTAAGACACTACGCTATCGAGTGACATGAATTGAATCGTGAGGACGCGATTCCTTTTAAGGAGGGTAGACTGTAGCACCCGGTAAATTTTCAATAAACTATTTTAATGACAAATATATTTATTTTTATTTGCCTTTCCATTTCGAACTTTCCCGAGCTATTTTGAATCAAAAAACAAAGAGTTATCTCGTTTTACAGGAAAGTTGCACACAACTCGTGTCGACAACCATAACTCAATAAATATTTTAAAATAATTATTATAAAAATACTAGTCAAGTAAATACTCGTTTTAATGGAAATATTAACCCAATTGCGATAGCGTTAT
Source organism: Chrysanthemum makinoi (assembly GCA_910596185.1). Classification (NCBI taxonomy): domain Eukaryota; kingdom Viridiplantae; phylum Streptophyta; class Magnoliopsida; order Asterales; family Asteraceae; genus Chrysanthemum; species Chrysanthemum makinoi. Next base: position 266,890,383 of record OU343224.1, read on the forward strand.
TTTCATAATTCAATTCGCGCATTTACTTGTCCAATTAAGCCCCGAGCCTAATACTTACAAAGATTTCATAAGTTCGCTTTTGTCCCTGTCGCATATTTACCCCACGCCCCCTAATCTTCTATAAACTTTCATTTCATTTTATTTCTTTTCAAAGTTTTGGTATTTAAGAAATAGTAAGAGTTACATTTCATTTTCTTATTTCAAACCCTAGCAGAACTATGTTTTCCCTCCTCCTCTAACCCTCTCCAACACCAGCCACCACTTTGCCACCAGCCGCCACCAACACAAGCACCATCATCACGCTACAACCACCCTCTGTCGCCGCCTAAGTTACCTTATCCGCCACCACCATCATCATTCAAGGGTACGTTTAGTTTTTTGCCTGCCGCCACCACGTCGGCCATCACCAACCACCGTAGTAGCTCGTGTGTATCGTCCTCGTTTCCCTCTCCATCTTCTGGTGGGTATGTCGAGACTCATAATCCATATTTCATTTTTTTTCTTGATTAACAGATTATAGGTCGATTGTTAGTGATCGTGGAATACAAAACGGATATTAAAACCGAATTTAGATTGTGCTTATTGAGAGTATTTTGCCACAAGTTTCATTTTAGTTTGTAGCTGCTGGTTGGTTTGGTGTTTTTGTCTCGGGTTTGATCCGAGTCTGCTCAATTTAGAGCTGCGAAATCTTATGTTGAAAGCTTTTGTGTGGTATAAGTGGTTTAGAAAGGGTTCATTGCTTGTGCGGTCTAGCAGTAAAACAATAGAGGCGTTTAAAAAAAGAAAATTAGTACTAATATCGTTTCCTTTGGTTTATAATAAGATGTGTTGGTAAGGGTAAATGTGTTAAGTTTTTATCAACTAGTGTAATTTAATTATTTTGACTTAAGTGCTCTCGTTAAGTTTCGGACATTGAGGATTGATAATCGGTATTGGATTATATTAATACTTAATTGGATTAGATAAAACGGATTGTGACGTGACATGTTGATCTTAAACCGGATTGATAACATTTGGACGCGGCGCATTAAAATGTACTTGGACATACCGGGCATAATGAATTCCTAATGGGCTTATGGAATTGGACTACTTCTTCACAAACTATTGTTAGACTATAAACCTCAATAATTATTAGATTCATTTTCGAATTCTTAAAACGAAATTATTTAAGCTTACATAACCAGATTAATCAATTATCGAAACGTATTTTGGTAAATTGATCATATTAAACTTTACTTATAAACTTATGAATCAAATATCGATAATAAAACGAAAGTATGGTTTTATTAAACATAAAATCATATTACTTAATTTAGATATTAACACTTATGTTTTACTTGTGAAACATACATCTTATAAAACTATTTGGTATATCGGGTAAATGCCCAAAATATAACCATTTATTTACCATTTCACTTATTTGCTAATTGATCTTTACTTGTTTAATTTCTTTTATATGTTTTATTACTTTAGCGTATGTTCTTGAGTCTTGGTCAATATTTCTTGACTATTCCTTATAATATACTGGGATATACATTATGCTTTAGTGTGAGTTATGTTTGGCGTGATTTATATGTCGAGTCTTTGTTTTCTTACCACCACACGAAATGTTAAAACTAAACTTTAAGATATCGATAACGGACTTTTGAAATTAACGATTTGAGTATTCCACGAAAACTAAGACACGTTGTCTTTTGAATATTCATTTGCTTTGCTAGATTTATTCTGAGTTAACTATATTCATAACAGGTTGTGTCGAATCCCTACCATTCTACCTGTACTTTCATTACTGTTGTGATATGCTTCTCCATGCCAGTTGTGTCAATTATGATTCTTGCATTACTTCATATCGAGGTGAGTTCATGACTCCTACTTTACTTGCTTTGAAAACACTTTTGGGGGAGAATACATGCTTGTTTACTAAATTCCAATATTTGCAAATGACTTGGTTCTTGAAAACTTTATGTGCTTCACTGAACAACTTATTCAACTATTCAATTATTATGACAATAACATTATTTCTTTTGATGTGCTAAATTCATAATATTTTAATTTTGGACATATATTTGTATGTAATTGTGTGCATGAGTGTTTGTAGTGGTTGACAGATTTCATTTAGCCAACAGTATTCGGGACTGGTTGGATATCCATGATTACATTTACCCAACAGTCTTTGGGACTGGTTGACAGATTTCATTTATCCAATAGTTTAGCTCCAGCTGGTTTGCGATAATAACTAATTGGATTCCTATTGTGCACGGGACCACGTGGTGGTCGGATTTCATGTTGTGGATTGCATTTCATTTACTACTTGCTCATCACTATTACTTATACTGTTATACATATGTCCTACTCGTATTTGAATGCACAACAAACTGATTTACTACTTTATTAACAAACCTATGAACTCACCAACCTCGTGTTGACATTTTTAGCATGTATTTTTAGGTTTAACGCGACACCTTACTTTGGAGGCTTTTTGCACGGCATGGCATGGTCATAGGATACTCTGTTATATTTGGGACCACTTTATTTTTATTATGGGCCTGTACTTCCGCACTATTTTTGAATAATGTAAACCTTATACATTTTTTTATGAAATTTTCTTTATGCAAAACCGTTGTTCTATACTTTGTGTTGTGATACCAATTAGTAGCACCCCACGACTCAAATGCTTCCGCTGTGCTAATTTTGGGGGTGTTACAGTTTGTATCAGAGCCAAGGTTATAGGGAACTGGGTAATTTTCAAACCTAGACTATAATCACTTTTACAAAAACTTAACCCTATGGCCGACACATGCCAGTCTGCCAAGCTGATGCCTCACTTGTAACTTTGATTGCTAACATAATTCAAGAGATGTGTGCCTTACTATTGAATGTGTATATCCATTTATTTTTCGCTATGTGTTATGAGTATATTCAACATACTTGTGCTTGCGTATCGTACCTGTTATAGGGTTTCGCCTTTTTCCCTTCATAATTTCATCACTCGTCCTCGAGTATGGACACTTGTTTTGGCCTTTTGAGAACGGATTTTGGGAAGTGAAAGACATGATTCTAAAGTAACTAAGTCAAGTATATCAAAATTCATAGAACCTCGGGTGAATATAGACTGATCACCTATATTCAGCCAGGGACAGTGGGACATAGCTTGATCACCTATGTCCGACTCAGAGGTGAATTTTGCGATACTTGAAGTAGTTGTAATAGTATTATGTCCGAATGGTTTCTGGGTTGATTTCAGAAAAGGGTAAAGTTTTTAGTGTGTGTAACCGAGCATTGTATTTTATAAAAATTTACCCTTCACACACAAAACACTGGCATCACAAGACTTGTTTATCGCGATATTCTTCCTCTTGTATGAAATGATTTTCGTCACCGTCTAGTCATGATATGACTTCAAATTACTTTTGGAATCGTTGTAACTGTTTAATCTCGTTTTGCAAGGTTTGAGCTATTCGGGTTGCGTGACGTCATTTGAGTTTATTGGATTGTTCGGAATCGATCTTGTCTACGTCTGAATTTCGATTTATTATATTCTACGATCTTTGGTCTTGTTGAGAATTTGAAATCACTTGTCCCCATAGCCCTTTTTTTTTCTAGCCATGTTGCAGACGTCTCCATCTCAAGCCTTGTGTTCGATCGATGTTGTTCCATCGATGCTATTCTTGTGATGATATACCTTGCGCCCTATCGACGTGTATGCTTTTAGCATGACCGTTTGGAACCGTCGACGTCTCCTTTTATTCGGGACTTGAATTGACATCGTTTGGTAGTCGGATTCTTTTCTGAATCTTAACTTGGGATTTGAATGTTGTACCTTTCCGCGTCGAATACTAAGCACACTGCTGAGGCAACTAGCTGATTTACTAGTAACAATGAACCTCTCCTTCAGAGTCGTACTTCAAATTTGTTAAACTCTCCATTCGGTGGAGATTCTATTCTTGACACAACCTTTGAGATTTTAAGGGGTAACCTAAATCGCGGCCTTGGGAACGGACGCTAATCGTTCGCTCACCCTTCGGGAACACCAATTATCTTTGCTACCCTCTCATACCACAATAAATTGTGTCGCTATCAACATGCAAACCGTTTTACTAAATGTTTTACCAATAAGATATGACATCAAGATTTTGACCGTATTGATATTTTATAAACAATGAATTGTTTTCCTTCTGTCCTATAAACCGTTTTGTTACTAAATCAGAAAATAAACTATAACTTTACCACCATTTTGCAATTAATAAATTTGATTTTCTACTACTATAAATTGCTTTACAAACTTTTTTATAAACTATTTACTCCTATGGAAAGTATTTATTGCTACTACCTCATAAACTGAACAACAAATCTCTTCTTTTGTAACTAAATCAAACTTTACGAGTGAATCCTACACCTCTGCTTCAAACTATAAATAACACATTTACCAAGCCTCGACATTGTCTCATCACTGTACAAGTTACCTTATTCATTCTATATTATCAGATTCCCTTATTGGCTACCCGTATCATCGCCTCTTCTGAGACAATACGCTATCGAGTGACATGAATTGAATCGCGAGGACGCGATTCCTTTTAAGGAGGGTAGACTGTAGCACCCGGTAAATTTTCAATAAACTATTTTAATGACAAATATATTTATTTTTATTTGCCTTTCCATTTCGGACATTCCCGAGCCATTTTGAATCGAAAAACAAAGAGTTATCTCGTTTTATAGGAAAGTTGCACACAACTCGTGTCGACAACCGTAACTCAATAAATATTTTAAAATAATTATTATAAAAATACTAGTCATGTAAATACTCGTTTTAATGGAAATATTAACCCAATTGCGATAGCGTTATTTTCATAATTCAATTCGCGCATTTACTTGTCCAATTAAGCCCCGAGCCTAAGACTTACAAAGATTTCATAAGTTCGCGTTTGGTCCCTGTGGCATATTTACCCCACGCCCCCTCATCTTCTATAAACTTTAATTTCATTTTATTTCTTTTCAAAGTTTTGGTATTTAAGAAATAGTAAGAGTTACATTTCATTTTCTTATGTCAAACCCTAGCAGCACTTTGTTTTCCCTCCTCCTCTCACCCTCTCCAACACCAGCCGCCACCAGCCGCCACCTTGCCATCAGCCGCCACCAACACAAGCACCATCATCACGCTACAACCACCCTCTGTCGCCGCCTCAGTTACCTTATCCGCCACCACCATCATCATTCAAGGGTCCGTTTGGTTTTTTGCCTGCCGCCACCACGTCGGCCATCACCAACCACCGTAGTAGCTCGTGTGTATCGTCCTCGTTTCCCTCTCCATCTTCTGGTGGGTATGTCGAGACTCATAATCCGTATTTCTTTTTTTTTCTTGATTAACAGATTATAGGTCGATTGTTAGTGATCGTGGAATACAAAACGGATATTAAAACCGAATTTATATTTCTTGTTGTTTTCATGGAATGTAAAACCGGATAAGAGTAATTTTATAAAAATTTCGTGTGGTATAAAAATGGATTAATGAGTGTTTGTTTGAGTCCGGGTTGATTATGGGTCTGGTCGGACCCGACTGACTTCCTGTCTACCTTGGATTGGATATATGAGAATGTTATTGTTATTGTTTTTGTATCAGTAAAACCCGATTTGGGATTCAGGTTTGCGTATTATGTTTGGGTCCGGATTTAATTTGATTCTTTCAATATAGATTGTGCTTACTGAGAGTATTTTTCCACAAGTTTCATTTTAGTTTGTAGCTGCTGGTTGGTTTGGTGTTTGCGTCTCGGGTTTGATCCGAGTCTGCTCAATTTAGAGCTGCGAAATCTTATGTTGAAAGCTTTTGTGTGGTATAAGTGGTTTAGAAAGGGTTCATTGCTTGTGCGGTCTAGCAGTAAAACAATAGAGGCGTTTAAAAAAAGAAAATTAGTACTAATATCGTTTCCTTTGGTTTATAATAAGATGTGTTGGTAAGGGTAAATGTGTTAAGTTTTTATCAACTAGTGTAATTTAATTATTTTGACTTAAGTGCTCTCGGTAAGTTTCGGACATTGAGGATTGATAATCGGTATTGGATTATATTAATAGTTAATTGGATTTGATAAAACGGATTGTGACGTGACATGTTGATCTTAAACCGGATTGATAACATTTGGACGCGGCGCATTAAAACGTACTTGGACATACCGGGCATAATGAATTCCTATTGGGCTTATGGAATTAGACTACTTCTTCACAAACTATTGTTGGACTATAAACCTCAATAATTATTAGATTCGTTTTCGAATTCTTAAAACGAAATTATTTAAGCTTACATAACCAGATTAATCAATTATCGAAACGTATTTTGATAAATTGATCATATTAAACTTTACTTATAAACTTATGAATCAAAGATCGATAATAAAACGAAAGTATGGTTTTATTAAACATAAAATCATATTACTTAATTTAGATATTAACACTTATGTTTTCCTTGTGAATCATACATCTTATAAAACTATTTGGAATATCGGGTAAATGCCCAAAATATAACCATTTATTTACCATTTCACTTATTTGCTAATTGATCTTTACTTGTTTGATTTCTTTTATATGTTTTATTACTTTAGCGTGTGTTCTTGAGTCTTGGTCAATATTTCTTGACTATTCCTTATAATATATTGGGATATACATTATGCTTTAGTGTGAGTTATGTTTGGCGTGAGTTATATGTCGAGTATTTGTTTTCTTACCACCACACGAAATGTCAAAACTAAACTTTAAGATATCGATAACGGACTTTTGAAATTAACAATATGAGTATTCCACGAAAACTAAGACACGTTGTCTTTTGAATATTCATTTGCTTTGCTAGATTTTTCTGAGTTAACTATATTCACAATAGGTTGTGTCGAATCCCTACCATTCTACCTGTACTTTCATTACTGTTGTGATATGCTTCTCCATGCCAGTTGTGTCAATTATGATTCTTGCATTACTTCATATCGAGGTGAGTTCATGACTCCTACTTTACTTGCTTTGAAAACACTTTTGGGGGATAATACATGCTTGTTTACTAAATTCCAATATTTGCAAATGACTTGGTTCTTGAAAACTTTATGTGCTTCACTGAACAACTTATTCAACTATTCAATTATTATGACAATAACATTATTTCTTTAGATGTGCTAAATTCATAATATTTTAATTTTGGAAATATATGTGTATGTAATTGTGTGCATGAGTGTTTGTAGTGGTTGACAGATTTCATTTAGCCAACAGTATTCGGGATTGGTTGGATATCCATGATTACATTTACCCAACAGTCTTTGGGACTGGTTGACAGATTTCATTTATCCAATAGTTTAGCTCCAGCTGGTTTGGGATAATAACTAATTGGATTCCTATTGTGCACGGGACCACGTGGTGGTCGGATTTCATGTTGTGGATTGCATTTCATTTACTACTTGCTCAACACTATTACTTATACGGTTATACATATGTCCTACTGATGAGTATGCAAATACTCATCATTTTTGTACCTTTTAGACTGCAAAAACATCTGAAAACACTCAGAAACGCATCAAAATGATAAAAATATCACAAATAAGTGTGTTATGTGTTTTAAATGCAAAAATACCTAAATCAGATGAAAAACGTATCAAGTGTGTATAATTGGCAGTTTTAGTCCCCCAAGTTTCAAAAGTTGTCAAAAATAGTCCCTGGTAAATCAAAATAAATCAAAATAATGAAAAATATTATTTAAAGTCCCTAGGGATTTATGAGTTGTCAAACTTGGTCCTTCAAGTTTAAAATTTCAAAATGACAACTTTGGTCCCTCAACTTTGAAAAATGTCAAAAATAGTCCTCGGATATTTAAAAATGGAAAATTATCAAATATTACCCTTGTACTATTCTTATATGGCATAATTGGTCCTTGGAATAACTTTGGAAAAAGTGCAGGTCCAGCCCCTCAACTTTGCAGAAATTGCAAGATTGGTCAATGTGTGTTATTAATAAACAAACCAAACGGACCCTTTTTGTTATTTACTTAAACACAAACCCAGCTGGCCCAATGCAACACACAAGCCCAAGCCCAACTCAACTTGACCCTTGGACCTTGACCCTTGAGCCAGTCCAAAACCTTTTGACCCTGCCAATATACCCAATTGAACCCCCTTTCGTTATTATTAATACCAGTCAACGCAAGTCAAACCCAACTCACTGTACATCTCTCTCACACAAACGCGCCAAAACCAGAAACCACTGTGGTTTCCACCACTTGCTTCTACCACCTCACTACCACCTTTCCACCTGTTCCCCAGCTGTATAACCACTCCCCTACACCTCCACATCCTCCCAAAATTCTTTAAATGCAAAAAACCTGCTCAAAGAAATTTGGCGCCAAAATGCCAAATGGACAGTTCTGATGAATTATGAGGATTCAATGGCTGAAATGAAGTGGGAAAGTCTCAGAGGTCGACAAAGACTCAAAAATATCAATATAAAGGAGGATTGGAGCAATGTAGACAAGTATCTAGTTTTATTTTTAGTTAATGTATGTCGTTTTAGAGTAATTTAAAATTCCAGTGTATGTTTAAGCTTTCAAGTATTTTTTTAAGTAATCTCAGTGTATTGTGAATCTTTTTCAGTCATCAATTTCAAGTTTCAGTTTAATATTCAGTTCATGCAAATTTTAAGCTTAAATTTTCAATATGTTTTAAATGTTGTTATTAGATGTTGTTAAGGACTTATAAGCCCATATAAGCTCCTTAAATAGCTTATGAAAGCTATTAGATACCTTTAAAATCAGTTTAGAGTTATAATTCAGAAATACCAAAAAAAATCACATAAAAATATATAAAAATCAAAAATCAATGGAAATGAAGATCAAGAAGCTGGAGCAGGGTTGATTTTGGATTGCCCTTGGTTTAGTGCTTCTTGGGAAGCTATAGGTTGTGTTCTTGGCTCTTGGTTCTCTGTTTTGTGCTTGGACACAATTTGTAAGCAATTTCTTAAAAATTTGCATTTTCTAGTTTAAGTGTTTAAAGTGTGTTAATTTTAGCTTAATCCTGTTTCATTATAGTTAATTTAAGTTAATCACTAGATTTCTTGGTTTAAAAATCTGTCTTAGTGCTTAAAGCTTCAAAACAGTCTTTTAAAGGGTTGTTTGGATTTGCTTTGTTAACTGTGTTAGAGGGTGTTCAAGACAGTGTTCTTGTTTGTTGTTTGTCACACTTGGTCTTAATAACTCAAAGAAACAATAAAAACCAGTCCTTGTTTGAGAAATTGTCAAAATTGCCTTTAATCTCAAAATATTAGCTCATTGTTAGGATTTAGCTTGTCAAATTCATCACAGTTGCATAGAACTTGGTAATAAAGCTTAATTTCATCTTATTATAGCTTATAACATCATAATCAGTAAGTAGGATTGATCCAAAGTTCATATAAGTCAACCTTTAATGTAATTCAAAAAGTCAAAATTTTCAGTTTAGTAGTTTTGAATAAATTAGATAATTTTATATAGGATTTAATATTAAGTTTCAAGATTTGAGCTTTTGGGATAATAATATTCAACTGCTCATCTTTATCATAGTATTTTTTATAATTTCTAGTTAGCTTATTTAACTGCTTATTTCTTATCTTCTTTTAAGCCCTTTTCTAAAAATGTGTCATGTGCACAGTTTAGCTAGCTTCTTCATAAGCTTGTCAAAAGCTCATTAGTGAGTCCCAGCTTGTGTGCTTTAGCTTTTTGTGTAGCTAACCTACCCATATTAAAGTTCCAAGTTTATTTTTTCACTTTTTAGCTTATTTGATAGGGCTGCTTGTAGCTTTTAAGTTGTCCCATTCTTGTGTACACTAGATAACCAGTGTACTTAAGCCACTTTCACAAGCTCACACAGAGCTTAATAGTGGACCCCACCTTGTAAATTTTGGTTTTTTGAGAAGCTCACCAACCAAGCTTGTTGCCTCAGTGCTCATTTTGAGCTTTGGAGCTTTTGCCCCTAGCTTAATCTAGCGTACAAAAACTGTGCAGGCCTGTTTGGATAGTAGGTTTAGTGTAATTGCTTATTTGCTTATTTAAAGCTTATCAGTGTATTCCTTTGTATCTTTTAGCTTCATTTAAGTAACTTTAGCTTATTTGTATCTTATTTTATCTTTGGTTCCAGTTTGTAAGTTTATTCGAGCTTAAAAAATCAAAATAAGCCATAGCTCAAACTGTTGAGCTCATAAGCTCATTCTCAGCTTATTTTTAAGTTCCAAAATTTTTGTCTTTATTAAAGTTTCTTATAATCAGTAGTATAATAGTTTTGTAAAATAAAAAACACAAAAACATCATTTTAAAAATAGTGATAGCGTTTATTTAATATAAATTAGCCTTTTAATTTTCTTTTTCAGCTTATTATTAAGCACTTTCTGTTTTTATAATTTTCTTAGCTTTCTGTCATCATAAGATATTTATAGAAAAAATTTCATAATTTTCTTAGTTTGTTTAGTATTTATTAGAATTTAAAATAGTTAAAAAGTATTAAATAATTAATAATAAACAAATAAAAAACATAAAAAATATCTTTTCAGTTTTAAAATTAGTTTTCTAATATTTTAGATTTTTCTAAGTTAAAATTTCATTTTTCTAGGTTAATTTTATATTTTCTTGTATTTAAGTGTATTTTAAATAATTAATAAATAGTAATTAATTAATAATAAATAGATAAAATTTGTAAAAAATATAGTTTCAATTTTAAAATAAGTTTTATAATATTTTAGATTTTTCTAAGTCATAATTTTACTTTTCTAGCTTTATTTCATATTTTCTTATATTTTAGAGTATTATTAAATAGTTAAAAATAGTTTTTAAATAATAATAATTAAATAAATAGTTATAAAAATAATTTTAATTTTCCAATAATTTTATTTTATTATTAGGATTGTAAAATATCATTTTCATATCCATAGGTGTTCTAATCTTTTAAATTTACGTTTTATTTTATACGTTTACGTAAAATTTAATAAACGTACGTATTTACGTTTGTTTAATCTGATTGTTGTGCTTTATAATTCTGTATCCAATTACCATTCCAATCAATCAGTAGTGTAATTATAAACCAAAATCCTTACAGATCATTATCCTTAGTGATCATTCGACATCTGAACGTTTTTAAGCACCATTCAACCTCCGTGGGACTTAACGATCCGGGAATCCACTAAATTCCAAGGGATATTGCATTGGTTTTAGACTGTTTGACTTTTATTACGGTTGACCATTCACAAGTGGTTGATTTGTGTAATAAACCTGACTGTTTGGAACGAATCAAATTTTGGCGCCGCTGCCGGGGAGGCTGTAAGCGTGTTTTAAACATTTTCAGACCCATACTTGCACATATACCACCTTTTGTAAACAGTTTTTTTGTAAAGTTATCAAAATCAAAAAGTTCATTAACACTTTTCCTAAAGTGTTAAGCAACACCAAACAAAATATAAAACAACAAAACAATCGTAACGTTTCCTATCTTGTATTTTCTTTAAGGTGATTCTTAAAGAGGTACGATTTGGTTAAACGAGACGATACCAAAAATATTGTCCAAAAGTTTTTAAACCCTTAGCACAAATCCATACCTACGTCTTTTTAGTGGTACTTAATAAATACATAAAAATCAACCACCGCAAACCAAGGCAGAACACCTACCAACTGGGGGTGTGAACATTAATAAGTTCCCAATCTTAAAGATCAAAACTTACCTTTGTGTCCTTGTGATTTGGTGTACCTTTTTCAAAGAAGCCATTTCATTTGTGATTATTGGTTTAAAGTTCACTTGTCGTTTTGCCTCGCATTTGTTTTTGAAAACTGATTTTTAAACTTAGTGCATGCTCACTCGTTCTTCCAGCTCCACAAGTCCACTTTCAGAGCTTGTAAGTATTCCACGTAGGCGTAGAGGACGTTCTGCTCCTTCAGTCGTGACTGAGGAACGTCTAGCACAACCACCCCCTGTCGTAATGGCAGAAGATAAACAGATGAATGAGCTTCTCCAAGCACCCATCGAGGGTTACGGAGATGCCATTGTTGTCCCAGCCATCGTGGCTGATACCTTTGAGCTCAAAACCGGGTTGCTTAATCTTGTAACCCAAAGCCAATTTTATGGTTTTGAGAGGGATGATCCTCATGCACATATTCGATGGTTCAACAAGATTGCATCGACTATCAAATACAAGAATGTCCCACATGAAGCAATTAAGCTTCTTCTGTTCCCATTCTCTCTAGAGGGACAAGCCCGGATTTGGCTTGAGAAACAACCCCCTCGTTCCATTGAGACATGGGAGGATTTAGTCACTAAGTTTGTTAACGAATTCTATCCTCCATCCAGAACTACAAGTCTTAAGAATGAGATAATGAAATTCACTCAAAGATTTGATGAATCATTCGGTGAGGCATGGGATCGTTACAAAGAGTTGCTCCGAAAGTGTCCGCATCATGGTTTTTCCGAGTTAATGCAAATGGATACTTTCTACAATGGTCTGAGCCAAGCTGACCAAGACTCTTTAAATGCCTCCGCGGGAGGTAATTTCCTGAGCAAGACCACAAAAGAAGCCTTACAAATCATAGAAAACAAGTCCCAGGTCCGCCCTGTACGAACAAAGACATATCAGACTCAGTCTACTACAGGACCTTCTACTTCATCTCACGTGAGTACATCTAGCACCGATGCTAAGATTGATAAACTCACGGATGCTATTCAGGCTTTGGTTCTTGCTAACCAAAAGAAAGTCACTTTCGCACAGACACCATCACATGGTGAAGTAAAGAAAGTCGAGGTCTGTGTCACTTGTGGTGGCCCTCATGCATACTACAACTGTACTGCCACCGTTGGTAGTCCGTTTGAAGCCAATGCTATAGCCGGTACTTCACATCAAGGAGGTAATCAATACCATCCTCAAAATGAGCCAAACTACCGTGCTAATACTTATCAGGGACCACCCGGTTTTAACCAGAATCCTAACATACAAAACCGGAATCAGAACCAACCTAGAATGAACCAAGGTTATCAAAACCAAGGTAATTTCTATCCTGGACCAAATCAAGGTTTCCAACATCAAGGAAACTTTAATCAAAACAATTTCAATCGAGGGAATCAATTTCATGGGAATATGAATCCTAACCAAGGAAATTTTCAAAATCAAGGCCCTAATCTGAACAATAGAGGCCAGAATTTTCCTAATCAAACTCAAGCCATTGTTCCAACTGGACCATCATCTGATGGGCTATTGAAGCAATTCATGAAATCCCAAGATGAAATGAACAGGTTGTTGGTTAGCCAGATTTCTGACATTAAGAAGTCTTTAAATGATCAACCCTCGGGCTCAGGAAAACTTCCGAGCAACACGATCGCTAACCCGAGGGGCGATGCAAAGGCGATCACAACCAGAAGTGGTGTATCATACGATTGACCCGCTATTCCTACTACCTCTTCTTCTTCTTCTCTCCCGAAGGTAGTGGAAAGTGAACCTGAGGCGACAAAGGACAAGGAACTTCCTACTAATAACGGAGGTACCAACGATGTCCATTCTCAAGTTATCCTTAAACCCAAGTCTAAGCCAGGAGTTGTTTTTGATTCACATGACATCTCGGTTGAAAACCCCAAATCCAAATCTTCTATTCCTTACCCATCACGTTTGAATGAGCAAAAGCTCCGCGAAAAAGCCAGTCATCAAATGGATAAATTTTTTCAAATTTTCCAAGAACTTCATTTTGACATAAGCTTTGCGGATGCTATCATGCTGATGCCCAAGTTTGCATCAACTCTCAAACACATGTTAAGCAACAAGGAAAAACTGTTTGAAATGGCTAAAACTCCTCTGAACGAGAACTGCTCAGCAGTTCTGTTAAAGAAGCTTCCTGAGAAGCTTGGAGATCCTGGAAAATTTCTCTTACCTTGTGTATTTCCAGGAATGGTTGAATGTTTTGCCTTAGCCGATCTTGGTGCAAGCATTAACCTGATGCCTCATTCAGTATGGAAGAAACTTTCTCTTCCGGACCTTACTCCTACCTGCATGACTCTTGAGCTTGCAGATCGTACAATATCCCGTCCACTTGGCATTGCCGAGGATGTATTTGTGAAAGTAGGAAATTTCCATTTTCCAGCTGACTTTGTAGTTGTTGATTTCGATGTTGATCATCGGGTTCCCCTCATTGTTGGACGAGGATTCCTGAGAACGGGACGTGCTCTCATTGATGTATTTGAGCAAGAAATCACATTACGTGTAGGTAATGAAGCTGTTACCTTTAACCTTGATCAAACTTCGAGGTACTCCGCAAACTATGATTCTGAGTCGGTTAACCGAATAGATATCATTGATGTTGCTTCTGAAGAGTACTCTCAAGAAGTTCTCGGTTATGTTCATAATTCTTCGAGTGATAATCTCACTCATTCATCTCAACCCATCATTGCCAATTCTACTCCTTCTCTCACTCCGTTTGAGGAAAGTGACTTCATCTTGGAAGAGATTGAAGCATACTTGTCTAGTGATTCGGTTTCATGGGAAATTGATCACACTCCAATTGACATCGAGGGAGATATTCTTCTCATCGAGAAGATGCTCAATGATGATCCATCATCGCTTCCCCCCGTCGAGCTTCATAATAAGGAAGTCAAGTCAGTTGAGAAAACTGAAGAATTTCCTGAGGTAGAACTTAAGGACTTACCACCTCATCTCGAGTATGCATTTCTTGAGGGTGATGATAAATTACCCGTCATTATTGCTCGAGATTTGAGTAAAGATGAAAAAGATGCTCTCATAAAGGTCTTGAAGTCACACAAGCAAGCAATTGCTTGGAAACTCTCCGACATTAAGGGTATCAACCCTGAGTTTTGTACTCACAAAATCTTGATGGAGGATGACTTCAAGCCAACAGTCCAACATCAGAGAAGGGTGAATCTAAAAATCCATGATGTTATTAAACAAGAGGTTCTTAAACTTCTTGATGCAGGATTAATTTACCCGATTTCTGATAGTCCTTGGGTTAGCCCAATTCACTGTGTTCCTAAAAAGGGTGGCATAACTGTTGTCACAAATGAAAATAACGAGTTAATTCCAACTCGATTGGTTACGGGATGGCGTGTTTGCATTGACTATCGTAAGTTGAATGACGCCACCCGAAAATACCATTTTCCTCTACCCTTCATGGACCAAATGCTTGAGAGATTAGCAGGGAACGAATACTATTGTTTCCTTGATGGTTTCTCGGGTTATTTTCAGATCCCCATTGATCCACAGGATCAAGAAAAGACCACATTCACCTGCCCATACAGAACTTTTGCCTACAGACGTATGCCTTTTGGCCTATGTAATGCTCATGGCACGTTCCAACGATGTATGATGGCAATTTTCCACGACATGATCGGGGAAACAATGGAGGTGTTTATGGATGACTTCTCGGTCATTGGGGATTCATTTCAAACATGTCTCTCCCATTTAGAAAAAATGCTCAAACGGTGTGAAGACACCAATCTTTGTCTAAATTGGGAGAAGAGCCATTTTATGGTCAAAGAAGGCATAGTCCTTGGCCATAAGATTTCAAAAAACGGGATTGAAGTCGATAGAGCAAAAGTCGATGTTATTGCTAAATTGCCTCATCCTACTACTGTCAAAGGTATTAGGAGTTTTTTAGGTCATGCCGGTTTTTATCACAGATTCATACAAGATTTTTCTAAAATCGCCCGGCCTATGACCCATCTTCTTGAAAAAGATGCTCCTTTTATCTTCTCACCCGAGTGCATCAAAGCTTTTGAAACATTAAAGAAAAAGCTTACTGAAGCACCCATTCTCGCTGCCCCCGACTGGGACTTGCCTTTTGAGCTCATGTGCGATGCAAGTGATTTTGCTATCGGTGCAGTCCTGGGGCAACGTTTAACCAAGCATTTTCAGCCTATCCATTACGCAAGTAAAACTATGACCGAGGCTCAAACCCATTACACCACCACAGAAAAAGAGCTACTAGCCGTGGTGTATGCGTTTGAGAAATTTCGGCCGTACTTAATCTTGACCAAATGCGTGGTGTATACGGATCACTCGGCTCTCAAATATCTCTTTGCAAAACAAGATGGAAAGCCGAGATTGCTCCGTTGGGTTCTCCTCCTGCAAGAATTTGATATCATTATACGTGATAAAAAAGGAGCTGAGAACCTAGCTGCTGATCATCTGTCCCGATTAGAAAACCCACACCAAGATGTTTTCGAAAAAAAGGAAATAAATGAAACATTTCCTCTCGAGACACTCAATGCGGTTACTTTTTCGTGGAAACTCTACTACCCCATGGTTTGCTGACTTCGCAAATTACCATGCGGGTAACTTCATAGTGAAAGGAATGTCGACCCAACAGAAGAACAAATTCTTCAAGGATGTTAAACATTACTTCTGGGACGACCCCTACTTATTCAAAATCTGTGCGGATCAAGTCATCCGACGGTGTGTTTATGGACAGGAAGCTATGGACATTCTCAAAGCTTGCCATGCTGGACCCACCGGGGGCCATCATAGTCCAAATTACACCGCCAAAAAGGTGTTTGATTCCGGATTTTATTGGCCCACTATTGACAAGGATGCCCACGAGTTTGTCAAAACCTGTGACGCTTGTCAACGTCACGGAAATATCTCACAAAGAAATGAAATGCCGCAAAACGCCATTCAAGTGTGTGAGATTTTTGACATCTGGGGCATTGACTTTATGGGGCCATTTCCATCATCTCGAGGAAACAAATACATACTTGTGGCTGTTGACTATTTGTCAAAATGGGTTGAAGCAAAAGATTTACCCACCAATGATGCCCGAGTTGTTGTGAAATTCTTAAAATCTCTTTTTGCTAGGTTTGGAACTCCACGAGCTATAATCAGTGATCGTGGTACGCATTTCTGCAATGACCAGTTTGATAGAGTCATGCAAAAGTATGGTGTAACTCATAGTCTCTCTACTGCGTACCACCCCCAAACAAGTGGGCAAGTGGAAGTTTCTAACCGAGGTATAAAAAGAATTCTGGAAAGGACAGTAGGCGAAAACCGTGCCTCTTGGTCGGATAAACTGGATGACGCACTCTGGGCCTTCCGTACAGCTTATAAAACACCCATTGGGTGTACTCCATACAAGATAGTGTACGGAAAGGCGTGTCATCTGCCGATTGAGCTTGAGCACAAGGCATACTGGGCCTTGAAACATGCCAACTTCGATATTCAGACAGCTGGTGATCACCGGAAAGTTCAAATGAATGAATTAAATGAACTCCGTGATCAAGCATACGAGAACTCTTTGATCTACAAACAAAAGACAAAGAAGATTCATGACTCCAAAATCAAGAACCGCGTTTTCAACATCGGTGATCGAGTCCTTCTTTTCAATTCAAGATTGAAGATTTTCTTAGGAAAACTAAAATCCCGTGGTCGGACCATTCACCATCACTAAAGTATTTCCTTATGGTACCATTGAGTTATCTCAACCCGATGGTCCTAATTTTAAAGTGAATGGTCATCGATTGAAGCACTATTTTGGAGAGGACATTCCACCCATGGTTGTCCCAGATTTACAAACTTTCCCCATGAACCAATGAATGCGGGGATCGAGTCAAGCTAGCGACTTGGTAATCAAAAACAGTAGCACACCATATGGGTTTTCACCCATATTTCTGACTTCTTTCTACTTTCTACCACCCTAGTGTGGGGGAGTTGCCCCCCGCTGTTGTATATAAATTTTCAGTTTCTTTAATAAAAAATAAAAAATAAAAAATGAGTATATATCAAAAATAAAATAATGGCCGTAGTATTTCCCTTTTACGTTCTATGTTTCGGCATAACCGCCGGTACTCTGAATATTGAGGGCAATATTCATTTCTTGTGTGGGGGGGAATTCTCACGAATTTTATCATGTAATTATACCACCCAATTCCCCCATTTTTGGCCAAATTTTTTTTGGAGTAAGTGTTTTGCACTTACTCAGCTTACGGTTATCAGTCCGCCATGTCTAATAAACTAAAGGATTGGCTAATCCAGGAGCAAACTGCTCTTGGTAAAGATATCTCAAATCCGTTGACGGCTTGCAATTTGCCCAAAATTGTATGGTGTTCAGCTCACCATATCTTTAAAAAGGGAAGAGTTGGCTAGCCCGCAAGTTTATGGCTTGTGGTAAAGGCAGTTGGAAAACCATAATTGGTGATCGACTCACCAAAGATATTTTATCTAAGATTTGGCTAGTCCAGAAGCAAACGGCTTCCGGTAAAGACAAATCAAAACCGTTGAAAGCTGGTGATTTGCTCAAAATCATTTGGTTATCATTGTACCAAGGTTCTTACTTGAACTGAAACAATTGGCTACTCCAGAAGTAATGGCTTTTGGTAAAGAGATGAAATCCATTAAAGTTTCAAAAAGATTGCTAGGGACTAGCAATATCTTAGTATAGGGGATTGATGAGTATGCAAATACTCATCATTTTTGTACCTTTTAGACTGCCAAAAACACCCGTCAACGCATCAAAATGATAAAAATATCACAAATAAGTGTTTTATGTGTTTTAAATGCAAAAATACCAAAATCGGATGAAAAACGTATCAAGTTTGCATAATTGGCAGTTTTAGTCCCCCAAGTTTCAAAAGTTGTCAAAAATAGTCCCTGGTAAATCAAAATAAATCAAAATAATGAAAAATGTTATTTAAAGTCCCTAGGGATTCATGAGTTGTCAAACTTGGTCCTTCAAGTTTAAAATTTCAAAATGACAACTTTGGTCCCTCAACTTTGAAAAATGTCAAAAATAGTCCTCGGATATTTAAAAATGGAAAATTATCAAATATTACCCTTGTACTATTCTTATATGGCATAATTGGTCCTTGGAATAACTTTGGAAAAAGTGCAGGTCCAGCCCCTCAACTTTGCAGAAATTGCAAGATTGGTCAATGTGTGTTATTAATAAACAAACCAAACGGACCCTTTTTGTTATTTACTTAAACACAAACCCAGCTGGCCCAATGCAACACACAAGCCCAAGCCCAAGTAACTTGACCCTTGGACCTTGACCCTTGAGCCAGTCCAAAACCTTTTGACCCTGCCAATATACCCAATTGAACCCCCTTTCGTTATTATTAATACCAGTCAACGCAAGTCAAACCCAACTCACTGTACATCTCTCTCACACAAACGCGCAAAAACCAGAAACCACTGTGGTTTCCACCACTTGCTTCTACCACCTCACTACCACCTTTCCACCTGTTCCCCAGCTGTATAACCACTCCCCTACACCTCCACATCCTCCCAAAATTCTTTAAATGCAAAAAACCTGCTCAAAGAAATTTGGCGCCAAAATGCCAAATGGACAGTTCTGATGAATTATGAGGATTCAATGGCTGAAATGAAGTGGGAAAGTCTCAGAGGTCGACAAAGACTCAAAAAGATCAATATAAAGGAGGATTGGAGCAATGTAGACAAGTATCTAGTTTTATTTTTAGTTAATGTATGTCGTTTTAGAGTAATTTAAAATTCCAGTGTATGTTTAAGCTTTCAAGTATTTTTTTAAGTAATCTCAGTGTATTGTGAATCTTTTTCAGTCATCAATTTCAAGTTTCAGTTTAATATTCAGTTCATGCAAATTTTAAGCTTAAATTTTCAATATGTTTTAAATGTTGTTATTAGATGTTGTTAAGGACTTATAAGCCCATATAAGCTCCTTAAATAGCTTATGAAAGCTATTAGATACCTTTAAAATCAGTTTAGAGTTATAATTCAGAAATACCAAAAAAAATCACATAAAAATATATAAAAATAAAAAATCAATGGAAATGAAGATCAAGAAGCTGGAGCAGGGTTGATTTTGGATTGCCCTTGGTTTAGTGCTTCTTGGGAAGCTATAGGTTGTGTTCTTGGCTCTTGGTTCTCTGTTTTGTGCTTGGACACAATTTGTAAGCAATTTCTTAAAAATTTGCATTTTCTAGTTTAAGTGTTTAAAGTGTGTTAATTTTAGCTTAATCCTGTTTCATTATAGTTAATTTAAGTTAATCACTAGATTTCTTGGTTTAAAAATCTGTCTTAGTGCTTAAAGCTTCAAAACAGTCTTTTAAAGGGTTGTTTGGATTTGCTTTGTTAACTGTGTTAGAGGGTGTTCAAGACAGTGTTCTTGTTTGTTGTTTGTCACACTTGGTCTTAATAACTCAAAGAAACAATAAAAACCAGTCCTTGTTTGAGAAATTGTCAAAATTGCCTTTAATCTCAAAATATTAGCTCACTGTTAGGATTTAGCTTGTCAAATTCATCACAGTTGCATAGAACTTGGTAATAAAGCTTAATTTCATCTTATTATAGCTTATAACATCATAATCAGTAAGTAGATTTGATCCAAAGTTCATATAAGTCAACCTTTAGTGTAATTCAAAAAGTCAAAATTTTCAGTTTAGTAGTTTTTGAATAAATTAGATAATTTTATATAGGATTTAATATTAAGTTTCAAGATTTGAGCTTTTGGGATAATAATATTCAACTGCTCATCTTTATCATAGTATTTTTATAATTTCTAGTTAGCTTATTTAACTGCTTATTTCTTATCTTCTTTTAAGCCCTTTTCTAAAAATGTGTCATGTGCACAGTTGAGCTAGCTTCTTCATAAGCTTGTCAAAAGCTCATTAGTGAGTCCCAGCTTGTGTGCTTTAGCTTTTTGTGTAGCTAACCTACCCATATTAAAGTTCCAAGTTTATTTTTTCACTTTTTAGCTTATTTGATAGGGCTGCTTGTAGCTTTTAAGTTGTCCCATTCTTGTGTACACTAGATAACCAGTGTACTTAAGCCACTTTCACAAGCTCACACAGAGCTTAATAGTGGACCCCACCTTGTAAATTTTGGTTTTTTGAGAAGCTCACCAACCAAGCTTGTTACCTCAGTGCTCATTTTGAGCTTTGGAGCTTTTACCCCTAGCTTAATCTAGCCTACAAAAACTGTGCAGGCCTGTTTGGATAGTAGGTTTAGTGTAATTGCTTATTTGCTTATTTAAAGCTTATCAGTGTATTCCTTTGTATCTTTTAGCTTCATTTAAGTAACTTTAGCTTATTTGTATCTTATTTTATCTTTGGTTCCAGTTTGTAAGTTTATTCGAGCTTAAAAAATCAAAATAAGCCATAAGCTCAAACTGTTGAGCTCATAAGCTCATTCTCAGCTTATTTTTAAGTTCCAAAATTTTTGTCTTTATTAAAGTTTCTTATAATCAGTAGTATAATAGTTTTGTAAAATAAAAAACACAAAAACATCATTTTAAAAATAGTGATAGCGTTTATTTAATATAAATTAGCTTTTTAATTTTCTTTTTCAGCTTATTATTAAGCACTTTCTGTTTTTATAATTTTTTTAGCTTTCTGTCATCATAAGATATTTATAGAAAAAATTTCATAATTTTCTTAGTTTGTTTAGTATTTATTAGAATTTAAAATAGTTAAAAAGTATTAAATAATTAATAATAAACAAATAAAAAACATAAAAAATATCTTTTCAGTTTTAAAATTAGTTTTCTAATATTTTAGATTTTTCTAAGTTAAAATTTCATTTTTCTAGGTTAATTTTATATTTTCTTATATTTAAGTGTATTTTAAATAATTAATAAATAGTAATTAATTAATAATAAATAGATAAAAAGTGTAAAAAATATATTTTCAATTTTAAAATAAGTTTTATAATATTTTAGATTTTTCTAAGTCATAATTTTACTTTTCTAGCTTTATTTCATATTTTCTTATATTTTAGAGTATTATTAAATAGTTAAAAATAGATTTTAAATAATAATAATTAAATAAATAGTTATAAAAATAATTTTAATTTTCCAATAATTTTATTTTATTATTAGGATTGTAAAATATCATTTTCATATCCATAGGTGTTCTAATCTTTTAAATTTACGTTTTATTTTATACATTTACGTAAAATTTAATAAACGTACGTATTTACGTTTGTTTAATCTGATTGTTGTGCTTTATAATTCTGTATCCAATTACCATTCCAATCAATTAGTAGTGTAATTATAAACCAAAATCCTTACAGATCATTATCCTTAGTGATCATTCGACATCTGAACGTTTTTAAGCACCATTCAACCTCCGTGGGACTTAACGATCCAGGAATCCACTAAATTCCAAGGGATATTGCATTGGTTTTAGACTGTTTGACTTTTATTACGGTTGACCATTCACAAGTGGTTAATTTGTGTAATAAACCTGACTGTTTGGAACGAATCACCTACTCGTATTTCAATGCACAACAAACTGATTTACTACTTTATTAACAAACCTAGGAACTCACCAACCTCGTGTTGACATTTTTAGCATGTATTTTTAGGTTTAACGCGACACCTTACTTTGGAGGCTTTTTGCACGGCATGGCATGGTCATAGGATACTCTGTTATATTTGGGACCGCTTTATTTTTATTATGGGCCTGTACTTCCGCACTATTTTTGAATAATGTAAACCTTATACATTTGTTTATGAAATTTTCTTAATGCAAAACCGTTGTTCTATACTTTGTGTTGTGATACCAATTAGTAGCACCCCACGACTCGAATGCTTCTGTTGTGCTAAATTTGGGGGTGTTACAGTTTGTATCAGAGCCAAGGTTATAGGGAACTGGGTAATTTTCAAACCTAGACTATAACCACTTTTACAAAAACTTAACCCTATGGCCGACACATGCCAGTCTGCCAAGCTGATGTCTCACTTGTAACTTTGATTGCTAACATATTTCATGAGATGTGTGCCTTACTATTGAATGTGTATATCCATTTATTTTTCGCTATGTGTTATGAGTATATTCAACATACTTGTGCTTGCGTATCGTACCTGTTGTAGGGTTTCGCCTTTTTCCCTGCATAATTTCATCACTCGTCCTCAAGTATGGACACTTGTTTTGGCCTTTTGAGAACGGATTTTGGGAAGTGAAAGACATGATTCTAAAGTAACTAAGTCAAGTATATCAAAATTCATAGAACCTCGGGTGAATATAGACTGATCACCTATATTCTGCCAGGGACAGTGGGACATAGCTTGATCACCTATGTCCGACTCAGAGGTGAATTTTGCGATACTTGAAGTAGTTATAATAGTATTATGTCCGAATGGTTTCTGGGTTGATTTCAGAAAAGGGTAAAGTTTTTGGTGTGTGTAACCGAGCATTGTATTTTATAAAAATTTACCCTTCACACACAACACACTGGCATCACAAGACTTGTTTATCGCGATATTCTTCCTCTTGTATGAAATGATTTTCGTCGCCATCTAGTCATGATATGACTTCAAATTACTTTTGGAATCGCTGTAACTGTTTAATCTCGTTTTGCAAGGTTTGAGCTATTCGGGTTGCGTGAAGTCATTTGAGTTTATTGGATTGTTCGGAATCGATCTTGTCTACGTCTGAATTTGGACTTATTATATTCTACGATCTTGGGTCTTGTTGAGAATTTGAAATCACTTGTCCCCATAGCCCTTTTTGTTTCTAGCCATGTTGCAGACGTCTCCATCTCAAGCCTTGTGTTCGATCGATGTTGTTCCATCGATGCTATTCTTGTGATGATATACCTTGCGCCCTATCGACGTGTATGCTTTTAGCGTGACCGTTTGGAACCGTCGACGTCTCCTTTTATTCGGGACTTGAATTGACATCGTTTGTTAGTCGGATTCTTTTCTGAATCTTGACTTGGGATTCGAATGTTGTACCTTTCCGCGTCGAATACTAAGCACACTGCTGAGGCAACTAGCTGATTTACTAGTAACAATGAACCTCTCCTTCAGATTCGTACTTCAAATTTGTTAAACTCTCCATTCGGTGGAGATTCTATTCTTGACACAACCTTTGAGATTTTAAGGGGTAACTTAAATCGCGGCCTTGGGAACGGACGCCTAATCTTTCGCTCACCCTTCGGGAACACCAATTATCTTTGCTACCCTCTCATACCATAATAAATTATGTCGCTATCAACATGCAAACCGTTTTACTAAATGTTTTACCAATAAGATATGACATCAAGATTTTGACCGTATTGATATTTTATAAACAATAAATTGTTTTCCTTCTGTCCTATAAACCGTTTTGTTACTAAATCAGAAAATAAACTATAACTTTACCACCATTTTGCAATTAATAAATTTGATTTTCTACTACTATAAATTGCTTTACAAACTTTTTTATAAACTATTTACTCCTCTGGAAAGTATTTATTGCTACTACCTCATAAACTGAACAACAAATCTCTTCTTTTGTAACTAAACCAAACTTTACGAGTGAATCCCACACATCTAATTGAAACTATAAATAACAAATTTACCAAGTCTCGACATTGTCTCATCATTGTACAAGTTACCTTATTCATTCTATATCATCAGATTCCCTTATTGGCTACCCGTATCATCGCCTCTTCTGAGACACTACGCTATCGAGTGACATGAATTGAATCGCGAGGACGCGATTCCTTTTAAGCAGGGTAGACTGTAGCACCCGGTAAATTTTCAATAAACTATTTTAATGACAAATATATTTATTTTTATTTGCCTTTCCATTTCGGACTTTCCCGAGCCATTTTGAATCGAAAAACAAAGAGTTATCTCGTTTTATAGGAAAGTTGCACACAACTCGTGTCGACAACCGTAACTCAATAAATATTTTAAAATAATTATTATAAAAATACTAGTCATGTAAATACTCGTTTTAATGGAAATATTAACCCAATTGCGATAGCGTTATTTTTATAATTCAATTCGCGCATTTACTTGTCCAATTAAGCCCCGAGCCTAAGACTTACAAAGATTTCATAAGTTCGCTTTTGGTCCCCGTGGCATATTTACCCCACGCCCCCTAATCTTCTATAAACTTTCATTTCATTTTATTTCTTTTCAAAGTTTTGGTATATAAGAAATAGTAAGAGTTACATTTCATTTTCTTATGTCAAACCCTAGCAGCACTTTATTTTCCCTCCTCTTCTCACCCTCTCCAACACCAGCCGCCACCTTGCCACCAGCCGCCACCATGCCATCAGCCGCCACCAACACAAGCACCATCATCACGCTACAACCACCCACTGTCGCCGCCTCAGTTACCTTATCCGCCACCACCATCATCATTCAAGGGTCCGTTTGGTTTTTTGCCTGCCGCCACCACGTCGGCCATCACAAACCACCGTAGTAGCTCGTGTGTATCGTCCTCGTTTCCCTCTCCATCTTCTGGTGGGTATGTCGAGACTCATAATCCATATTTCTTTTTTTTTTCTTGATTAACAGATTATAGGTCGATTGTTAGTGATCGTGGAATACAAAACGGATATTAAAACCGAATTTATATTTCTTGTTGTTTTCATGGAATGTAAAACCGGATAAGAGTAATTTTATAAAAATTTCGTGTGGTATAAAAATGGATTAATGAGTGTTTGTTTGAGTCCGGGTTGATTATGGGTCTGGTCGGACCCGACTGACTTCCTGTCTACCTTGGATTGGATATATGAGAATGTTATTGTTATTGTTTTTGTATCAGTAAAACCCGATTTGGGATTCAGGTTTGCGTATTATGTTTGGGTCCGGATTTAATTTGATTCTTTCAATATAGATTGTGCTTACTGAGAGTATTTTTCCACAAGTTTCATTTTAGTTTGTAGCTGCTGGTTGGTTTGGTGTTTGCGTCTCGGTTTTGATCCGAGTCTGCTTAATTTAGAGCTGCGAAATCTTATGTTGAAAGCTTTTGTGTGGTATAAGTGGTTTAGAAAGGGTTCATTGCTTGTGCGGTCTAGCAGTAAAACAATAGAGGCGTTTAAAAAAAGAAAATTAGTACTAATATCATTTCCTTTGGTTTATAATAAGATGTGTTGGTAAGGGTAAATGTGTTAAGTTTTTATCAACTAGTTTAATTTAATTATTTTGACTTAAGTGCTCTCGGTAAGTTTCGGACATTGAGGATTAATAATCGGTATTGGATTATATTAATAGTTAATTGGATTGGATAAAACGGATTGTGACGTGACATGTTGATCTTAAACCGGATTGATAACATTTGGACGCGGCGCATTAAAACGTACTTGGACATACCGGGCATAATGAATTCCTATTGGGCTTATGGAATTGGACTACTTCTTCACAAACTATTGTTGGACTATAAACCTCAATAATTATTAGATTCGTTTTCGAATTCTTAAAACGAAATTATTTAAGCTTACTTAACCAGATTAATCAATTATCGAAACGTATTTTGATAAATTGATCATATTAAACTTTACTTATAAACTTATGAATCAAAGATCGATAATAAAACGAAAGTATGGTTTTATTAAACATAAAATCATATTACTTAATTTAGATATTAACACTTATGTTTTCCTTGTGAATCATACATCTTATAAAACTATTTGGAATATCGGGTAAATGCCCAAAATATAACCATTTATTTACCATTTCACTTATTTGCTAATTGATATTTACTTGTTTGATTTCTTTTATATGTTTTATTACTTTAGCGTGTGTTCTTGAGTCTTGGTCAATATTTCTTGACTATTCCTTATAATATATTGGGATATACATTATGCTTTAGTGTGAGTTATGTTTGGCGTGAGTTATATGTCGAGTATTTGTTTTCTTACCACCACACGAAATGTTAAAACTAAACTTTAAGATATCGATAACGGACTTTTGAAATTAACGATATGAGTATTCCACGAAAACTAAGACACGTTGTCTTTCGAATATTCATTTGCTTTGCTAGATTTATTCTGAGTTAACTATATTCACAATAGGTTGTGTCGAATCCCTACCATTCTACCTGTACTTTCATTACTGTTGTGATATGCTTCTCCATGCCAGTTGTGTCAATTATGATTCTTGCATTACTTCATATCGAGGTGAGTTCATGACTCCTACTTTACTTGCTTTGAAAACACTTTTGGGGGAGAATACATGCTTGTTTACTAAATTCCAATATTTGCAAATGACTTGGTTCTTGAAAACTTTATGTGCTTCACTGAACAACTTATTCAACTATTCAATTATTATGACAATAACATTATTTCTTTCGATGTGCTAAATTCATAATATTTTAATTTTGGACATATATTTGTATGTAATTGTGTGCATGAGTGTTTGTAGTGGTTGACAGATTTCATTTAGCCAACAGTATTCGGGACTGGTTGGATATCCATGATTACATTTACCCAACAGTCTTTGGGACTGGTTGATAGATTTCATTTATCCAATAGTTTAGCTCCAGCTGGTTTGGGATAATAACTAATTGGATTCCTATTGTGCACGGGACCACGTGGTGGTCGGATTTCATGTTGTGGATTGCATTTCATTTACTACTTGCTCAACACTATTACTTATACGGTTATACATATGTCCTACTCGTATTTCAAGGCACAACAAACTGATTTACTACTTTATTAACAAACCTATGAACTCACCAACCTCGTGTTGACATTTTTAGCATGTATTTTTAGGTTTAACGCGACACCTTACTTTGGAGGCTTTTTGCACGGCATGGCATGGTCATAGGATACTCTGTTATATTTGGGACCGCTTTATTTTTATTATGGGCCTGTACTTCCGCACTATTTTTGAATAATGTAAACCTTATACATTTGTTTATGAAATTTTCTTAATGCAAAACCGTTGTTCTATACTTTGTGTTGTGATACCAATTAGTAGCATCCTACGAATCGAATGCTTCCGCTGGGCTAAATTTGGGGGTGTGACAGTTTGTATCAGAGCCAAGGTTATAGGGAATTGGGTAATTTTCAAACCTAGACTATAACCACTTTTACAAAAACTTAACCCTATGGCCGACACATGCCAGTCTGCCAAGCTGATGTCTCACTTGTAACTTTGATTGGTAACATATTTCATGAGATGTGTGCCTTACTATTGAATGTGTATATCCATTTATTTTTCGCTATGTGTTATGAGTATATTCAACATACTTGTGCTTGCGTATCGTACCTGTTGTAGGGTTTCGCCTTTTTCCTTGCGTAATTTCATCACTTGTCCTCGAGTATGGACACTTGTTTTGGCCTTTTGAGAACGGATTTTGGGAAGTGAAAGACATGATTCTAAAGTAACTAAGTCAAGTATATCAAAATTCATAGAACCTCGGGTGAATATAGACTGATCACCTATATTTAGCCAAGGACAGTGGGACATAGCTTGATCACCTATGTCCGACTCAGAGGTGAATTTTGCGATACTTGAAGTAGTTATAATAGTATTATGTCCGAATGGTTTCTGGGTTGATTTCAGAAAAGGGTAAAGTTTTTGGTGTGTGTAACCGAGCATTGTATTTTATAAAAATTTACCCTTCACACACAACACACTGGCATCACAAGACTTGTTTATCGCGATATTCTTCCTCTTGTTTGAAATGATTTTCGTCGCCGTCTAGTCATGATATGACTTCAAATTACTTTTGGAATCGTTGTAACTGTTTAATCTCGTTTTGCAAGGTTTGAGCTATTCGGGTTGCGTGAAGTCATTTGAGTTTATTGGATTGTTTGGAATCGATCTTGTCTACGTCTGAATTTGGATTTATTATATTCTACGATCTTGGGTCTTGTTGAGAATTTGAAATCACTTGTCCCCATAGCCCTTTTTGTTTCTAGCCATGTTGCAGACGTCTCCATCTCAAACCTTTTGTTCGATCGATGTTGTTCCATCGATGCTATTCTTGTGATGATATACCTTGCGCCCTATCGACGTGTATGCTTTTAGCGTGACCGTTTGGAACCGTCGACGTCTCCTTTTATTCGGGACTTGAATTGACATCGTTTGGTAGTCGGATTCTTTTCTTAATCTTGACTTGGGATTCGAATGTTGTACCTTTCCGCGTCGAATACTAAGCACACTGCTGAGGCAACTAGCTGATTTACTAGTAACAATGAACCTCTCCTTCAGAGTCGTACTTCAAATTTGTTAAACTCTCCATTCGGTGGAGATTCTATTCTTAACACAACCTTTGAGATTTTAAAGGGGTAACCTAAATCGCGACCTTGGGAACGGACGCCTAATCTTACGCTCACCCTTCGGGAACACCAGTTATCTTTGCTACCCTCTCATACCATAGTAAATTGTGTCGCTATCAACATGCAAACCGTTTTACTAAATGTTTTACCAATAAGATATGACATCAAGATTTTGACCGTATTGATATTTTATAAACAATGAATTGTTTTCCTTCTGTCCTATAAACCGTTTTGTTACTAAATCAGAAAATAAACTATAACTTTACCACCATTTTGCAATTAATAAATTTGATTTTCTACTACTATAAATTGCTTTACAAACTTTTTTATAAACTATTTACTCCTATGGAAAGTATTTATTGCTACTACCTCATAAACTGAACAACAAATCTCTTCTTTTGTAACTAAACCAAACTTTACGAGTGAATCCTACACCTCTAATTGAAACTATAAATTACACATTTACCAAGTCTCGACATTGTCTCACCATTGTACAAGTTACCTTATTCATTCTATATGATCAGATTCCCTTATTGGCTACCCGTATCATCGCCTCTTCTGAGACACTACGCTATCGAGTGACATGAATTGAATCACGAGGACGCGATTCCTTTTAAGCAGGGTAGACTGTAGCACCCGGTAAATTTTCAATAAACTATTTTAATGACAAATATATTTATTTTTATTTGCCTTTCCATTTCGGACTTTCCCGAGCCATTTTGTATCGAAAAACAAAGAGTTATCTCGTTTTATAGGAAAGTTGCACACAACTCGTGTCGACAACCGTAACTCAATAAATATTTTAAAATAATTATTATAAAAATACTAGTCATGTAAATACTCGTTTTAATGGAAATATTAACCCAGTTGCGATAGCGTTATTTTCATAATTCAATTCGCGCATTTACTTGTCCAATTAAGCCCCGAGCCTAAGACTTACAAAGATTTCATAAGTTCGCTTTTGGTCCCTTTGGCATATTTACCCCACGCCCCCTCATCTTCTATAAACTTTAATTTCATTTTATTTCTTTTCAAAGTTTTGGTATTTAAGAAATAGTAAGAGTTACATTTCATTTTCTTATGTCAAACCCTAGCAGCACTTTGTTTTCCCTCCTCCTCTCACCCTCTCCAACATCAGCCGCCACCTTGCCACCAGCCGCCACCTTGCCATCATCCGCCACCAACACAAGCACCATCATCACGCTACAACCACCCTCTGTCGCCGCCTCAGTTACCTTATCCGCCACCGCCATCATCATTCAAGGGTCCGTTTGGTTTTTTGCCTGCCACCACCACGTCGGCCATCACCAACCACTGTAGTAGCTCGTGTGTATCGTCCTCGTTTCCCTCTCCATCTTCTAGTGGGTATGTCGAGACTCATAATCCATATTTCTTTTTTTTTCTTGATTAACAGATTATAGGTCGATTGTTAGTGATCGTGGAATACAAAACGGATATTAAAACCGAATTTATATTTCTTGTTGTTTTCATGGAATATAAAACCGGATAAGAGTAATTTTATAAAAATTTCATGTGGTATAAAAATGGATTAATGAGTGTTTGTTTTAGTCCGGGTTGATTATGGGTCTGGTCGGACCCGACTGACTTCAGGTCTACCTTGGATTGGATATATGAGAATGTTATTGTTATTGTTTTTGTATCAGTAAAACCCGATTTGGGATTTAGGTTTGCGTATTATGTTTGGGTCCGGATTTAATTTGATTCTTTCAATATAGATTGTGCTTACTGAGAGTATTTTTCCACAAGTTTCATTTTAGTTTGTAGCTGCTAGTTGGTTTGGTGTTTGCGTCTCGGGTTTGATCCGAGTCTGCTCAATTTAGAGCTGCGAAATCTTATGTTGAAAGCTTTTGTGTGGTATAAGTGGTTTTGAAAGGGTTCATTGCTTGTGCGGTCTAGCCGTAAAACAATAGAGGCGTTTAAAAAAAGAAAATTAGTACTAATATCGTTTCCTTTGGTTTATAATAAGATGTGTTGGTAAGGGTAAATGTGTTAAGTTTTTATCAACTAGTGTAATTTAATTATTTTGACTTAAGTGCTCTCGGTAAGTTTCGGACATTGAGGATTGATAATCGGTATTGGATTATATTAATACTTAATTGGATTGGATAAAACGGATTGTGACGTGATATGTTGATCTTAAACCGGATTGATAACATTTGGACGCGGCGCATTAAAACGTACTTGGACATACCGGGCATAATGAATTCCTAATGGGCTTATGGAATTGGACTACTTCTTCACAAACTATTATTGGACTATAAACCTCAATAACTATTAGATTTATTTTTGAATTCTTAAAACGAAATTATTTAAGCTTACATAACCAGATTAATCAATTATCGAAACGTATTTTGATAAATTGATCATATTAAACATTACTTATAAACTTATGAATCAAAGATCGATAATAAAACGAAAGTATGGTTTTATTAAACATAAAATCGTATTACTTAATTTAGATATTAACACTTATGTTTTCCTTGTGAAACATACATCTTATAAACCTATTTGGAATATCGGGTAAATGCCCAAAATATAACCATTTATTTACCTTTTCACTTATTTGCTAATTGATCTTTACTTGTTTAATTTCTTTTATATGTTTTATTACTTTAGCGTGTGTTCTTGAGTCTTGGTAAATATTTCTTGACTATTCCTTATAATATATTGGGATATACATTATGCTTTAGTGTGAATTATGTTTGGCGTGAGTTATATGTCGAGTCTTTGTTTTCTTACCACCACACGAAATGTTAAAACTAAACTTTAGGATATCGATAACGGACTTTTGAAATTAATGATACGAGTATTCCACGAAAACTAAGACACGTTGTCTTTCGAATATTCATTTGCTTTGCTAGGTTTATTCTGAGTTAACTATATTCATATTAGGTTGTGTCGAATCCCTACCATTCTACCTGTACTTTCAATACTGTTGTGATATGCTTCTCGATGCCAGTTGTGTCAATTATGATTCTTGCATTACTTCATATTGAGGTGAGTTCATGACCCCTACTTTACTTGCTTTGAAAACACTTTTGGGGGAGAATACATGCTTGTTTACTAAATTCCAATATTTGCAAATGACTTGGTTTTTGAAAACTTTATGTGCTTCACTAAACAACTTATTCAACTATTCAATTATTATGACAATTACATTATTTCTTTCGCTGTTCTAAATTCATAATATTTCAATTTTGGACATATATGTGTATGTAATTGTGTGCATGAGTGTTTGTAGTGGTTGGCAAATTTCATTTTGCCAACAGTCTTCGGGACTGGTTGGATATCCATGATTACATTTAGCCAACAGTGTATGGGACTGGTTGACAGATTTCATTTATCCAATAGTTTAGCTCCAGCTGGTTTGCGATAATAACTAATTGGATTCCTATTGTGCACGGGACCACGTGGTGGTCGAATTTCATGTTGTGGATTGCATTTCATTTACTACTTGCTTAGCACTATTACTTATACATATGTCCTACTCGTATTTCAATGCATAACAATCTGATTTACTACTTTATTTACAAACCTATGAACTCACCAACCTCGTGTTGACATTTTTAGCATGTATTTTTAGGTTTAACGTGACACCTTACTTTGGAGGCTTTTGGCACGGCATGGCATGGTCATAGGATACTCTGTTATATTTAGGACCGCTTTATTTTTATTATGGGCCTGTACTTCCGCACTATTTTTGAATAATGTAAACCTTATACATTTGTTTATGAAATTTTCTTAATGCAAAACCGTTGTTCTATACTTTGTGTTGTGGTACCAATTAGTAGCACCCCACGACCCGATTGCTTCCGCTGTGCCAAATTTGGGGGTGTTACAATGATATTGTTGATGATGGAGAATGAATCGTTGATGAACCGATGCATGTTCCCCGAAAACAGAAATTCACCGAAACCGAATTTGTCATTACATATTCATTCTGACATTGTTTACGGTTTAGTCTTGATTTTGTAAAATCCCGTGAAAGAAACTATTTCTCGGTTTAAATCATAGATTTGTAAAATCTAGTGAAAATGGAAACATCCTTGTAATAAAAAAGTACATTTCCGGATCTATCTTACGGTTTATTCTTGGTTTTGTAAAATCCCGCGAAAGAAACTATTTCTCGGTTTAAACCATAGAATTGTAAAATCCCGTAATGATGGAACCATCCTGGAGAAAGAAAAGTGTATTTCGGGATCTTATCTGATGCTGGTGCTACGGTTTCTACTTCGAAGAAGGGATAAAGGGTGTACTTCATGAATTGGATGGTTGTTTAGATATTCTTCATGGCAGTTTGGTTATCTCAAAGTTTTACTAGGTTATGCTCATTTAACCATGGTCGGGATGAAACCGTTATCATAGTTCACTTAAAACGACAAAGGAGGCTAGATTTGAGCTTTGAACCAGAAGATGTGACAACGACGTTAATTCATTATTATTTATTTGAGGTTGAAGTGAAATTTCACGGGCAAGTGTACTTAGTATCTGAAGGTATCGGGGATGGTTGGATAAAGATTCTTCGAGATCCTTGTTCGAGCTTTTAACATTTTCAAAAACGAAGACTTGGAAATGTAGTTATTTTTGGGTGATTTTTCTGTTTCTTTTTACCACTTGGGGGAATTGGTCTCTTACCACCACAAAATAACTATCACTTTAAGGAGTTACATTATAGTGCTCAGTGTCACATTGAATTGTGGATTTTCAAGAGTTGATGTACGTCTTATACTTGATAGTTGGTTGGATGAAGAGTATAGAGTACTTAGGGATTCAAAGGGGGATGAACTCTCGGCACCTTTCTTTGTTACATGTGTGCATGTTTAAGTCACGAGTTCGGGTAAATTCACTTCAGGGTCAAATTCATCATATTGGGTTTTTTCTCCATCAGCTGTCACGACAAAGAGCCTACTGAATGATAATGGGGTTGATTACAAGTTTTGCCAAGATATGTTGAAAAGAGATAGATTATGACGTTTGAACACAACAGTTCAAGCCTCGTACTCTAAAGAAAAGAAATGTGTACGTTTCAGTGCGCATTATCTTCGAAAGAAGAGAAATCTTCTTATGACGTTTGAACACAATAGTTCAAGCCTCGTTCTCTAAAGAAAAGAAAAGTGTACGCTTCAGTGTGCTTTATCTTCGGAAGAAGAGAAATCTTCTCGTTTATGACCATTCTTATCAACATGCTTCATGCTTTTTCCATGCGCACTAATTCATCAAGTGAACCGAGTTATCATTGCTAGTAATCTTATTCCACTTGCTCAATTAAAATGTCTATGACGACATCATATGCAAATTTTGCGAGGGAGAAGTGTGAATAGACTACATTTGGATGATTTCACTTATTTAATCAAGAATGGCATCTCCGTATGCAATTCTTGAGGGGGAGAAGAAGTATGATAATTCTACATGTTGAGTTATATATGAGAATATATGGTCATACTGCTCCTAACTCATGTAAGAACCGAGCTTCTTCTTATCGGGTCATCTTTACATTGAGTTTCTTCTAAGAGCCGTTGGTTGACATCTTCTCACGGACTGATGAGTTTAACGACAAAGTGCTTCCAGTTGCGGGGCTGATTTCTTTGATGAACATATTTCTATTCTTGTTTGATTGGGAGGGATTTTAGTTAAGGGGATTTGCTATATGTAAGTTAACGGGAATGCATTTAGTGAGTTGAAGATGATGACATTCTATTTCCCAAACGGACATTCTTGAAGAAGGTCGAGTCTACAGTCTGTTCTACACTTTTCGCTGCATGTTAGAAGACTAAAGACGAGTTGCATTTAACGATCTAAAGACTTCTTCATATTCCGAGCATTCATCATAAAGATTGTCAGTTTAGGGGAGAGCACTAATTAGGGGAGAGTGAAATGTCGAATTTAATCCCTAATTAGACTTGCTCACACTGTCCTTCAGCAAGTTGATTCTCACAAGTCTTCAAGCATTCTTCTCAAAAGATTTCTAGTACATGGGCTTATAATGTATTGCTGATTCTGAAGTATCAAAACCAGCAAGGGGGAAGGAGACACGCATCTAAACGCGAGTAAACTTGATGAAATTAATACTTCTAAGTGATTGAAGATATCCTGAGAAGACAAATGTCATTACCGCAGAGAAACTTAATGTTTGACTCATGACGTTCGGTGTTCTTATTCCAACTATGTGGGGGAAGAGTTGGAAGAGTTAGTTTATGGTGATAAAGGAGGTACACAAGTGTGTAATGATTTCGATGATATCACAATCATCAGGGGAGAGAGATTGTGTACATTGGGGATGCTCAGCTGTTTCACTTGAGAGCTTAATCGGTGATTCAGTGATAATCACTTATTCTGGAGATGACATCCGCAGAGATAATCAGTGATTCAACATGCTACTTCAGTGTTATCGGTTATTCTTTATTTGGGCATTTGGGTACTTCGGGTTCTTGAGCTTCATACAATATCATCAGGGGAGAGAAAAGTATACATCGGGGTTATTCTTTGCATATCAGACTTAACTTGCTACTTCGATGTTATAAGTTTCTATGTCTTTGGGTATATGTGTATTCGGGTTCGTGAGCTCTATTCTAAGAGACTGACTGCATCAATTCATCTACTTGGGGGAATTGGTCTCTTGACAACTTTTTGGTATGGATCACTTCAAACGTCAATAGAAAAGAAATATAAGAAGATTGTTTTATGTGTGGGATGATACGTTGATGTTCTATTGGATGATATAACCTCGAACGAAGAATCATGATGATTATTCTTAAAAAGAGCAGTAAGATCGATGATAATGGTGTGCTTCTTTGTACACTTGGCTAAGGCAAGCTTGAAATAGAGCTTCGAATCTGCTCAACAAAAGGATTTTCGGTTTGGGGGGAAGCTGCCTGATAACGCTCAGATTGTGCATGTTTTTAGTAGCGTTATGTGTGCTTTTATATATGTTATTTGGTTATATTTGCGTAATTATAGTGCTTAAACGCACCAAAAGATGTTTGTCTAGTGTTTATAACCAAGTGCAGGGAAACGGAAGGAAAATAAAGAAATGTCAGCAAATAGAAGATTCCCGTTTCAGTGAAGCTTAAATCAAGTATCTCAAGGACCTTTGAAGACCATAGTGATTGAAGAACCAAGTTCTACAAGATAAAGAGAAGAAAATATCAAGTTTCCGTATCTCAGGAGATCCAACCAGATCGGTTGCTCATGCAACCGGATCGGCTAGAATATGACCAGAAACGACATTATGACCACCACCAACCGTTCGGTCACAACCCGCAACCGGAACGGTTGGCCACTTTCGTAGAAGACCAACCGGATCGGTTGG
The DNA here is from genome assembly GCA_910596185.1 of Chrysanthemum makinoi. Taxonomy (NCBI): domain Eukaryota; kingdom Viridiplantae; phylum Streptophyta; class Magnoliopsida; order Asterales; family Asteraceae; genus Chrysanthemum; species Chrysanthemum makinoi. The sequence goes on from OU343224.1 coordinate 266,926,657, forward strand.
TCGTATAACCGATTCGGTTGGAGAAGCTGCAGTTGCCAAATCTTCATCACTAAGTTTCCCCTTTGCATCCAAATGATTCTAGGTCCTTCTCTTGGTGTATTCTAGTCCCTTCCTTACTCCTTGGAGGCCAAGTTCAGCAATTAATACCCTAGGCTTTGGAACTAGTATAAATAGAGGCCATTTGTGAGCATATGAGACACACCTCAAATACAAATCTCTCTACTCATCAAAACAAAGCTTTAAGCTCTCATAATTCGTCCTTAGAAGTCCAGGGAAGTTTGGAGTTCCAGAAGTTCCACAATTGGAGGCCAAACCACCAAGAAGTCTACCCTAATACTTTGGGAATCATTACTACACCATTTGTAATCTTATTCCAAGCATTGTAAGACTTTTAATCATGTTTTCTAATGTTCAAAGTTCTGAGTTTATGTTCATGTTTGCTATAAGTGGCTAGTTTCTTTATACACTTGCTTAAATGATGTTGATTATCATATGACTAGTTTGTGATTGTGTTAACATGTTTTAATTCAATTTCAAGTTGATTCTAAGATCCAATTGTGCTAAAGTTTCATAGTGACATTTGTTAATCAAGTTTGGCTAATTGATAGTAATCATTGGGGTCGAAAGAACTTATTGTTATTCAACTAGTTATAATCATTTTGTCTATGGATGATTGTTTTTACCCATTATTCTTGATTATACAAAGGAACTAATGTGTGGTTGTAATAGAAACGCTTTTTGATTATCAAATTGGATTGGTTGGAAACATCTAAAAGGTCGTAAGATTAGTTGTTGAGAATCAATTGTAGCCTTTTGTCTATGATTTGTTACCTTTTGTATTGACCATTTCTTAAGCAATTTGATGAACAAGTGGATGCTTTTGTGTTTAAGTTTATGTATGTAGACTTATGAAACTTGAATTGATCTTGAATTGATTGGTTAAACTTAATGCTTGTTTTTATGAACTAAAATCTTGACGAAGGTTTAACTTGTAAGAACAATAGATTAGTCTTCCAACTAATTTTCATAACCAACATGTTAAGAGGTTAACACAATCACATTAATCTATGATATGAAACTAGTTTAAGCAAGTGTAGTTTTTAATCATCTGAATTTCGTTATATCTATTTGTTTTGTTATATGTTTTGGATAGACTCTGTTGATTCAAACTTGTGCTTAGATTCACTCAAATCCCTGCGAACGATCCCGACTTACCTTCATAATCTTGCTATAAACGGACGAGTATACTTGCTCGTATGTGTTATTGGTAATATTGGTAATTCACCTTTTATAAATTTAAAACTTGTACACAACCAGCACATCATGTTTTTGGCGCCGTTGCCGGGGATTTGATTGTGTTTCAGCAAGTTTTAGAATTTCCCTCAGTCGATTCAACCAAATTTTTTTTTCTCTCAGAAACCTTAACCGGATCCGGTTGTCTCTCAACCGAATCGGTTACGATTTTACCCATTACCCAACTGGTCTAACCGATCGGTCGCAACCCGCAACCGATCCGGTTACCCACTCTGACCCATAAAAACTGTTTTCGTTGTTTGTCCGTGTGTTTAGATATTGCCTGTATTCTCTAGGACATTGTATGAACACTCGAGCAGCGGGAATAGAACCAATTACACCTCTTACCAACCCCGAACGTTTGATCCGAAGAAGAAGAAGAACACTTTTCATACCATTAGAAAATCGTGTACCAAGAGTACCAAACCCACCATTTGATAACCTCGTAGAAGCCAAAGTTGTTTACAACCCTTTCACCAATTTACCTTTTCCTAAGGCGGACGATCAACCCATGTGGGGAACCAACCGAGCCGTAGCACCAACTCCCGGAAGTGCTATTGTTGCTATCAATCTTGGTGACAACTTCACCGTGAAGGGACATCACCTTTCTATGATCAAAGACCGTCAATTCGATGGCCGTGCGCGGGCCGATCCGCACAAGCACATTGCCGAATTCATCGAAATTTGCGGCATGTTCCGTTATGGCGACACCGATGTCAATGCCATCAAACTCAAACTTTTCCCATTATCACTCGCCGGAGATGCTAAAGTATGGTACAATGAATTAACCCCAGGAATCATCAATACTTGGGAGGAGATGAGGCAAGCTTTTGTAAGCCGATTCTTTCCACATGCCATGTTTGATCGATTAATGGGAGAAATTCATGCTTTCACCCAAAACCCAAACGAATCACTTGTCGAAGCTTGGCTTCGAATGAAAGATTTGCTTCGTAGTTGTCATGGGCATGGACTATCCAAAGGAACCATTATCCAAATCTTTTACCATGGACTAGATGAAATCTCTCAAGGCATCCTTGATGCTGGAGGAATTTTTCTCTATAAGCCTCCCAACGATGCACATCAATTGCTCGAAGATCGAGTACTTCTCAAACTTGATTGGTCAAAAGATTCCAAAACCAAACCTCTCCGAAAAACTGTTGTTTTTGTCGAAAACACCGATGCTTCGAAACTCATGGAGAAGATGGAAGCGTGAACCTCAAAAATCGACTCGCAGTACAAAGATATCAAAGATGAAATGAAGGAAATGCGAGACGGATGTAACAATTGTGGAGGAAATCATCCATCGTCCGAGTGCAACGATAAACCTATGGGTGGACCGAAGGAAGGAGAAGCAAGTTACGCTCAAGGAGGATACCGTAGAGGAGGATATCGTAGTAATTATTACGGTCGAAATTCTGGAAATTGGCAAGATCGCCGACCAAGGGATGACAACCATGATTCTCAACCACAAACTGACAATCCACCACCACAAAATCCAGACAAAAAGATGGAAGAAACCGAATTCGAGAAAACCATGAGAGAATTCGTGGCTGCTCAAAAATCTTCAAATGATTTTATAAAAAATCAATTTTTCAATCTCAAAGCCAAAGTTGAGCAAGGATAGAAAAATCATCAAGCATCTATCCAAGATCTTGAAAACAAGTTTGGCAGACTTTCTGACCAACATTCCTCTAGACCATCTGTGTCATTACCAAGTAATACCCAATCCAACCCAAAACCATCAAATGATAAGACGTACCGTCCACCACAAACAAGAAATGAGCATATCAATGCTGTCTTCACAAGAAGTGGTCTCTCGTACGATCCACCAACAAATCCTAATACTCCTGTCACCATTGATAGTGAGGATGAAACCGAGGAACCAAACCCAACTCAAACCATCAAAAAGAACACTCCATCCGTTAAGGCGTATACACCAAAAATTCCTTATCCTCAACGCCTGAAGAAAGAAAAGATGGAAGAGCGTTATAAGAAGTTTATTGAAATTATCAAAGAGGTTAGACTCAATGTTCCTCTCGTTGATGTCATAGCCGGAATGCCCAATTACGGGAAATTTTTGAAAGAACTTCTTAATAACAAAAGCAAGCTTGAGCAAATATCAGCAGCTTTTCTTAACGAAGAATGCTCAGCTATTGTCCAAAACAAGATCCCACCAAAGCTCGGAGATCCTGGGAGCTTTCTTATTCCATGTACTTTCGGGAATAATGTTAAATGTGATGCTTTATCTGATCTTGGCGCAAGTATCAATTTGATGCCTTATTCGCTGTATTCCAAGTTATGCAACAACAGCTTGAAACCAACAAACATGAGCATCCGATTAGCGAATCATTCCTATCAATATCCTGTGGGTATTGCCGAGAATATGCTCGTTCAAGTCGGTAAATTCATTTTCCCTGTGGACTTTGTAATCTTGGAAATGGAAGAAGATAGTAAAGTTCCACTCATCTTAGGAAGAACTTTCCTAAATACCGCCGATGCAATCATCAAAGTGAAAGGAAAAGAACTCAACCTTGGAGTTGGGGAAGATCGAATCACTTTTCTAATCGATAAAGAAATGCGCTACCCACATTCCAGTGATGACACTTGTTTTAACATCGATATCATTGATGAAGTCACTGATGAAGAATTGGACGCATTACTTAACGAATCCGACCCATTCATGACTACTTCTGAAAAAATCAATGAAACAGACTTTGATAAAGAGTTTGATGATTTCATGAAAGTAGAATTCGAAGGAGATAACTCAGAAGAAGAAAAAATGGAGGAAGAGGATGAAAATTTTGAAGAAATAACTTTCAATGGCGAGATGCGAATCAAATCATCTATCGAAGAACCACCCACAGATCTCGAACTCAAACCTCTTCCAGATCATCTTGAATATGCTTACTTGGAGGAAGACTCACTTCTTCTAGTAGTCATATCTTCATTGCTCGAGGATAGTGAGAAAGAAAGTTTAGTTTCTATCCTCAAAAATCACAAACAAGCTTTCGCTTGGAAAACATCCGACATACCAGGAATTAGTCCTAATTTCTGCAAACACAAAATCAATTTTGAAGAAGGGATTAAACCTGTGGTAGAACGTCAACGTCAACTCAATCCCAACATGAAAGAAGTTGTTAAAAAGGAAATCATAAAACTTCTCGATGCTGGAATCATTTACCCAATTGAGGATAGCCCTTGGGTAAGCCCTGTTCACTATGTTCCCAAGAAAGGAGGAATGACGGTTGTGACTAATGAGCGAAATGAATTAGTTCCAACTAGAACATCCTGGTTGGCGTGTTTGTATTGACTATCGTAAGTTAAACAAAGCCACCAGAGAAGATCACTTTCCACTCCCGTTCATGGATCAAATGCTTGAAAGACTGGCATGAAATAAATTCTTTTGTTTCCTCGACGGATTTTCAGGATATTTCCAAATTCCTATCGATCCTAACGATCAAGAAAAGACCACTTTCACTTGTCCTTTTGGAACCTATGCATATCGGCGTATGCCTTTTGGTCTTTGCAATGCACCTGCGACTTTTCAAAGGTGTATGATTGCCATATTCCAAGACATGCTAGAAACCTCCATGGAAGTTTTCATGGATGACTTCTCAGTCTTCGGAGACTCATTTGAAGCTTGTCTTTCTAATCTCGATAAAATGCTCGAAAGATGCGAAGCTGCACATCTTGTCCTTAACTGGGAAAAATGTCACTTTATGGTAACCGAAGGAATTGTGCTTGGCCACAAAATCTCCAGTGCAGGAATGTAAGTAGACAAAGCAAAGGTTGATGTTATCTCGAAACTTACACCACCAACTAACGTCAAAGCCGTTAGAAGTTTTTTAGGACATGCTGGTTTTTACCGCCGATTTATCAAAGATTTTTCAAAAATATCTCGTCCGATGACAAAACTTCTTGAGAAAGAATCTATCTTTGACTTCAACGCTGATTGCATGAAAGCTTTCGAAACATTGAAATCTAAACTTACTAGTGCTCCGATCATGGTTTCACGTAATTGGTCACTACCCTTCAAACTTATGTGCGATGCAAGCGATTTTGCTGTTGGAGCCGTCCTAGGCCAACATGAAGGAAAACACTTTCGACCTATATATTTTGCTAGCAAGACACTGAATAGTGCCCAGCAGAATTATACCGTCACCAAAAAAGAATTACTGGTCGTCGTTTTCGCATTCGACAAATTCCGATCCTACCTCGTGCTCTAAAAAACAGTCGTTTTTACCGATCATTCAGCGCTCAAGTATATGTTCGCCAAGCAAGATGCTAAACCACGTCTTATTCGATGGATTCTGCTACTCCAAGAATCTGACATCAAAATCAAGGATAAGAAAGGAGCAGAAAATCTTGCTGCTGATCACTTATCTCGTCTAGAAAATCCCGATCTTGAGGAGTTAAAAGAAGAGGAAATCGATGATTATTTTCCTGATGAAACTCTCGTGACCATCGATGGAACGATCCTTGGTTTTGCGACTTTGCGAACTACCTCGCGGGAGGAATTCTCATAAAAGGACTAACTCATGCTCAAAGAAGAAAATTCTTTTCGGAACTTAAATACTATTTTTGGGAAGAGCCATATGTTTTCAAAATATGTCCTGACGGAATGATCCGAAGATGTGTTTCTGGTTTCGAAACCCGCAAGATTCTTGACGAATGTCATCATGGCCCAACTGGGGGACATTATGGTCCTTCCACCACAGCTAAAAAAGTTTTTGATGCTGGATTCTATTGGCCAACAATATTCAAAGAAGCACACACACTTGTTCAAAATTGTGACGCTTGCCAAAGAACCACCAATCTCTCTCGAAGAGATGAAATGCCACTAACAAGCATTCAAGTGTATGAAATATTCGATATTTGGGGAATAAATTTCATGGTACCTTTCCCTAAATCCCACAAATTCGAATACATTCTCGTTGCTATAGATTATGTGTCTGTAGGATCTTACATATATTGTGTTATGATGATTCGGGTGGTCTTGGAAGGTGATGATACAAGAAAGCCATGGTTTTAGAGAGAGGAAGAGAGGATTGGGTGTTTCTAGAGAGATAAACAAAAAAGAGAATGTTAGATTAAGAATGAAGCACCACCCCTTCCAAGGATGGAAGGGGTATTTATAGTTACAGCAAATACGTCCTCCTGACGGACTGTGGATCAGGCATACAGTGGGTAAAGACCCGTCCTTCCTCCACGGTGATACTCTAAACTAAACTACACTAATAAACACGTAAATAACGATAGGTCTACGAGCTAACTTATGCTAGATAATAGTTGGGGTGACCGACTCTTCACTATGGATTTCCTGAATCCTAACAATCTCCCCCTAAGGGAGGTCACCCCATGATTTACATTTCGAATCCTAGCATTCTTTCTTTGTCTTTAGTTCTGAGCTCGTAGACTTTAATTCTTCACTTCCGTAATCTTTGTGCTTTAGTAGTGATTCTTCAAAGTCCAACTGCTTTGTACTTTTAGTGGAGGTCTTTGAACTGATCCACGTCTTGATGATCTTTGAGCTTTCTTTGAGATCATCAGCCACAGTAAATCTCTGGATCACCCTTTATTGTGTTGCCATCATGTGAAGTTGTGACTTTCGGACCGACATGCTCACACTTTCTGGATCATGACATCTTTTCATCAGAGTAGCAGAAGCTTTTACTAGTTCATGATATTTGCACCTATCAGAGCCAGGTTATGTAGATTAGCACTTGTCATGATTTCTTTATTTAAGTGTGGATGCTGTGAGCATGCGGCTTTGGATTGACTCCTCAATTCTGATCAGCTGCAACCGTCGGGTGTTCCTGCATAAAACAGTTAGCAATAAAGCGCACAAAATTGTCTTTGATCACTTTTTTTGAATTGAGGTGCACGGCCCACGGTTCCCCGTTGATCAGTACAAGTACTGCCTGTGATCCGGTATAATTCCGAAGAATCTACTTGACAGGGTTTCGCAGCTGCTCTAGCTGTTCTTAAACCGAAACGTCTCAAAGAAGACATCACGGAGTGAGTGAACCAGCGAATTGAGATTCACTGATTGATGAAAAGTGATTTGAAAACAATCGTGTATTGCTCAATAGAAATTGTTTTTGCAATACAACGAAGTTTTAGTGAAAAATCATTTATCAATCATAAATACCCTTTAATTTTGAACCATTATTACACAGTCGATGTGCTATGGAAAAGAACTTTTAAGCACAACGACCGGTTTTTCAAAGGTATCCGTCAATTCATTTCCTGGACCAAGGTTGATTCAAGAATGAATCGCCCCATCGTTTCTATCCAGTTGTCACAAGCTTGATCTTTTGCAAGATCTCACATGTCACCCACCAAGAGCTTGTTTGATGTTGGCTCTAGAAGGATTTCCATCTTCATCGTGAATATTTAAAATATCACTCGGATGTTCTGGCAATACCACAAGGATAATGCGTAGGACTCTTAATATATATTCTCACTTTCCACATTGTGTGAAACAGCAAGTCTTCATTAATTATGTGTCCTAATGAGATATTGTGAATGATCTCTTGGCTCTAGACTCAATTGTGCACATTTGGTTCCTGTGCCGGAGACTAGGGAGAGGGTCTCCTTCTTCAATATCAACAATCTCTAAGAGAAAGTCGATAGATAATGTCGGTTCCTCGTGAGAATGAAACAAGCCCTTTTAAGAGGAACTTGAGTAGCTTGGGAAGTTTAGTGTAGTGCGTCATTGGGTCCATGACGTCTTGTCTTCAATACCAGTGTTACCTTAGTAACCACCAGTAGCATATGTATTGAACCCGGTTTTCGCCCTAAGGTTGAATTATTGGAGGGCTATTTCTTTTCACCCTTTTTCACATTCAATTCTTTTTCATTCTTCAACCTCTTCATTGCTTACCGAGACTTCATAACTAGAACCTTGTTGGGTTTATTCCGATTACTAGCTCGTCTCAGTCCGCACTCTTCCCATATCTCACTTTTCTCCTTTTTCAATATACCTAAGGACTCTACACTATCTAGTGGATTGTCCCTGGGTAGATCCCTCCGGTTCTGGCGGATCGTGGGAACGAATACCTAACCTAACCATCCTTATAACTCCATACATAAAATAAAATGGTCGGTCTTTTGGTACAGTTCTTTCCTTCTTGAAACCAATTGAAAAATCATTTGGAAAATCAATCAAGGTACTTGTGATACGAGATCAAAGCATTTTGTACCTTAACTGTTTTTGATCTTTTAGAAATGCTCCCCCTCAACATGTGCTTATGATTTGGAAATTGTTTAGCACAAGGAGGCAAGAGGACTTTGAAATATTTCCTTTGATCATAATTTTCTTAGAAAAAGCCATTTGATTTTCTTGGTAAATTCTCCCCCTCAATATGTGCATAGGATATTTGAAATCATTTTATCACATAGAGGCAAGAGTTCTTTTGAAGCACATTTACGATCACACAAGCCATTAAGAAACCATTCGCTCCCCCTCAATATGTGCATCAATATATGAAAGAGTTTAGCACATATTAGAGAGAGCCAGCACATTGAATCAAATGATCACCTTTTATCAAATTTCATATTAAATCACAAATTCTCCCCCGATCAAAAATATCAAACCCTTTGAGATTTTGGATCCCAAGTGATTTAATAAGGTTTAGAAAACATGGGAGAAAATGTGGCCAGGTTTAAATACTCATCTTGTTTTTGGATAAATCCTCCTCCTCAACATGTGTATTGTATATTTGAAATCATTTGGCACATGGAGGCAGGAGTGTCTTTAAAGGACTAAAACCAATTCCATTTGAATAGATAAGAGATTTAAATCACGATCTCTCCCACGATCAAAAATTTCAAACCAATTGAGATTTGTGATCCCAACTGATTTAAATCATTTAGAAAAATTTGGGGAAAGACGTGGCAAGATTCAATTTTGAAAAATGATTAATAAGGAACAGTTTACGACATTAAAGATTGTTAGTGTCAGGTATGATTGTTTTAAGAGATCTTTAAGTAAAATAAAACAATTTCACAATCAAACAAGAACAGAAAAAATTTCATTTTGTAAGATCTTTGAGTTTTAAAGAAAATCATACCATGACATAACATTAAATCTTTAGATCACCACAAATTTCGTACAAACAGACTTTTATAAAGAGATATTGTTTGAAAATATTTTATTTTAAATCACTCTCCCCCTCAATCGATGACCGTAGTCGATGATTGAGTGACTTAAGTTTTGATAAAAATGAAGTCCGGTGATTTTCAAAATTTAGTCCAATTTATTTTCAAAACAATATTTTTCCATTTTTAAAAACAATTTAATCAAATTAATCAAAATTGTTTAAAAATTGTATCCTGCACAAAGATACGTTAGGTGGTTGAGAAGCTTACATTGTTGTTCTTGTAGGGTTTGGAAGAAAAACCGTCTGCTGATGCAGTAAGACTTCTTCTTACGTTGCATTTTGAATGCCAAATGAGGTCAAATTAAGCTCCGTTTCTTCAATCACTTAGAAGAAAACCATCTGCTGATGCAGTGACACCTCTTACGTTGCATTTACGCCAACTCTCCATTAAAGTCCAATTAAGCTCCGTTTCTTCATTTGTCAACCCAAGAAATAGTTACCCTTTCCTTTCGGCATCCAATCATCTTCATTTGTGGGATCCGGATCGGGAACATTCGTATATCCATGATATCTGCATACGTTAGTAAACATACATACAGATATATGGTGGTCGACATCACCCAACAACAATCGACTAATAAAAGTCAATCCAACATATCAATCATATCATAAAAGCATGGGAATAATGTGTTTATCAAACTCTAATCATCTAATCCTAACAATCTTATCCTAGGCACCTAGTCCTTCAACATAGGTTAACATCATTTATAATTAAGCATATTAGGATAGTTAGATAAGTCCGATAGATGATATAAATTTGAAAACATTCTCCCCCTCAATCAATGACTTATTTTCTGAAAAATTTAAAAGCGCTGAAGTCATTGATTGAGTTTTCAATTTTAGCAAAAACTCTGAAACTGATTGTATTTCAAGCAACTCATTTTCCACCATTTTGACAAATAACAAATATTTTTCTGAAGAGTTTTTAGGAAGAAAAACATTTGTGTAGGAATAGCAGTCCTTCGACATACTTTCCTCATTTTAATTTTAGGATAAGTGCACGAAATATTTAAAAATTGGTTTAGCGCAACACTTTCCTTTCTTTAAAAAGCGGGTTGCTATCTGAAATAATAGCAAGCCATAGTTTTAAGCACGGGTCACAGTCAGAAGTAACTGCAAGCCATATTTTGAGACATGTTTTGGAAAAGAATATTTACACCTCCTGCTCGAACTTCATCTATGGTCTCGTGCCATTGTTGAATGACATTTCTAAGATCGTAGATGTTATCGATACCAGAAGACATGTCTATAGAAAACATATTTTTGGTCTTTTTCAAATTTTCTGATTTTTATGGGTTTTTGTTGGTTTTATATTTTTCTATTTTGGTTTTGCTGGTTTTATATTTTTGTATTTTGTTTTTCTGAAAAATATATACAAAGATAGAGTAGATGATATAGTTTAAGAAGGAAGATGATACGAGTACCGAGATAAAGATATCAAGCAGCCCTGTTGTAGAAGATAGAAGTCATCATCTCTTAACCATTCTCCACCAAAGCTTCCGAGGCTCCAGAATAGAAGATAGAACATGAGCCTTTGAGAAAGAGAGACTTTGGTAGCTTCCCCCCAAACCGAAAATCCATTAGATGAGCATATTCGAAGCTCTATTTCAAGCTTGCCTTAGCCAGGTGCACAGATAAGCACACCATTATCATAAATCCCGCTGCTCCTTTTAAGAACGATAAACGAGATTCTTCGTTCGAGGTTATATCATCAACAAGAACAGCAACGTATCATCCCACTCTTGAAATTTCTTCTCATATTTCATTACCACTGAAGTCTGAAGCGATCCATACCAAAAAGTTGTCAAGAGACCACTTCCCCCAAGTAGATGAATTGATGCAGTCAGTCTCTTAGACTAGAGCTCACGAACCCGAATACACGTATACCCAAAGACAGAGAAACTTATAACATCAAAGTAGCATTAAGTCCGATAGCCAAAGAATAACCCCGATGAATACTTTTCTCTCCCCTGAAGAAAGTGTATGAAGCTTAAGAACCCGAAGTACTCGAATGCCCAAAGAAAGAATAACCGATAACACTGAAGAAGCATGCTGAATCACTGATTATCTCTGCGGATGACAATCTCTGTGGATGTCAACTCCAGAATAAGTGATTATATCTCTGAATCACTGATTAAGCCCTCAAGTGAGACAGCTGAGCATCCCCAATGTACACAATCTCTCTCCCCTGATGGTTGCGATAACATCAAAATCATCACACACTTGTGTACCTCTTTTATCTTCAGAAACTTTCTCTTACATCTCTTCCCCCACGTAGTTGGAGTAAGAACACTAAAAGCCACTAGATAGACTGAGTTTCTCTGCGGTCATGACATTTGTCTTCCCGGGATAACTTCAATCACTTAGAAGTATTAAGTTCATCATGTGTACTCGTTATGCTTTTATATGTAAGTCTCCTTCCCCCTTGCTGGTTTTGACACTTCAGAATCAGCAACATATTATATGCCCAAATACTTGAAATCTTTTGAGAAGATCGCTTGAAGTCTTTGTGAGAATCAACTAGCTGAATAATGTGAGAAAGTCTAATTAGGGATTAAATCTGACTTATCACTCTCCCCCAATTAGTGCTCTCCCCTAAACCGACAATCTGTTTGATAAATGCCTTTTTCAAGATTGTCAAGTTAGGGAATGGAAAGTTAACATCTTCTTCTCACCAAATGCATTCCCGTTAACTTATATATAGCAAACCCCCTTAACTCAAATCTCTCCCAATCAAACAAGAACAGAAAGATGTTCATCAAGGAAATCAGCCTCGCAACTGGAAGCACTTTGTCATTAATCTCAATAGTCCGTGAGAAGATGTCAACCAACGGCTCTTAGAAGAAACTCCATGTAAAGATGACCCGAAAAGAAGAAGCTCGGTTCTTACATGAGTTAGGAGCCGTATGACCATATATTCTCAGATAAAACACAACATTGCAACAGTTTCACACTTCTTCTCCCCCTCAAGAATTGCATACGGAGTTGCCGTTCTTGATTAACCAAGTGAAATCATCATGATGTAGTTTATTCACCCTTCTCCCCCGCAAAACTTGCAAATGAAGTCGCCATTGCCAATTCTGATTGAGCAAGTGAAATAAGAATACTATCAATGGTAAATAGATCCACTTGAGCAAGTGAAATCATCACGACGTAGTTTATTCACACTTCTCCTCCGCAAAACTTGCATTTGATGTCGTCATTGCTGATTTTGTTTGAGCAGATGAACTAAGAATACAATCCATGGTAAGTAGATTCACTTGGTGACTGAACGCGCATGGAGAAAGCATGAAGGTTGTTGATGAGAATGGTCATAATAAGAAGATTTCTCTTCTTCAGAAGATAAAGCGCACTGAAACGTACACTTTTCTTTTCTTTAGAGAACGAGGTTTGAACTGTTGTGTTCAAACGTCATTAGAAGATTTATCTTCTTTCTAAGATAATGCGCACTAAAGCGTACACATTTCTTTTCTTTAGAGAACGAGGCTTGAACTGATGTGTTCAAACGTCATTATCTCTCTCTTTTCAATCTCTCTTGGCAAACTTGTCATCAATCCCATTATCATTCAGTAGGCTCTTTGTCGTGACAGCTGATGGAGAAAAATCCAATATGATGAATTTGACCCTGAAGTAGAATAACCCGAACTCGTGACTTAAACTTGCACATATGTAACAAAGAGCGGTGCCGAGAGTTCATGCCCATTTGAATCTCTAAGTACTCTATACTCTTCAACCAACCAACCATCAAGTATTAGACGTACATCACCTCTTGAGAATCCACAATTCAATGTGACACTGAGCACTACAACGTAACTCCTTAAAGTGATAGTTATTTTGTGGTGGTACGAGCCCAATTCCCCCAAGTGGTAAAAGAAAAGGAAAAAGTCACCCAAAAATAACTAGATTTCCAAGTCTTCGTTTTTTATTAAGCTCGAACAAGGATCTCGAAGAATCTTCATCCAACCATCCCCGATACCTTCAGATACTAAGTACACTTGCCCGTGATATTTCACTTCAACCTCAAATAAATAATAGTGAATTAACCCCGTTGTCACATCTTATGGTTAAAAGCTCAAATCTAGCCTCCTTTGACGTTTTAAGTGAACTTTGATAATGGTTTCATCCCGACCATGGTAAGAAGCACATAACCCTGTAAAACCATGTAGTAACCAAACCGCCATGACGAATATCCAAACACACACCAATTCATGAAGTACACCCTTTTATACCTTCTTTGAAGCAGAAACCGTAGCACCAGCATCAGTTAAGATCCAGAAATACACCTTCCTTTCTCCAGGATGGTCTATCAATACGGGATTTTACAGTTCTATGGTTTAAACCGAGAAATACTTTCTTTTGCGGGATTTTACAAAACCAAGAATAAACCGCAAGATAGATCCAAAAATGCTCATTACTTTTACCAGGATGTTTCCATTGTTACGGGATTTTACAAGTCTATGATTTAAACCAAGAAACAATTTCTTTCGCGGGATTTTACAAAATCAAGACAAAACCGTAAACAATTCTATACCCAATTGAATGTGTTAAGACAACTTTAGTTTTGGTGAATATCTATTTTAGGGGAACATGCATTGGTTCTTCAACGATTCTTCTCCACCATGAACAATTCTATACCCAAATGTAGACAGCTTCACAAACCATACTAAGTCAAATAGTATATACTACTTCCCCCTGGAGGTTGACCGTAACACATCAAAGTACACGTTTCTCCCCCATGATGGTTTCGAACTTTCGGAAGCATCATAACGTGTACGACTATTTGCACGACAATTTCTTGTCATAAGCAAACATCTTGAAAAAAAAATCACGACAGACGCTGACGATTCTTAGAAAGATTATGCTTAGACTGTGAAGTAGTATTGACATTTTGTGGCGTCGAATATCTCATGGGAATTGCAGAAATTGAACCTCCATTGATTCATCGGCTAATAGTAATGACCACATAAGAAGATAACGTCACTTCAATAAAACCGTACACAAACCCCGTAGTCATTTTTCACTTTTTCGCTCAAGCCGTGAATTTGTATCCTTCCGTGAAAATTTATAGACCAAAATACCATTCTTAAGAAAAATATCAAAAGTATAGTCTCTAAAAGTGAATTTAGAAGACATATTGATATTGCATGTATGGTTACTACCCACCTCGTATATAATATCCATCATCTCATAATATATCTCAACCCATCAAACGTTAGATTCAGTCCAAATACACAAAGCCCAATCTTAATGTTTCAGTCCATGAGAAATTGAATGAAAGTATCCGGGCCCAGTCTATAAACCGAACCAGCCTACACACTTTATATCCGTGTATAAATAAATAACATCACACACTTGTCTAACCTAACCCTAAATATGCTGCATATATAAATCCGCCTCCCACCACAACGTTTCATCCTCCCAAATTGATCTGAGAAAAAAAAGAACACATCTTTATTATTATCTCATTTAATCCGTCCCCTCTTCCAAACAACTCTCACCCAAAGAACTCTCAATCTCAGTTACCATCATCTCGACACACATGAGACATGAGACAAACTCGTATAGAGGAAGTGTATACTTTTTGACTTCAAGATCTTAAAGGTCTCGGGTAGGTTTTAAATGTGATATTCTTTACGTTTTCTTTTCCATTCATGAACGAAATAAAAGAAACGAGATAACATGGTTGTTATACTCTTTCTTTGTCTTCGAATAATATCACAATAAGATCGATGATGAAATTGATTCAATTTAAAATAATCTTTAAAAGATTTAAAAAAACTTGAATCAAATCTGAGATTGATATGTATTAATTTTTGTTTGAGAGTTAGGGAGTGACATGTGAGGGTCTTTGGTGAGTCTAGGTCAAGGATTTGTTGGAATTGCTTTTTGGTTGAGTCTTGAATGGACCGATGATGGAATATTGGAACTGAGGTCGATTGAGTCGAAGGTATTAAGGTATATTGGTTTTGGTCTTGTGGTCGTGTAATTTCAGTTTACGCGTAGCTTTCTCCCTTTCATACTCGTAAAAATGTTTCTTTACGCATAACATTGTTTTACCTCGAAACCTTATGCGTAAAACTGGTCATATAGCTTATGCATAAACAGGTCATTTAGCATATGCGTAAAGTCATGGTCTAGGTTACGCGTAAGCAAAGTTCTTATGCGTAAACAGGGTCTCACGCATAAAGCATACGCGTAAAGCTTACGCGTAAAGCTTATGCGTAAGGCTTATGCGTAGGCTTTAGGCGTAAAGCTTACGCTTAACATATCCTTACGCATAACTTCACAGCTATGCGTAAATAACACTGTAGATGGCTTCTTATGCGTAGAAAACTAGGGTTTTGACCCTTTGACCATTTTCCGGCGAATTTTTCAGACCATTATTTCGTTCAGCATAGTACAAACCCAAAAAAAAAACATAAAAACTGCTTCTTTTGACCCTTTATGACCACAGTTTGACTACCATAAAAATCACGGATTTGGTGCTAAAAATCAAAAGGATGCTGTTTGGACATAAATATGACAGGAAACAGACATAAACAGACCATAAGACGTTTTGTTTTAGACCAACAGGATACAAAACATGTTAAAAAAACTGTTTCTCACAAAAGATAAAAAGTTCAGATCCGAAAAACAAGGTAAAAGAGCTTCAAAAAAATACGAAAACCACAAAAAATCAACACAACACAATAAACCTGGCTCTGGTACCATTTGTAGGATCTTACATATATTGTGTTATGATGATTCGGGTGGTCTTGGAAGGTGATGATACAAGAAAGCCATGGTTTTAGAGAGAGGAAGAGAGGATTGGGTGTTTCTAGAGAGATAAACAAAAAAGAGAATGTTAGATTAAGAATGAAGCACCACCCCTTCCAAGGATGGAAGGGGTATTTATAGTTACAGCAAATACGTCCTCCTGACGGACTGTAGATCAGGCATACAGTGGGTAAAGACCCGTCCTTCCTCCACGGTGATACTCTAAACTAAACTACACTAATAAACACGTAAATAATGATATGTCTACGAGCTAACTTATGCTAGATAATAGTTGGGGTGACCGACTCTTCACTATGGATTTTCTGAATCCTAACAGTGTCCAAATGGGCAGAAGCTGAAGCTTTACCAACAAACGATGCTCGTGTCATTGTTAATTTCCTCAAAAAGCTTTTCGCTCGTTATGGAATTCCCAAGGCCTTGATAAGCGATCGAGGAACTCATTTATGTAACCAACAAATGGAGAAAACCATGAAAAGATATGGAGTTCATCACAGATTCACGACAGCCTATCATCCACAAACAGAGCTCTCAAAAGAATACTAGAGAAAACAGTGAAAGATAATCCTTCAGTGTGGGCAAAGAAACTTGACGATGCTCTGTGGGCATTTCGTACGGCTTATAAAACTCCAATTGGCACAACTCCTTACAGACTCTTGTATGGAAGAACTTGTCATTTGTTGTTCGAAGTTGAACATCGTGCTTATTGGGCCCTCAGAAACTGTAACACCGATCTCAAAATAGCTGGAGAAAAGAGATTCCTGCAATTGCACGAACTCGATGAATTAAGACTTCGAGCTTATGAAAATTCCAAACTGTATAAAGCTAGAACAAAAGCTTATCACGATAAAGAGCTACGAGTTCGAAAAGAATTCAAAGTTTGGAGATAAAGTTACGCTTTTCAACATGAAATTCAAATTCAAAGCTCCTAAATTACAACCAAAATGGTTTGGACCATATATCGTTAAACATGGATATCCATCCGGGTATGTCGAACTCTATGACAAACAGGGTGGAAGTTTCATTGTTAATGGGCATCGAATCAAGTTATATTACGACAAGGAGCAAACGAATGAAGTTTCATGTGCAACAGTTTCCCATGAAAATGAATTCGAGACTATCACTTTTGTAGCACCATTTCCGGAAGAATCCAGAAATTGTTCCATGGAAACCATCTCGCTCAATTCGCGGGATGATATCGAAGCTACTGGTGAAGAATTCATGTACATCCTCGAACTTTTCAAAATGTTCAAAGCTGCCCTTGCGGCTAAATAAATTCGAGAAGATTCGAGTCAGGCTGATGACTCGGTAATAAAACAAGCGCTTCTCGGGAGGCAACCCGTGTGTTTTAGATTTGATTTTCTGTGGTCACTCCCCAAAGTCTTAACCGTTGGTTGAACTTAAGTGTGGGGGGGTGCCACCTTTTAATAAAACCTTTTGTTTGTTTATAAGATTTTGTGCAGGTAGTGATTTCTCCAGTGAACACCAGGAATGAAGGAAGATTTTAAGCTGACAACTCATTGACATATCTTGTTTCATCTCTATTTTCCCTATTTCTATACTTTGAAGTTCATTTTTCATTGAGGACAATGTCTAACTTAAGTGTGGGGGGGGGTTGAAATAGGAAAAATTAGAGTTTTCATGCTTAAATTTTAAATTTTGTTTGCCCTTGTGATCTAGTTATTTTCACGCTTTTAGGATTATCTATTAGAATAACTGGATCAATCCATTGGTAAAACTGGTAATATTTGAAACTTCGAGATGTGTTCCGATTACTATTGCAATCATACCCTTTTTCCACTAAATTGTGAGGATTTGAGCCTATTTCATAAACAGCATACATCTTTTATGCTTGGATTTTTTGCTATGAGTGTGCCGGTGATTTTATTTATTCTAGAACTTGTGCTTGTAAATCATTACCAGACCGCAGTGAGATCGCATTCATGCGATATAAGTAAATTTGTGTGATAAAGAGGCACCTTAGGATTTAACCCAAATGGCATTCCAT
The DNA here is from genome assembly GCA_910596185.1 of Chrysanthemum makinoi. Lineage (NCBI taxonomy): Eukaryota > Viridiplantae > Streptophyta > Magnoliopsida > Asterales > Asteraceae > Chrysanthemum > Chrysanthemum makinoi. The sequence goes on from OU343224.1 coordinate 266,944,897, forward strand.
TTTACATCTAATGATATATTAGCTATCCGAATTGGTTAGTTAACCACCCACATGGACCCATTTGTAGTGCTCATTTTTAGCACTAGATACCCCTAGTTACACCCTCTGAGCCATCCTTTTCATTTTTGCTTCACCCAGAAAATACAAAAAGATTTTACACTTTAAACCTTAGCCTATCCCGTATCAATGTCTAAACGGTTGGTTGCTAGTCGCCTGGAAAGTGAAGATTGTTCAAATGATTATGAGTACCACATCCTATGAGATTGATTGAGCCATGTTAAAAAAAAATGATGTATGAAAATAATAGCCAATGTGCTATGATAGAAGAACAATTGTCAAGGCAAAGCAAAAAGTTGTGGAAAGCAGAAAAGAAGAAATTGAAGCTATAATCATTTATTTGGTTCATGGAATATTTGGTAGCTAGCAACACGGGTATTAGACTTGATTTCATTTTTATTTTAACACCAATTTCATAAACATTCCCATGCCTTATCCATACCCTTAACCCTTAGCCTTATCATTATAACCCGAATAAAAGTCCTCTTTAGATTTTTTTACTTGGTGCTCACGCCACGTCGGTGGAGTTTTGTTTCTTGTACAAGCTTATGGTAATAATCTAATCATGGCTGAGCAATGAGTGTGATTTATCTTGTTACTCCACTAAATATGAGTGATTGAGTGAATTATATTTCGTTCCTTTTTTCGTGAGGTGTTTTGAAATGTTAATCATGCGAGAAAATCATTGGATATTGTCAAACATCTTGATGTTTCACCTTTATAAAGCATAATTGATGAATCTTCTCTCGTATTTTTACTTGGTTGATTTGCATCACATTTTTTGTCATAATCACGATCTTGTATCAGTGGATGTTTTTCCTAGATTTGCTTGAGGGCAAGCAAAGTTTGAGTGTGGTGGAATTTGATAACGCTTTCAGTTGTGCATGTTTTTAGTAGCGTTATGTGTGCCTTTATATATGTTATTTGGTTATATTTGCGTAATTATAGTGCTTAAACGCATCAAAAGATGTTTGTCTAGTTTTTATAACCAAGTGCGGGAAAGCGGAAGGAAAATAAAGAAATGTCGCAAATAGAAGATTCCGTTTAGGTGAAGCTTAAATCAAGTATCTCAAGGACCTTTGAAGACCATAGTGATTGAAGAACCAAGTTCTACAAGATAAAGAGAAGAAAATATCAAGTTTCCGTATCTCAGAGAATCCAACCGGATCGGTTGCTCATGCAACCGGATCGGCGGAATATGACCGAAAGCGACATTATGACCACCACCAACCGTTCGGTCGCAACCCGCAACCGGAACGGTTGGCCACTTTCGTAGAAGACCAACCGGATCGGTTGGTCGTATAACCGATTCGGTTGGAGAAGCTGCAGTTGCCAAATCTTCATCACTAAGTTTCCCCTTTGCATCCAAATGATTCTAGGTCCTTCTCTTGGTGTATTCTTTTCCCTTCCTTACTCCTTGGAGGCCAAGTTCAGCAATTAATACCCTAGGCTTTGGAACTAGTATAAATAGAGGCCATTTGTGAGCATATGAGACACACCTCAAATACAAATCTCTCTACTCATCAAAACAAAGCTTTAAGCTCTCATAATCCGTCCTTAGAATTCCAGGGAAGTTTGGAGTTCCAGAAGTTCCATAATTGGAGGCCAAACCACCAAGAAGTCTACCCTAATACTTTGGGAATCATTACTACACCATTTGTAATCTTATTCCAAGCATTGTAAGACTTTTAATCATGTTTTCTAATGTTCAAAGTTCTGAGTTTATGTTCATGTTTGCTATGAGTGGCTAGTTTCTTTATACACTTGCTTAAATGATGTTGATTATCATATGACTAGTTAGTGATTGTGTTAACATGTTTTAATTCAATTTCAAGTTGATTCTAAGATCCAATTGTGCTAAAGTTTCATAGTGACATTTGTTATTCAACTAGTCATAATCATTTTGTCTATGGATGATTGTTTTTACCCATTATTCTTGATTATACAATGGAACTAAGGTGTGGTTGTAATAGAAACGCTTTTTGATTATCAAATTGGATTGGTTGGAAACATCTAAAAGGTCGTAAGATTAGTTGTTGAGAATCAATTGTAGCCTTTTGTCTATGATCGATTACCTTTTGTATTGACCATTTCTTAAGCAATTTGATGAACAAGTGGATGTTTTTGTGTTTAAGTTTATGTATGTAGACTTATGAAACTTGAATTGATCTTGAATTGATTGGTTAAACTTAATGCTTGTTTTTATGAACTAAAATCTTGATGAAGGTTTAACTTGTAAGAACAATAGATTAGTCTTCCAACTAATTTTCATAACCAACATGTTAAGAGGTTAACACAATCACATTAATCTATGATATGAAACTAGTTTAAGCAAGTGTAGTTTTTAATCATCTGAATTTCATTATATCTATTTGTTTTGTTATATGTTTTGGATAGACTATGTTGATTCAAACTTGTGCTTAGATTCACTCAAATCCCTGCGAACGATCCCGACTTACCTTCATAATCTTGCTATAAACGGACGAGTATACTTGCTCGTATGTGTTATTGGTAATATTGGTAATTCACCTTTTATAAATTTAAAACTTGTACACAACCAGCACATCACTGCCAAAGTCTCATTTTCAGATGGTTCAATTTCTCTCAATTCAGGAGCCTCGAAAGCTTTGGTGGTGAATGTTTAAGAGATGATGACTTCTATCTTCTACAACGGGGCTGGTCGATATCCTTATCTCGGTACTCGTATCATCATCTTTCTTAAACTATATCATCTACTCTATCTTTGTAAATATTTATCAAAAAACCAAAATACAAAAATAGAAAACCAACAAAAAGAAAATAGAAAAATATAAAACCAACAAAAAAAATCCATAAAAATCAGAAAATTTGAAAAAGACCAAAAATATTGTTTTCATCAAGACATGTCTTCTGGTATCGATAACATCTATGGTCTTAGAAATGTCATTTAACAATGGCACGAGACCATAGATGAAGTTCGAGCAGAAGGTGTAAATATTCTTTTCAAAACATGTCTCAAAATATGGCTTGTAGTTACTTCAGACTGTAACCCGTGCTTAAGCCATGGCTTGCTATTATCTCCGATAGCAACCCGCTCTTCAAAAGAAAGGAAAGTGCTGCGCTAAACCAATTTTCATAAATTTCGCGCACTTATCCTATAACAAAATGAGGAAAGCATGTCGAAGGACTGCTGTTCCTACACAAATGTTTTTCCTTCTAAAATTCTTCAGAAAAACATTTGTTGTGTTTCAAAAATGGTGGTAAATGAGTTGCTTGAAAATCAATCAGTATCTTTGTAGGATATAGGATTTCATAAACACATCATATCATAAACAAGTAGGCATACAAGATTAGTTTTAGAGAGAGAAAGTAGGATATTCTAGAAAGAGAAACTCATGGAAGGTTAGATTCCAAATGAACATCCAACCCTCTCCCTTGTGAGGAGAGGTTTATTTATACAATGAGATACGCCCTCCGACGGGCTGTGGATCAGGCATTCAATGGGTAAAGACCCGTCCTTCATGTATCAACCTTTCTTGTATCAACCCTGGCAGCATATGAAGTCTTTGAAGTCTTTGAGCCAGACGTCTTTGAGCCAGAAGCAGACTTAGCTGTTTTGGGTTGTGGTGGAGTAGGAGAGACATTAACACTAACACTGGATCTGGAAGCCCTTTTCTTGTACAGTTTGAAATGATCCATCTTCTTAATATCGTTAGTGAGAAGAATATCGGGAATTAGCACTCCAAAGATCTCTTTATCCACACCTCTAGCAATATATTTTAGGTTGCCGAGAACATATTCATCCTTAGCATTATGTAGGGTAGATTCACTCCTAGGGTTGAAGTGGTGAGTCAATTGCAAGTACTGGATAACAAGCTTCGAAAATCTGATGCTAGGAATCACAAGTTTGTTTACTTTCTTTCGACCCTGAGCTTTATTATGAAAGTTTGTTCTATCGGAGATAAAAGTGTTCATTGACGAGAATTCTTCCCGATTCGTTCCGATACATTAACATTCACCCCATTGACGATACCCCATAGGATTTGCAAGATGGGAATCCTCACTTTATCGAACCCTGATGTTTTGTCGGATAAACATAAGTTGAGAATAGTTGTCATTGCTCTCCAGGGTTGATACATGTGTCGGTGATGATGTCGAAGCCCTTGATATGCCAACTTGATAATCCAAACCGATCAGAAAGACTATTAGCTCTTCCGCACTAGGTGGAGGTACAGATCGTATGGTGGGGTTCTGGTGTGATTCATAAGGCCTTGCGAGAATGTCGGAATTGATCACAAATTCCTTATCATCCGACTGCGGTATATTGAGCCGTGATTTTGTCCCATTCAATGGTGTTCCAAAATTGTTGTAGGTAAATGGTGGGAATTGTGCATTGTTTAGTTAGAGCACTGAAGAAATTTGTGTTTTTAAGGATATCAATTGACACTCTGAGGATTGGATTTTGTTGCAACTTTTCAATATCTACATAACAGCTTACTTTTCCTATCTCTACCCATTTATCGTCAGGAAATATTTCGTTATGCGAAAGAACTTTGGGTGGAGCAGAAGATGTAAGGTTCTCGGATGAGGTGTGTTTGCCATTGAAGATCTAAAGATACCCACAAACAACAACAATGATTGATAGCATGTTAGTTTAGATATGGTTAGTTAAGCAACATTGAGTGCAACCTCATGACATAGACACAACAAGTAGCAAATTTGGTGAGTTCCCATAAGCGATTGAAATAGATTGAGAGGCATTAGAAAGTTTTCAAGGTATGACTCCTTTTGACACGTTTTGAAAGACAAGTTGTTTTTGAATCAAATTATTTAAAACCACAGTTGCTATGAAATGATTTCATGAGACAGGATACTATTATGAAAATGTTATAACAGGTTGTTAAAACAAGTTTTCATATCAAGTTGTCCAAGAGAAACCGATACAATTGCTTAAACAAAAATGTTATAGCAAGTCGCTAAGAGTAAATTGTCAAAACAAGTAAGCTACACGAAATCGGATCAAGTAAGCTAACATGAGATTATAATAGCAAGTAAGCCTTAAATAATTTAATGAAACAAGTCGCCACGAAAATTGAACCAATAAGTAAGCTACCTTGTAATGACAAGTCGCTATTAAAAATGACAAGGCCAAGTCGCTATATTCAAAGTTATTAAGTTTCTAACTTGTAAAGACAAGTCGCCATAAAAAACAACAAGACCAAGTCGCTATATATTAATAAAGTAAGTCGCTAACTAGGAACACTGTCATAACAATCAAGCCAACTCGCTACGATGAACATTGGTAAGTCACTACGATGAACACTGGTAAGTCGCTACCAAGAACAAACATATCAACTCGTTATGAAGAGCACAGATAAGTCGCTACCAAGAACTTTACATAACTAACGTCTAACACCACACTCAAATCAACGAACGCAACCATTTCAATACTGTAAACCCAATTAGATGCAACCCATAACAACAAACAATAACATAAACCTAGACAAAGCAACCCGCAACCAAACATAAAAACTAATCACTTAAACCCTCATTACAATACATAATAACATAGACAACATCAATCCAAGAGAACCTAAACTATACAAGAACCATTCATACATGTAACTTTTATTTTAGCAGTTGAATCCTTTAACAAACCTAGGTGAGTGGAATAAGATAGAAGATCAAACAGCCTGAATAGAATCTGTTAAAGGAACGGAGTTAGGATATGCATATATATTACATGTAAGGAATGGAGAAGGATAGAAAGAAACATGTACCACAATCAAATTGCTAAGACGGAATCGTGACGAGAGAAAATAACACACAAAAACTTTTTTGATTTTTTTTGAAATAATGAAAAGTAAACGATAAGTCGCTAGGGTATAGGGACAGATTTTTTCAAGAATACCAAGTTGCCACTTTAAGTCCCTGTAGTTTTGTGAACGTTTAGCAACTCGCTAGCAAAGTGTATTAACAAGTCGCTAAGATTTTTGATAATAAGTCGCTAGCCCACATTTTACATAGCAACTTGCTAGAAAACATATTTCATGCCAAGTCACTAACTCTGTTAAAGGAAAGTTGCTATCTACCATTTTATGTATTATAGACACATTTAGTCCAGTAACTTATCAGATTGCAGACAAACACAGATAACATGATAAGATAAGCAAACTAACACAACAGATAATATGATAAGATAACCAAACAACACAGAGGACGCCTCAATACATGCATCTGAAAACAATACATGTCCAACAATGGTGCAGAGAAAAACGAGATGACCGAGATAACTTGAAAAATTCTCCCCCTCAATCAATGTCACCAATGAACATTGATTGAATTTAACCCACCCATTATGAAACAAGAGTATATCTTTTGTTCGAACTTCATCTATGATCCCGTGTCATTATTGAATGACATTTCTAGGACCGTAGATGTTATCGATAACAAGAGATGTATCTTTTATTAGATTGTGAGAAGTGATTTAAATTATGAATTACAAAAAATGATTTGAAAGAAAAATTTTAAAAAATAATGATTTTTAATTAATTATTATTATTATTATTTATTTTTTTATTATTTTTTTAACTGATTTGTACACATATCAATAAGAGGGAGTCCTGATTCAAATTGAATAGGAGTCAAAGTACGAGGTACATCAATTCTGGCAAGCTATAACTCCTGAGCTAGCAATATTCATTTCCGATGGAAACCAAGTCATGATGTTCCTGATTGAATTGAGCATTGTACCTGAAAAAGACTGAGGACACATTGCACTGAAAGCACATGTAGAATTGCAAATGGATGAGTTAGTGACATGAGTAATCTCACTATTGGATGTATAACAGTTTGATCTAGGCGTGTCATTAATAGAGATCCCTTTAGGTTCAATGTTCTTGAAGAGTTTTCCTGTGGGCATCCACTTAAGGCAAGATCTAGGTATGTAAGTCCATTTGGATCCAGTAAACTTAAAGAATCTGCCAGTGGGAATCCATTTGAAATAGCTGCTCGTAGATTTGGATGTGTGCACTTCCTTGTTTTGACTATTGGTCCTTCTGTAAATAGTTTGTTTCTTAGGGGATTGATCAGCCATTTGATGCTTCTTATGAGAACTAGATGACCTCCTAGAATTCATGATCTTAGGACTTTGTGCATTAAGCTGGGGTTTGTTATTCAGCTTATCGGAATGAAATAGCGAAGAGACTGGTTTTGACAAAACAGTATTCGCATCAACTTGGGAGGCAAGCTTAGATTTCGATGATTTAGATCTTTCAGTTCTAAAAGCATTTGGCTGCCAAACTACAATATGTTTAGAATTGTTCTGAACAATTGGCTTTCCCAAGGTTGATGGTTTGCAAACTTAGTGTTCACCCTATTTCCAATAGATTTCCTAAGCTCATTTTTTAGTGCAACAATAGTGAAGCTCTTATCCTGAATTGGGGCTTTGAGGGCATCAATGTCTGTCAACAAGGCGTTAGTTTGATCAATCAACTTGGAATTTGTCTCCTCTAAGTTCTTTCTTAAGGACTCATTTTCCCTTAATAGGTTGGACACACATAGAGCCAGTTCAGCATTCCTAGATTTAAGCATATCCCTCATCTCATGATAATCACTCTTATGCACATCTGAGAGTTGTAGTTTCAGATTGCATATGGTTGAATCTTTGTCCTCAATCGGGTTTTAAGTGGTTAATTTCAAAAATTACGGAAATTTCCGATTAATGCAAGATTTTTCAGCATAAAAGCTTTCTTCCTTTTATTGTATTGCAATTTCCAAGGAAATACAATGTTTTTCAAGAATTGAGTATTTGTTTGAAAGTTCATCATAAACCCCTTTTTCAATCATGTCATTAGTTTTAAAAGTTTTAGATTCAGCTCAACCAAGACGAATTAACAGTATTATGTTTAGAGTTAGGATCAAATAGATCAGGTACATTAGCACATGAATTATGTTGATCAGTTATGGGTACCTCATCACATGACACCTTTTCGTCTGAAAATACGTCATCAGTATTCACCACATGCATACTAGGAGTTGTCATGTAAGCTGTTTCAAGCTTTTCTGAATCTGATTCTTTGAGTTCAGTACGGTTGGCTTCATCCTCCTTTATTGCAGTGAAATGCATTCAGCATCATCCGTTCTTTCAACTGATCCATTACCCGATTTAGCACAACTTTCACTAGATTTTTCTCGACAACCATTCAACACATTCAACTGAACATTCTCTTGAGCAACTTTCCTAATGTACATTTCCACATTATCCATAAGTTGAATAAATGTGTTGATGTACTCATGAATTTCCATTCCAGTATGTTTCTTGAATGAAATTCCAGTTACATGTTGATCGAAGTCTGTGGAATATTCCCCATTGATTAATGGCTGAAATTGGTTGTAGATTACTTGAAGTGCAGCATTCGAGTCTTCCATTAATACCTTCTCTTTGGTAATTTGAAGCTTCAGTTGTTCTAAGTTCAGCAACACAATTCTTGTTAATGTGGATAAGTCCTGACGAAAGAGAGCACTGCATGTTCGATGCCTAGTTGTGGATAACAGTTGTGTGAGGTGCTGATGAAGTAGTTGAAAGGACTCAATGTTGCATTCCATTTGCCTTGCATCATTTGTCAATACGAAGGGTGACTCATTAGATTTAGACTCAGATTGTGAAGTGTGTTGATCATAAATTGCTGTATCAATCAAGGTAGAACATTCAGTATAGCAGCCGATTTCATTGTTCTGTGAGGTATCATAAAGTTCAAGTACTTTGGAGATTAAAGGTTCAGTGATGTAAGACATTGTGTTGATGGATATTAGATAAGAGTAACTTGCATCAATTTACCAAATTGCTATATAGACAAGTCGCTAACAGGACAACTCGCCAAGAATCATAACACCAAATCGCTACGAATTAGAGGTCAAGTCTTTAAGCACCAAGTCGCTAAGAATTATGACAACAAGTCGCTAAGCACCAAGTCGCTAGACACAGTAAAGTTGCTAAAGAACAACTCGCTAAGATCCAAGTTGCTAGTATCAAGTCGCTAACAATTTCCACTACAACTCGCTAACAATTTCCGAAGCAAGTCGCTAACCTCACTAAGTCGCTAGCCGTAGTGGAGAATCCACAAACTTGTACTATTTGTCGGCTTGTCTCAATAGACAAGTCGCTAGGACCAAATCGCTACCAATTAACACTCCAACTCGCTACCTTTTACTGAAGCAAGTCGCTATGATGAAATACACTACGAGAACCAAGTCGCTAGCATGAAAAACTTCAAAAACACACTTTTCAATCCAAAACAAGCTCAACCACAGTGATTCAAGCTTATCAAATCAACACCCAAGCACTTACAATGATTCTAAACACAAAAGTACACCCAAAATTCAAACTTTAACACTAGAGATGATCCAAATGATGCAAAAACCACTAAACTTTCTCAAACTCAAAAACCATCTAAAACCACTAGAAATCCAAGGATATGAAAGAGAGGTGATCAAACCATGGCTCTTGATACCATTTGTAGGATATAGGATTTCATAAACACATCATATCATAAATAAGTAGGCGTACAAGATTAGTTTTAGAGAGAGAAAGTGGGATATTCTAGAAAGAGAAACTCATGGAAGGTTAGATTCCAAATGAACATCCAACCCTCTCCCTTGTGAGGAGAGGGCTATTTATACAATGAGACACGCCCTCCGACGGGCTGTGGATCAGTCATACAATGGGTAAAGACCCGTCCTTCCTCCACGGTGCTGCACTAGACTAAGCTATGCTAATAACTAACTAATAAATACCATACTAAACAATATGTCTACGAGCTAACTTAAGCTAGATTACATTAGGGGTGACCGATACTTCACTATAGAATTTCCAATTCCTAACAACCTTGTTTTCATAAATATGAAAAACCCAATCAATGACTTCAGCTTGTTTAAAACTTTTCATAGAAAGAGTCATTGATTGAGGGGGAGAATGTTTTCAAATTTATATCATCTAACGAGCTTATATAATCATCCTACGTGCTTAACAGAAAAAGATGTTTGCCTATGTTGAAGGACTAGGAATCTAGGATATGATTGTTAGGATTAGATGACTATAGTTTGATAAATACTCTATGCCTTTGTATGATCTGATTGACATGTTGGATTGACTTTTATTAGTCGATTGTTGTTTAGAAGATGTCGACCACCATATATCTGTATGTATGTCTACTAACGTATGCAGATATCATGGTATATAAGAATGTTCCCGCTCCGGATCCTACAAAAGTACATGATTGGATGCCAAAAGGAATGGGCAACGATATTGTGGAAAAATAAAAGGGGGGGGGGTTGAATAGTTTTACCAATTAAACTTTGTTTTAAAATATTTAGACTGACTTATGTAAATCCATTTAGATGTATATGTTGGACATTGATAGATAGAGACATAAATGTGTAATGAAAGATAAAGAGTAAGAAGCACAAAACCACGACACGAGTATTTATAGTGGTTCGGCTACAAGGACACCTTCCTTTCCCTACTCCACTCCCCGAGTCACCTACTCGAGAGTTCGTAATCACTACACGACACCAACTCCTTATGGTGGAGAAACCTTCACAACGTCGCCTACTCTTTTTCCGGTACTAGGCTAACCACCGGGTTCTTTCACAAGGTTGAACCGCACCTACCACAACGTTGCCTACCCTTTATCCGGTACTAGGCTAAGTACCGAGTTCTATTACAAAGGAGGAAGTACTACCCAACACTACACAACACCTAACCCCGAAGGAGGCCCACTCCTTATTACAACACCATCAAGGATATCAATATCCTTGGAAACAAACTATCACTATTTGTATAACGATGCACCTCATCGATTATACGACCTTGGCATCCTTCACTAATGCCATTTGATTTGACTCCTAGGCATCTTTACCTAATACCATTGACACGAACGCTTGGCACCTTTCACTAATGCCTTCGTCTCGAATCCTTTAGCATTCTTCACTAATGCTTTTGACACGGACGTCAAGCACCTTTCACTAATGCTTTCTTCTTGACTCTTTTGGCATCCTTCACTAATTCCTTGGACACAACACTTCTATGGAGGAAGAAAGAAGTATCAACAAAAGAACCTCAGTAGTCTTGATGATGACGAAGCATGGCAACTCATGGACTTGAGCTTGCTCGACTTCAAGAAGTGGTGATCTCGCCTTTAAGAGGAACCTAGAGAATTACACAAAAACAAAAGACAAACTACATAGAAAGATCTTTAGGATATGTGGTTAGAAGGTTACAATACTTGGGGAAAGTATGTGTGGGAGTGGCAATCCAAAAGGAAGAAATGGCTCATTATTTATAGAAGAAAAATAACTACTGTTCCATGGATCCCACGGATCCCTCACTTGAGGGATCCGTCCATCAATGCGGGGATCCGTGGGATGCTCCCTTTTGCCCATGGGTTTTGGGTCATGAGTCATGGGTTATGGATCATGGGTATCTAAGTAGATACAATGTATCTACAAGATGCAATGCATCTAGTCCATGGTTTATGGATTAAAACCATGGGTCATGGATTAAAATTATGGGCCATGGATATTGTCCATATATGACTTATGCATGATGTCATGCTATGGGTTATGGGTCAAGTACTTAAGTTTCTACCCATTTATATTACCCATTGTAATACATACTAGTTATGTATATATTTACCCAATATGTAAACACTAGTTGTTGTACATATGTATTTAAATCATAAAATTACTTATACTTGTTTTAGTGTTTTATGTGAAAACGTAAGTGTGTTAGAAAACTATTGGCTCAAACCAATTACGTATTTTATTTGTTTCGTTAAAATGATTTTACGTTTGTTATCGACAAAATATTAGAAGATCATAAAATATAAATAAACATTTTTACTGCTTATATGTATTAACAATCTCCCCCTTTTTGTTGATCACAAAACATAAAATTATTTTAAGGAAAAACTAAAATTCGTAAAAGTTCGAATTGGAGTTTCTACTCTCTTCTCCCCCTTTTTGTCGAAACAAAAAGATCGTCGAAAAGAAACTAACATGTAAAAGAAAGAAAACAATATAGAGAGCACATGAAGGGAAGAGTTTTCGTCTTAACTCCCCCTTGACGAGTCCATCGCTTTGTGAGGGCGTCAAGTAAATAAAGACTACTAAGCTAATGCATTGCAACTATGTTTGCAAATGGTTTCGTCTTAGTGACGATAATGCTCCCCCTTGATGATTGCAACTTTGCAAGGGGATGTAACGAAATGTAATCCATATGAGGATTATATTGCAAATGGTTTTGCAATGTATTGTTTGACACAAAGCTCCCCCTAGCTTAGGGTGTCAAAGTCTTCATGTGTATTTTGAAAATCTACAAAACAAAGGTTAGAAAACAAGTATATAGTGCATAATTTCTTGCAAATAAGACTCAAGTTAGTAGAAAATTGGTCTTCTGTTGCACGGATCCCACGGTTCCCTCCTTGTAGGGATCCGTCTATGAAAATCTCAGGGATCCGTCTATCTGATGACATAATTTAGCAATGGTGATGTAACAAATAATGTTAACATCAAAGTGAGATATGTATTCAAGCAAAAAACATATACTCAAAGCAATATGGCATATAAACTATCATTCAATAAAACATAAGAGATGATCTACAAGTCTCTTAAAACTAAGAGAATGATTTAGCCATGTAATACATATTCTACTAATACTAATAAGTGACCAAAACTTAAGAAGCAACCGTGTGCTTGAGTCTAAGGATGAGTAGTCTGTTGATTTGGTTGAATCTTTCAAGAGGATGATTAAACATGAAATGGGATTCCTAACCGATCTAAGTTAAGTTTGAGACTAGGACACAATTTTAATCCTTAGGCTCATGGTTTTTTGGGTTTGTTGACCTCATCGAAACGTTCGAGGAGGTGATAAAACATGAAACGTTGCTCCTAACTTAGTTCATATATCAACCCTTCAACATGTTGACAATGATAGCAATCCTTGTCATGGTTTTGAAAAGATGGTGGTAAAGATGGAGCGACTTGATGTGGAGGTTCAAGTGAAGAAGGTTGGGGATCCTCAAATGAAGAAGGGATTGGTGGAGGCACATTAAATGGTGGCTCAACAAGGGTTGATGGTGGAGGTAGTGAAGTGTCAACTTCCATGTGGTCGGGTGATTGGCTTTGATGTCTCCTCATAATCCAAAATGGACCATCAGAGGGACATTGAGAAATGGACATCGGTGCAAGTGTTGATTCAACACCTTGGTTTTGATGTACAATCTTCTCTAGTGAAGAGTGTGTCGGTAATGGTGGAGGATGAGATGGCCTAGGGGGTAATTCCTCTAAGTTGTAGGAATGTGGAGATGATTGTGAGGTGGTAAATGATATGGCTCTAGGCACCAATGATGTTGGTTGGGTTGAAAAGGGTGTCTATGGTTTAGTAGGAATTTTAGAGTTTGGTGATGATATTTTTGTGTGAACAATCCTCTTGGGGATTGGTTTGATTGGTTGAGTTAGTGGAGGGGAAATCCTAGCATTTGTCGGTTTAACCGGAGATGATTCGGTTGAGGAAATTTCATGTATAACACGAGCAAGTTTTTTGGGTGGTTCTTGGGTGGATGAGTTAGCACTAGGAGCTTTCCTCATGATGAAATGACTAAAGAAAATGTTTCAAATTGCTGAGAATTATGTTGTGTTTGATGACTAAAGGATTCGAACAAGATGACTTATAAAGGAAAGGATTTAGCAAATGCATTCAAGACTTAAGCCACTAAGATCCTTTGGAATGTGATGATTAGTATGCACAAGAGTCATCTTGAGTTATACTGATCTAAGGACTCAATTAAGATGAGGTGGAGTGTTCAAGTTAGCAAGATGAGCTTGAAATGATTGTTTAAGCTAGACTTGAAATGAATTTGTCACCCGGATCCCACGGTTCCCTCCTTTGAGGGATCCGTCTAGGCTAATCCTAGGGATCCGGCTATCAGCAGCAAAGAAAAGGAAAAGATGATGTTTGTGAAGTATAACACCTATACCTCCTTGAGTGTTTCAGTCTTCCTAAGTATCTTAAATGAAAGAGTACTTAAATGATCAAGGGCAATGAGTGATGTAGCTAATGATTGCTTTTTATGGAAGGAAAACGAGCTTTATGATCACCAATGGGTGTTCAAGGATGACACTAGGAATTTTGATGGTGTCAAGTCATAATAAATGATCCTAGAGATCAGATGTAAACTTGAGATAAAATTTGAAAAATTCTTAAAAAATAAAGAATTGAAAATTTAGTTTTTGACCCATTTTAAGATAAGGATGACTAGAAACAATTTCCTAAAATTGATAAAGATATCCACCTAAGTGTTTTGAGATGTGAGAAACAATGTGTGAGTATTAAAGCGGAAATATGGTGAGTTTTGATGAGTTGATAAATCAAAAGCACTTTGAATTAGATCCTAGGTTACCTATGGGTGAGTGTGAAGCTTTCTAATGCTTGAAGAAGACGTAGGTGGTTCTAAGGTCTTATATTTAGCTAGTGTGAAGTGATCTAGTGAGTTGTTTTGATGTATGCGAATCTGTACTACTCATCTATTGTCACGGATCCCACAGTTCCCTCAAAGAAGGGATCCGTCTAGTATAATCTTAGGGATCCGGCAACTGCAGATCAAAAACATCACAGAAAGAAATGCAGATTTTGCACTATACTATATACACTAATTTCTATTAAACTCTACTCCAAAGAACAACAACATAAGCATGATATCACATAAATCATATCATAGATAAGAGTAGTAATGACAATATCCAAACTAACACTAACTAATGTGCTAAAACAAAACATAAGCATCCATACATGAGCCAAATGTCTAAAAACAAGCATAATCCTAATGTCTCTTTCGTCAATCCTTTATTTTGCTCTTTCCCGACTTCATGACGTAGTTAGCCAGGTTTTGGATCATACCCTTTAGTTGTTTGAATTCCGCGGTCTCGTTTGGAAGAGTTGGAAGTTGTTGATAGTAGTCAAAGGGGTCCAAGTCGATGTTAGCTTCGGGGTTGACATTTACTTCTTCTTCTTCGTCCGAGGAGTACGGGAAAGCCTTAGGTTTCCTTCCATTAACCATGAACTGTTTAGAGGGTTGTTTGGTAAAAGGTACCATGACGTGATCGGAGAGGAAATGATCATCATTGATCGGAGATGGTTGCATTGTAATAACATACTCACGTAGTCGTGTTAGTAACATACCATACGGAAGTACCATGTTGGCAACTTTGAATACCCGGCCATTCTTTTCACCATGTAATAGGCGAGATTAAATGGCCTTTGGTGAATAAGACGATAGATCATTTGCACGAGACATGCATTTGGATGGTCTTTGTTTTCTACCAAGCTAATGACATTTTCTCTAAGAATTTATTCCCATTTTCTAAAATTGGGGTGCATTTCGAAGAGTTCCATTTGAAATGGATCACGGTTAACAAGCTCTTTGTTACGGTTGAAATGAGATTGGTCGGCTCTAACCTTGAAGATAGTGTCTCGAGCATTTTGGGATCATCAAGAGGAGTATTGTAGATAGGTTTGGGATCAAGAGCAAAAGATTGAGTGGATATTGCCCAATCTTGTGAGTACATACAAATTCCTTCACAAGGAATGCGAAGGATTTGAGCAAATGTTTTAAGAGGTAGAGTGAATTTTTGATTATTGATTGTAAAGCTGATTGGTATCATCGTTGTTTTGAATGATCCTAACACTTTTGTAGAATTCAAAGATGAAAACCGGACAAATTTGTTCATCAATATCAAGAAGACAATCGAATTTGATTGCCGAGAAGACTTGACGAATGTCGGTATCTTCAAGGAAACATTCCTTGACCACACGACCTTCGTGGATAAGTCATTTTTCAAGTCTTTTGAAGACTTTGCGATTGATTTTTGACAAACCCTCTTTTCGATAGTATTGGGTGAGGTAGTGGACGGTATCATGGTGGTCTTTTTGGGTGGCTTTAGGCATGGTTGGTCCTAGAAAAACAAATATTCCAATTAGGTAAAATTTGTTGAGATGGGTTTATGGTTTTTGATTTGTATTAACTATGTTGTAAGCACAATGTAATCTTAGTTATGTGAAAAGCTTTTCTAGTGATCAATTTTGAAATACCTAATTCAATTGATTAAGAAAAATTGAAAAACCATAAACCCTAGGATGGAGATGATGAAGATTAGAACATGTTAGTGTAATTACTTACAATGATGTTCTAGAGATGGATGCTTGAGGATATGGAGTCCTATGGAGATGAAACCAGCTCTTGGATCGTTTTTGTGTTTTGTGAGGAGAGGGAAAATGAGCAGGGTTGATTTTGAAGGCGTATAGTGGTTTCATCCCACGGTTCCCGGATCCCTAGTATTAGGGATGCGGCTAAAACTAGAGGGATCCACTACGTAGACGAGAAAAAGGGTGTTTGGTATTATTTTTGTAATAAGTTATAAAATAGCTTATGGAACAAAAATAGTTTTGGGGTTTCTAATTGAAAGGATGTTTGGTCAACGAGATTTGATAAGTTAATTATCAATGATCCATTTGTGACGACGGCGTTAGTTTGACGAGATCAAGAGGAATACTTTTCCCGATGATGAGTAAGTGGAAGTGGAAAAGAGACTTTAAGGAGACTAGCAATTATTAACGTCTAAATATGAAAGAAGGTATTAACGTATTCATATAGATGTAAGCTAGCTAATGAAAAGTTAACATACCTCTATGCTCTTGGTATGGTTTATAGAGACCATGAAACCGAAAATACTTCATGAGCTTTTAAAGTAATCAGTTGTACTTAGAATAAGTAGATTGTGATTACTTTTAGGTTTTTCCTTGAAAGTTGACTTCATTATTCTTTGAAAAGAAATGAAGACTTTGGAGAGATCCTAGCATGAAGATTTCTTGAAAAGGAAATGTTAGAATAATCTACCAATATCTAACATAGATGAAAAAGAATTTGTTTTAAAAGATTTCCTTCTTTGTAGTTTTCAAACATACACGGATCGTATCAAGTTTTTAAAGTACAACATACTCTAAGAAACTTGGTAAAGAAGCTCTGATGCCAATTGTGGAAAACTAGAAGGGGGGGGGGTTGAATAGTTTTACAAATTAAAGCTTCGTTTTAAAATATTTAGATCAACTTATGTCAATCCATTTAGATGTGTATGTTGGACATAGATAGATAGATATATAAATGTGTAATGAAAGATAAAGAGTAAGAAGCACAAAACCACAACACGAGTATTTATAGTGGTTCGGCTACAAGGACACCTTCCTCTCCCTACTCCACTCCCAGTCACCTTCGAGTTCGTAATCACTACACGACACCAAATCCTTATGGCGGAGAAGCCTTCACAACGTCGCCTACTCTTTTTCTGGTACTAGGCTAACCACCGGGTTCTTTCACAAGGTTGAACCGCACCTACCATAACGTTGCCTACCCTTTATCCGGTACTAGGCCAAGTACCGAGTTCCATTACAAAGGAGGAACTACTACCCAACACTACATAACACCTAACCCCCAAAGAAGGCCCATTCCTTATTACAACACCATCAAGGATATCAATATCCTTGGAAACAAACTATCACTATTTGTATAACGATGCACCTCATCGATTATACGACCTTGGCATCCTTCACTAATGCCATTTGATTTGACTCCTAGGCATCTTTCACTAATGCACTTGACATGAACGCTTGGCACCTTTCACTAATGACTTCGTCTTGACTCCTTTATCATTCTTCACTAATGCTTTTGACACGGACGTTAAGCACCTTTTACTAATACCTTCGTCTTGACTCTTTCGGCATCCTTCACTAATGCCTTGGACACAACCCTTATATGGAGGAAGAAAGAAGTATCAACAAGAGAACCTCAGTAGTCTTGATGATGACGAAGCATGGCAACTCATGGACTTGAGCTTGCTCGACTTCAAAAGTGGTGATCTCGCCTTTAAGAGGAACCTAGAGAATCACAAAAGAAAGAAAAAAACTACATAGAAAGATCCTTAGGATCTGTGGTTAGAAGGTTACAATACTTGGGGAAAGTATGTGTGGGATTGGCAACCCCAAAGGAAGAAATGGCTCACTATTTATAGAAGAAAAACAACTACTGTTCCTCGGATCCCTCACTTGAGGGATCCGTCCGATATATTACTGAGGATCCGTGGGAGGCTCCCTTTTGCCCATGGGTTTTGGGTCATGGGTCATGGGTCATGGGTTATGGATCATGGGTATCCAAGTAGATACAATGTATCTACAAGATGCTATGCATCTAGTCCATGGTTCATGGATTAAAACTATGGGTCATGGATTAAAACTATAGGCCATGGATATTATCTATATGTGACTTATGCATGATGTCATGCAATGGGTTATGGGTCAAGTACTTAAGTTTCTACCCATTTATATTACCCATTGTAATACATACTAGTTATGTATATATTTACCCAATATGTAAACACTAGTTGTTGTACATATGTATTTAAATCATAAAATCACTTATACTTGTTTTAGTGTTTTATGTGAAAACGTAAGTGTATTAGAAAACTATTGGCTCAAACCAATTACGTATTTTATTTGTTTCGTTAAAATGATTTTACGTTTGTTATCGAAAAAACATTAGAAGATCGTAAAATATAAATAAACGTTTTTATGGCTTATTTGTATTAACAGATATCTTGGGTCAACAAAAGAAGAAACGGAACTTATTAATTGGATCTCTCTATGGATAGTTGGCACGATAGATGCAACTTCAGAGGTCTCACTACTTCAGCAGATGGTTTTCTTCCAGCACTTGAGCAACAACAACAAAAGCAGCTTAACCACCACGTATCTTTGTGCAGGATAAGTAGTGGATGACACCATTTTCTTAACAATTTTGAAAATATTGTTTTAAAAAAAATGGAAAAATATTGTTTTGAAAATAAATTGAGCTTAAATTTTGGAAATCAACCGGACTTCATCTTGATAAAACATAATTCACTCAATCAAAGACTATAGTCATTGATTGAGGGGGAGAGTGATTTCAAATTAACTATTTTCATAAAATATATCATCAAACGAATCAGAGTCCGTTTGTACAAAATAAGTGGTGATCTAAAGATTTAATGTTATGTCATGCTATGATTTTCTTTAAAACCCAAAGATCTTTCAAAATGATATTTTTTCTATTCTTGTTTGTTTGTGAAATTATTTTATTTTACTTAAAGATCTCTTAAAACTATCACACCTGACACTAACAATCTTTAATGTCTAAAATTGGTCAATTTCAGTCATTTTTCAAAATTAAATCAAGCAAAGTCTTTCCTCAAAATTTTCAAAAATGATTTAAATCAATTGGGATCACAAATCTCAAATGGTTTGATATTTTTGATCGGGGGAGAGATCGTGATTTAAATCTCAAATCTGTTTTAGTCCTTTAAAGGCACACATGCCTCCATGTGCCTAACGATTTCAATTTATGATGCACATGATTGAGGAGGAGCAGTTATCCAAAAACAAGATGAGTATTTAAACCTGGCCACATTTTCTCCCATGTTTTCCAAACTGTATTAAATCACTTGGGCTCAAAGGGTTTGATATTTTTGATCGGGGGAGAATTTGTGATTTAACTATGAAATCTGATAAATGATGATCGATTTGATTCAAAAGTGCAGGCTGCTCTCCCATATGTGCTAAACGCTTTCGAATCTCGAAGCACATATTGAGGGGGAGCATTTAAAAAAAAAACAAACTTTCAAGGTACAAAGATTTCTATGTTTCAACATAAGTACCTTGATTGATTTTCTAATGGTTTCTATTGGCAATCGTGGAAGTACTTCAAAAACCTCTTTCCTCTATGTGTTAAATGATTTCAGACAACCAACACACATTTTGAGGGGGAGAACTTACCAAGAAAATCAAAAGGCTTTTTCTACGGAAATTGTGATCAAGGAAATATTTCAAAGTCCTCTTGCCTCCAGGTGTAAAACAATTTTTTCAAAATCATAAGCACATGTTGAGGGGGAGCATTTCTAAATGATCAAAACAATTAAGGTACAAAATGCTTTGATTTTATATCACAAGTACCTTGATTGATTTTCCAAAATGATTTTTCAATTGGTTTCATGAAGGAAAGAACAATACCAAAAGACCGACCAATTTACTTTATGCATGGTGATATAAGGATGGTTAGGTTAGGCATTCGTTCCCACGATCCGGCCAGAGCCGGAGGGATCTACCCAAGGACAATCCACTAGATAGTGTAGAAGTCCTTAGGTATGATGAAAAAAGGAGAAAAGTGAGAATAAGGGAAGAGTGCCGACTGAGATAGAGTTAGAACTGGAACAAGGTTCTAGTAATGAAGTCTCGGTAAGCACTGAAGGGGTTGAAGAATGAAAAAGAAATGAATGTGAAAAGGGTGAAAAGAAATAGCCTTCCAACAATTCAACCTTAGGGAAGAAACCGGGTTCAATAAATATGCTACTGGTGGTTACTAAGGTAACACTGGTATTGAAGACAAGACGTCATGGACCCAGTGACGCACTGAACCTAACTTCCCAAGCCACTCAAGTTCCTCTTAAAAGGACTTGTTTCATTCTCACGGGGAACCTACATAATCTATCGACTTTCTCTTAGAGATTGTTGATATTGAAGAAGGAGCCCCTCTCCCTAGTCTTCGGCATAGGAAACCAAATGTGCACGATTAAGTCTAGAGCCAAGAGATCATCCACAATATCTCATTAGGACACAAAATTAATGAATACTTGTTGTTTCACACAATGTGGAAAGTAAGTATATATTGAGAGTCCTACACATTATCCTCGTGGTATTGCCAGAACATCCGAGTGATATGTAAAGTATTCATGATGAAGATGGAAATCCTTCTAGAGCCAACATCAAACAAGCTCTTGGTGGGTGACATGTGAGATCTTACATAAGATGAACCTTGTGACAACTGGATAAAAACAATGGGGCAATTCACTCTGAATCAACCTTGGTCCAGGAAATGAATTGACGAATACTTTTGGAAAAACCGTTCGATGTGCAAATCTCTACTTTTCTCTAGCACATCGAATGTGTATTCATGTTTTCAAACAAAAAAAGTATCTCTGATTGAAAAAAATACTTTTGGAAAAACCGTTCGATGTGCAAATCTCTTCTTTTTCTCTAGCACATCGAATGTGTACTCTTTTTTCAAAATACAAAAGTATTTCGATTGAAAAGTAATCTTTAACATAAAACCTTCATCGTATTGCAAAACTCTTTCTTCATATGCGCGATTATTTTCAAATCAATTTTTCATCAATCGATGAATCTCAATTATTTGGTTCACTCACTCCGTGTTGTCTACTTTGGGGCGCTCCGGTTTGAGAACGGCTAGATCAAGCTCGAAACCGTCAAGGAGATTCTTCAAAACTCTACTTGATCACATGCAGTATTTATCCGATCAACTAAGAACCGTGGTTCTTGCAACTATATTCATCGAAAGTGAACAAAGACACTTTCATATGTTTTATTGCTAACTATTTGTTTGCAGGAAATGTTGATGGTTGCAGCTGATCAGAGTTGAGAAGTCAATTCACAACCGCATGCTCACAGCATTCACACTTAATTGAAGAACATCATGACCATCAAAGACATACAACACAGATGCTTCCGCTACTCTGATGAAAAGATGTCATGATCCAAAAAGTGTGAGCATGTCGGTCCAAAAGTCACAACATCACATGAAGGCAACACAATAAAGGGTGATCCACTAAAAGTACAAAGCAGTTGGACTTTGAAGAATCACTGCTAAAGCACAAAGATTGCGGACATTGAAGAATTGAAGTCTACAAGCTCGGAACAGAAGACAAAGAAAGAATGCTAGGATTCGAAATGTAAATCATGGGGTGACTTCCCTTAGGGGGAGATTGTTAGGAATTGGAAATTCCATAAGGAAGTGTCGGTCACCTCAATTATAGTCTAGCATATGTTAGCTCGTAGACATATCGTTATTTACGTTAGTTAATAGTTAATTAGTTAGTTATTAGCTTAGTTATTAGTTTAGAGTAACACCGTGGAGGAAGGACGGGTCTTTACCCATTGTATACCTGATCCACAGTCCGACAGGATGACGTTTACATTGTAACTATAAATACTCCTTCCATCCTTGGAAGGGGTGGTGCTTCTAATCTAACCTTTCAATTTTGTATTAACTTTCTCTCACTAGAATCACCCTCTCATCTCTTTCTCTCTCTAAACATGGCATACTTAATTCATCACCATCCTAGGCCACCCGAATCATCAAACTACACAAAAGTATGATCCTAACACTTATGATATTGTTAGTTTACAATGATCATGCTCTTATACTTGTGTTCAACTTATTTTAAACCTATGAATTTCACTCAACATTTTTATTGACCTTTTTAAGCATGTTATCTCAGGTAATCGATGAATATTATGACCAAGGCGGGGAATGGGGCATGGCAAGGCTTATCTGGTGGTGTAAAACATAAAAGTTGTCATTTCTTTCAAACTCATGAACTTTCTTTTGGGAAAAACACTTGAACAATTTACAACGTTTTGTAACAACTATGAGTTTTCGATGAATGATAACTAATTTTAATAAAAAGTCTCTTTCGAGTTGTTTTCTATAATCATTGACTATGATCTCCATTCGAGTAACACCCGAATTAGTCTTCCGCTGTCATTAAGATTTTTGGGGGTGTTACACATTTAAGGATGGGTTGACACATAAAAACTTGTTCCCCGTTTTTTTAATATCATTACAAAAACTATATTTATACAATAAGTAATCTAAATTTTTTGAATAACATATGCATTAGAAATCATATACATTAAAAGAAACTTTGGGCGACTTCCAACCCATTGTTCTTTTAACAATGTAATCAAGGTGTGGGCAAGCTACTTTTGTTGTTCAACAACATTTCTAATATATATATATATATATATATATATATATATATATATATATATATATATATTTTTTGTGGATCCTGACTTCGAAGATCAAGCTTACAAAATAGAAACTGAAAAGACTCATCCGTATTTGATATTTTGTTCAGATAGTTGATTATATTTCTTGGAATGCAGCTTGCAGAGTTGCTCTTAGGCCTTCAATTGCAGGTATATATGAACTTGTGGTACCTTTACTCAAGTTAATTTGAAAATGAAGTTCCAATCATAACCAAAAAATATTCAGTTCTATAAGGTTTTTTTTTAGTTTTCTTCATAAAAGGACTGGCTATTTCAGGGGTTCTTTTTGGCTTTACTACCCCTGCTGCATTGACAGTTGACGTGATTACTATTTTTCCACGGCACATGTGCCAACCGTGCATTGGTTAATATCTCTCCTCTATTCAAGACATATACAAGAAACAACTGCATTGTGGTGTCTTTTCAGGTAATGACTATCTATTTTACTGATAAAATGCTCTTACACGTGTTGGTTGTTTGTCTTATACTGATGCTAAAACAACGTGTCTCTGCCTCTCCTCTTGATCAGGGTATACATCTTAAGATTAATAAAAGAATGTCGACATCTTTAAAGAATAGATATGGGCTATCTCTTTTGGGTTATTGATCAGCGGAACATTTGGCTCACTGAGTCTACAAGTTAGGATCGATCAGAAGAGGAAAGAAAGAGAAGAGGTAAAATACCTTCATTTATATTGCTAAACTCTAACTTTTTTGTTATGTTGCGTTGTTGGTTGACGATCTGCAAAGTTATTGACTTGCACTTTTATATTTTTATGGCAGCTTCTTTTGAGTTAATGAGGAAGGAACAACAGAAAGTGCTAATATTGATATCTGTAACTCTTGCTACTGTGTCATTTTCTGATTGAAGATAAGCTTCGTCAAGTTAAAAAATGCATGGTTTTCAACATGTAAGATGGTTTTTATCTAACCATCTAACCATTTAAGCCAGGATTCCCACATCTAACATGGTTTTTATGACGTTTGACTTTGAGAAATAAAGCTCATACTTCAATGGTCAACCGGATTTATTGTATTGACATGTTGTGCCCTCGATCACAAACGATACACAGCTGAAGTAGCTTCCAAGTTAGGAAGCAGTTTCACACTAGCACCTTATGTTACAGTCGTGGTTCGTACTCTGATTCTTTCACTTTAAATTCAGTATATCTCTTTTCACATTAAAAATTGATAACTATAGTGGTCTAACCAAATACTTGTCCAAATCCGATAGGAAGTGTGCACAATTTTGGCATTAATCGCAACGCTGCCACTCATTCAGATCTTCTTTCATGTTCTTCTCATAATGAAGGTTAGCTTGCTATGTACAATTTAATGTGTGTTCTATCATTTAACGAATTAGAGTGTCATGATTAGACCTTTTTAAATGATGACAGAGAATTAGCACATATGATCATATCATAGCATTTAGGGAACAGGAGCAACTAAGTCCCTTTTAGAAATACCCAAACACTCCCTAATCTAATAAGGTCATCTGGAATCTGTGATAAAGATATATGGTTCAGCTTCTGTTAGGAGAACCTCAATCTTATTCGCTTTTGCATTTAATATTGGAGGAAAGGTAGCTATTTTTGCCTCTTTGATCTCATATAAAGCTCGAGTGAAAAAAATTCTTCAAGTAAATCCTCTATTATGCAGGGATTATTGCAGGGATCATTGTAGTGTTATTCCCTCAAGCATTATTCCTAACCAAATTTTTCTTGACTCAATTTTGCTACCTTGGGCTGTTATATTGATATCTGTAACTCTTGCTACTGTGTCATATGAGTCTGAATAATGGCACCAATTTTTTTTATTGGTTCTAGGATAAAAGATGATGATAAGATGATCCAAGCAGAGGGTGTGGAGTCATTGAGTGAAGATAAGTTTGGTCAAGCATGTCAGGATCGTGGCTTACTTGGAGCTTACAATTGATGAAATTACTCAATATATAATATAGTGACGTGTATAGATACATAATTAGCATTTGTTTTAAGTATTATACTCAAGTATCAAAAGTTGTAATAGAAAGTATAGTTTCATTTGACACATTGTGTTATTGCATTCTTTGACTAATATTTAAATACCTAAAATGCTCCTAAATCAGACAAAATTCCTAAGACTTTTAGGCCAAATTCAGTGTTATCAGTATCTTGTAAGATTGACAATGGACAGATAGTTAGTTTGGATTCGAATCATACTAAAAAATGAAAGGTTTCAATTATTTGTGACAACCAAGGATATCTTTGTAATGGGCATATAGCTAAATTTAGATGTTTTTGATGATAATAGGAGTGGTTTCAAGTGAACTTGGTCAGAGTAAAGCTAACTCACGGACATCTTACATATATTATTTTTTGGGTACAGGGTTTTTTTCCATTAGCTGATATAGAGTATTCGGTCACACATTCTTTCATTTACCGTTTAGGTTGCGTTATTCCACTTCAGTGTCATTGATTTTCTCATATTTTATTATAATCAAGCGCTAAATTGAGAATTGAAATTATTTAAGGATTATCCTAAACTATATAAATGTTTTGACCCTTACAATTTTTAACCACCTTCTTTCGTTATAGTAAAATATGTCAACACCTAAAAAAATAATTTTACGTTAACAAAAACCATCCAAATTATAATTACAAGTCATGCCGCGTAGGCGGCTTAGAAATCTAGTATATATATATATATATATATATATATATATGTATAAATATACATATATATACATGTATATATGTAAATATATATATATGTATATATATATATATATATGTATATATATATATATGTATATATATATGTATATATATATATGTATATATATATATATGTATATATATATATGTATATTTATACATATATATGTATATACATATACATATATATATATACACATATATATATGTATATATATATATGTATATATATATGTATATGTATATACATATATATGTATAAATATACATATATATATATATGTATGTATATATATATGGTCAAACCTTGAAAAATGAAATCTTGAAAGTCAAAGGTGAGAGAAATACATAGTGTAATTAATACTCTTATTAAAACAACCAATTACTTAAAAGTACAATAATTTATTCACATTGTAAAACCAATTAAAAGCATATATACCAAATTAAAAATAACCAATTAAAACACTCTTTATTAAAAAGTACAATAAAATTTTCACAATGAACAATTTAAACAAGCTACAACATAATCCAAAATATAAATAATTAAACAAACTAATTAATGTTATTTTTAAAACACCTTAAAATGAAAAGTACATGTTATTATACACATTATACAAATTAATAAAACATACAAAGCTTCATACAAGCTAACAAGTTGATGGTATATATAGTCTTAAAAACCGGACCGGACCAAAGGGTTCAACCAGGAACCGGTGTCGCCACCGGTTTGGCTAACCAATAAAACCCATCCGAAAACGAACCAAAGAGGACCCGTTGAAACCGATACATACTGGTGGAATTAGGTCTCATCGAGGTCTATTTATCCAGTTAATCGTCACAGGGTACCCCTTGTGAAACATGTTGGTACCCTGCCTGCTATACTATATATAAAGGAAAAACCCAAAAGTAAAAAGCGAAAAATTGAAACTAAAAAAAGAAATGTTGAAAACATATATTTCAAAAGGAAACTATTAATACACATCATAAACCGGGTTGACCCGGGACGCTTCAAACCCTTCGGGTTGACCCGGTTTAATTTGACCCGTTTTCGACCCAACCCATCAGGTTGACTCGGTTTAAATCGTCCCGTTTTTTGACCGGAACGGTTCAACAGGTTGAACCACCCGAGTCGAACAGGGTTTCAAAACATTATGTTTAATCTCCAAATCTTCAAACTCATAAACTTTTTTTATCACTAAACGATATGTCGCTATAAAATCCCGTTGCTATGCACGGGTACTCGTCTAGTATATATATATATATATATATATATATATATATATATATATATATATATATATATATATATATATATATATATATATATAAATTTTATTAAAAAAGATATTTGTTGGAGTTGAACTTGGGTCATTCATGTTTTTCGTAAACAACTTACCACTAGAGTAAATTGTTTTTTGATTTATATCTTTTAAATCAATACAAATAAGGAGATTATAAAAAAATTCTGGAATTTGTATTTTAGGTATGTATCTTTTGAAGATAACAATTAAAATAAATTATGATATATATTACTTAGAAGATAAATATACCATATCTATTTTTAACCTATTTTTTTTTTGTATAAATACACCCTATTATCTTATTCCAAAACATAATTATCCCTAAAAAGTATAATCGACACAATAACGTGTTTGAGAAATACGGGTTGTGATGATTTTCTTATACTGATGTTGTTTTTTGCTTTCAATAGGTTTATCTCTGATATTCAATAGGTTCACTCGAATTTTAAGTTTTTTGGCACATCAACAAAAGTTTGCATGTTTGTTAAGTGATATGAGCTTTTTTAATTGGATGATATTATACCACCGAGGAATGATAGTTTATTTTTTATTGCTCTTACAAGCTTCCTTGCCCATGGGACCATATATCAATGCGACATAAAAAGTGGCATTCCAGATTTGAAATTATTCTGGGAAATTATGGTTCCTGGATTTGATCAGACCGAGTTTCAAGTTATCCAGGTACACATTTTACAATCGTTAGATGTTTTTTTTTTTTTTTTTTTTTTTAAATCGTTAGATGTTTTATAAAAGCGTACGTTTGCATTTGGTTGTGGTTCACTCTCCGTATATGTTTATATCAGGTGTGTGCTGCTGGTCCTTCAAGTTGACAAATATATGGTACACGTTTTTTGAATTCTATATTTATCCATGCACACAAGATTTCCACACACACGCACAGGATTCAAGTCTGACAATTTTAATATTTGAATGAACAGATAAGGGTGTCATCATAGATAAGCAACAACCAAGTTATTCTAAACATTGACTGTTTCCATAGAATTTTGACAACCTTACTAGAAACGATATTTACAGCAATTCTTTGCAGGTCATCAGTGAGGTGAGACTATGTATATATAGCAATTGAAATACCATCTAAGATGACATTTGTATTCTTTGATTCTATGACTAAATTAGTTTATTATTGATCATGTTGATAAGAGTATTGATCAACCACCGGGTGATTCCGTAAGGGACAACAATCTACCAAAATATCATAACATGATTCAGGTATTCTGTCTTTTGGCTTATTTTCTTTTTAACTCTGTATTGAACAAAAAAATATGTTTTGCTTTTGTATATCACTTGGAGCGATGGGACGGAAAAATCCCATGGGGGGCAAAATTTTTTTGGCGATAGCGGCAAATCGGATGAAAAATTGGATTTAAAATGATAAATCGAGTATTATTGCTTAGAGATTGAGGATTTATAAAGTTTTAAAGTGTTGAATGTTGTGTTTTAGTATGTTGGTGGGGGGCAATTTGAGTTTTAAGTGGGGTGCACTTTCACAAAAAGGTTAAAATTAAAAAAAAAATACACTAACATCGCAACTTTTTTGGCTAGCCATGGGGGGCACCGCCACCCCGTATCTAATACATAGGTCCGCCCCTGCTTGGAGCAGACAATAAATAAGGTACTCGATGAGAACTTAAAATGTAGCAAGGATCCATCATCTGACACAATGCTGTATAAGAATTTGTGGCTCGAAACTGAAGCAGAACCATGTATCTCGAGTTATAGAGCCTGATTTGATCATGTTATGAGAGAGAGATGGGCCAACCGAAAGCATCATGTATTGCTTTCATTATAGTACAAAACCTCCTCTTATTCTTGTGCATATGTTACAAATTGGACGGGTCATGTAACAGGTCAAAACGGGTTCCTGTGAAAACAAGATATGTTTTATTACTTGCCAAATCGGGTCGGTCGGGTTTGGTTGACTGTAATCACTTTCTTTCACTAAAAGCTATTGATATCTATTACACAAGGAAAAAAATATCGTTATATTTAATAGTTTAAATATAGGAAGAGCTGGGGCAAAGGGACAATCTACACTTTATAAACTACAGAAAATGCCAGTTTTGCTAAAGAACTTTTTGCCATCCTTTAGGAAGCCAGGTAGAAACTCAATCCTGATCTAGCAGCAATGGGCCGTGTTCAACCTCCTCCTCCAGGTTCGTTGATTGGATTTTATACAAGTCTTCTTATTCTAACTACAAAATTTCTTTTTATATTATTTGTGGTAAATATAGACGATGGTTGTGGTTCCAACCCCCAGTCGTTAGGCCTGACCTCAACTTTTGGTCAAATATAATACACTTAATTTCTTAAACCTTTATGTACTCATAATCTTCATTTGTTATTTTGCAGGCAGTCAATCTATTTACCAAATTTCCTTTTTTCTTGAGTTATTAAGATATTGCTTTAAAGTTTATAACTTAAAGATGTTTAATTTGGTTCTAGGACTGAGTGGAAGAAACCGTGCTCAAAGGCTTCTACCATGAAACTCAAATACAATCATGGGCATGTACTTTTTGAAGGTTTGTAGTTTGATTTGTTAGTTCTACTATATTTTTACTACCTATTTGACAATAAAATGGGACTTTTAGTGGATATGAATTAGATTAATGTTTGAATGTGTTTCCTTATGCCTCACCGTGAACCCATTTACCAAAGGCCAATCTTATAGTATTTGGCGAACGGATGTTAGTTCCTTTATATTCAATACATACAAAGCATGGTTTCAATCTAAATCTAATTCAACCATATATGTATAAGTCGTTTAGTTAATCCAATTGGTCGTCTTGTAACTATGGTCAAAGGGGTGTTTGGGGTTACTAATTTTAAGTGGTTATTGAAGTATAAATAAGAAAAATAGCAAATATTAGGATGGATCAAAATGGTTTAATTGACCCGGTTAAGTTGAGTTATGTGAAACATGTAAATTAGGACGGGTAAATTAGGACGGGTCAAAATGGCAAGTAATTCTGAAAGATTGAAATTGAGAAAGATTGATTCGAGATTTCATATTGGCTTTAACTGAGTTTTGACAACTTTGCTACATTCAGGGATTTTGCACTCACTTTGTTGGCCAGGGATATAAACAGGTAACTTATAATTTTCACCGTGTGGGTCCAAAGATAAAACATCGGTGGTATACTAAGTCACTACAACCATTGGTACACTAAGTGACCAATACATATGAGGGGTGATAACATTCAAGATCCCATTCCACTTATTTACTAGCATGATTGCTCAGTTTTGTTCTATATTAATTGGGTCATATAGATAAAATTAAAATCATGGCTAGAACGAAAAACGGTTAAACAAGTCAAAATTTGCCTAGGGTGGACTATTGATGCATAAAATGTTCTAAATCATTTTATTCAAGAATTTATAATTCTTAAAAAAAGAGTCAAAAGTTCTGGACACATAGTGATTTGGGTCACCACCAAATTCATACAAAATTATCTATATGACCCATTAGCTGTGACCCACCAATTGTGCCTCCTCTAACTTTAGGTGTAAGTGTATAAACATTAATGTATTTTCAACATATGTGTGGGTGACGGACATATGGGGTGATGAAGTTGTGCCATAAGTATCAACGCATCTCGAGGGTGCTTTAAACATTAGTTTTAAGAGAGTGCACTCACTGGCGGTTGAGAATCGAAACAAGGCCTTGATATGGCTCACCGACCATTGTTGAGAAGTGGGTACATATTTACGCACCGCGTAACAAAAGCAAGGATATAAACATTAAATCCTAAAGAGCATAAAAACAACTGTGGAATCAAACATTGCAATTTATGAAGAATCAGGTAGCGATCTTTGAAAAATTATGGATATAAATCTTGTTGTTCATGTTCATTAAAGTCAATAGCTTTTCAGTTTTGTTAGCTTTTATTTGTGGGTTCCATTATTTTTTGCATCATAGTCTACTCATAATACGTATTTGTTGTAATCTAAAGCAATTGCTACATGTATATTTTCTTTGGGCATGAAGCCTGAACTATGGTCACATGAACAAATAGGTCTGCCAACCAAAATCTTACTTTTTATGAAAAAAATCTTGTGGTATTTTAAAAATATTTTTTGAATAGAATGATTTATGATGTTTCATGCATTTAAATACCCTTCTGCGTCTTTCGACCCATTTGACTTATAGTAGTCACCCAGATGAGACAATAATAACCAAAAATAGCACATAGATTTGTAAAAAGTGTCTCAAATAAAATTTTCAAATAATAAAGTGATAGTTATATAGAAGCAAATTGTTTATCCGGACAGGTTTTGAGAGGTTTTTTCTGGTTGGATCATAAACTGGCTCAATTAGTTTAGTATAGACCATACATTCTAGAATAAGGACTAGGCTTTCGAGCTTACCCAGGCCTTAATCAAGTGGCCTAGACCTATTAGTCCATCTCTACTGCTATACAAGATTCTAACATAGTTTCTTATTTGTAACACCCGACAAGGGACCAAATGTGTTAGTAATAAAGATTTTGATCACGAGTTTCTTAATTCCTTGCAGATGTGTTTAAATATTCAATCCCAAACACCCCATAATCTGCACTATGCACTTGAAGTTGATCGGGGTAACATGTTACGTAATTTAGTGAAGATGGTTTTATTTTTTGTACTTTAATCATCAATATTTTGAATTTGTAATCCGAGAAATACAATTGCGAGAGCGATGAGTATGTATTCGGATGTTTATTAGACAAATGTGTAAAAGAGGCGCATAAAATAAGCCGCTTTACTTTTTGAAGACATGAGGGTTCGGTTTCCACCAACAATTAAAAATTTCACGCTTGTTGTGCGGTTGGTGTAAAGGCAAGCTTATGGAGGCTAAATTTGTGTTGGTCCGGATAAGAGGCTGGGTTTGAGCCCGACATTGTGGTATACAACAATTTGCAATTTATGCGGTTGCGGGGAAAGATGGTAGATGCTTTTGATCTGTTGCAAGAAATGAGACAAAAGGGTTGTGATCCAAACGCAACTTCTTTAACTATATTGATACAAGCAGTTTGTGGTCAAGAAAAAAATGCAAACCGCGATCTGAATGGTTTCAGACATGGAAAAACATGGATGTGAAGCGGATGTTGTTACTTACACCACGTTAATAAGTGGTTTTTGTAAATGGGGAAAAACCCAAAAGGGTTATGAGCTATTAGATCACATGATACAAATAGGTCACTCCAAGTCAGTTGACATATTTACATATATTAAATTCTCATGAAAAGAAAAATGAATTAGAGGAATGTTGAGAGCTTATGAATGAGATGAAGAAGATTGGTTGTTAATCTGTTATCCTGATCTTAACATTTTTAATACAATTATTCAGTTAGCCTTCAAGTTAGGGGAGTCTAAAGAAGATATTCACGTCTGGAATGAGATGAAAGCAAGTGGGCTCAGTCCGGGTCTTGAAAATTTTGTGAATATGATTCACAGGCTTATTGATCAAGAATGTTTAGTTGAAGCTTTTGAGTATCTTAAAGAAATGGTTGGAAGGGGACTTCTTTCCACCCCGTCAGTATTGTCTTTTAAAAGATCTTTTAAATTCACTATTGAAAAGCTCAAATTGAATTATTAGTAAGGGATGTGAGCCTAATTTTAAGCCTGGATGTTTTGAATTCATGCACTTATTGCAAAAGGGTATGTCAAGGAACCGTGTTCTCATTGTTTGGACATGATGGGCGATGTGATGCCTCAACCCGATACTTTTGCCAAGCTTATGAAGGGTTTGATAAAACTTTATAATAGACGAGGTTCTTTGCTAAGATGCGAAAAGGTAAGGAAAAGTAATACTTGAGAGGAAAATAACTTTTAAAATGTATAAAAGTGGTGAGAGGGATCGAATAGAGAAGGTTAAGGCTAAAAATGATTATAGGAAAAAGAGAATCATATAAACATCAATGG
>OU343224.1:266977938-267225931 GCA_910596185.1 Chrysanthemum makinoi
TTGACATAATTTAGCAATGGTGATGTAACAAATAATGTTAACATCAAAGTGAGATATGTATTCAAGCAAAAAACATATACTCAAAGCAATATGGCATATAAACTATCATTCAATAAAACATAAGAGATGATCTACAAGTCTCTTAAAACTAAGAGAATGATTTAGCCATGTAATACATATTCTACTAATACTAATAAGTGACCAAAACTTAAGAAGAACCGTGTGCTTGAGTCTAAGGATGAGTAGTCTGTTGATTTGGTTGAATCTTTCAAGAGGATGATTAAACATGAAATGGGATTCCTAACCGATCTAAGTTAAGTTTGAGACTAGGACACAATTTTAATCCTTAGGCTCATGGTTTTTTGGGTTTGTTGACCTCATCGAAACGTTCGAGGAGGTGATAAAACATGAAACGTTGCTCCTAACTTAGTTCATATATCAACCCTTCAACATGTTGACAATGATAGCAATCCTTGTCATGGTTTTGAAAAGATGGTGGTAAAGATGGAGCGACTTGATGTGGAGGTTCAAGTGAAGAAGGTTGGGGATCCTCAAATGAAGAAGGGATTGGTGGAGGCACATTAAATGGTGGCTCAACAAGGGTTGATGGTGGAGGTAGTGAAGTGTCAACTTCCATGTGGTGATGGATTTTTGATGTCTCCTCATAATCCAAAATGGACCATCAGAGGGACATTGAGAAATGGACATCGGTGCAAGTGTTGATTCAACACCTTGGTTTTGATGTACAATCTTCTCTAGTGAAGAGTGTGTCGGTAATGGTGGAGGATGAGATGGCCTAGGGGGTAATTCCTCTAAGTTGTAGGAATGTGGAGATGATTGTGAGGTGGTAAATGATATGGCTCTAGGCACCAATGATGTTGGTTGGGTTGAAAAGGGTGTCTATGGTTTAGTAGGAATTTTAGAGTTTGGTGATGATATTTTTGTGTGAACAATCCTCTTGGGGATTGGTTTGATTGGTTGAGTTAGTGGAGGGGAAATCCTAGCATTTGTCGGTTTAACCGGAGATGATTCGGTTGAGGAAATTTCATGTATAACACGAGCAAGTTTTTTGGGTGGTTCTTGGGTGGATGAGTTAGCACTAGGAGCTTTCCTCATGATGAAATGACTAAAGAAAATGTTTCAAATTGCTGAGAATTATGTTGTGTTTGATGACTAAAGGATTCGAACAAGATGACTTATAAAGGAAAGGATTTAGCAAATGCATTCAAGACTTAAGCCACTAAGATCCTTTGGAATGTGATGATTAGCATGCACAAGAGTCATCTTCAGAGTTGTACTGATCTAAGGACTCAATTAAGATGAGGTGGAGTGTTCAAGTTAGCAAGATGATCTTGAAATGATTGTTTAAGCTAGACTTGAAATGAATTTGTCACCCGGATCCCACGGTTCCCTCCTTTGAGGGATCCGTCTAGGCTAATCCTAGGGATCCGGCTATCAGCAGCAAAGAAAAGGAAAAGATGATGTTTGTGAAGTATAACACCTATACCTCCTTGAGTGTTTCAGTCTTCCTAAGTATCTTAAATGAAAGAGTACTTAAATGAGACTTTATGATCACCAATGGGTGTTCAAGGATGACACTAGGAATTTTGATGGTGTCAAGTCATAATAAATGATCCTAGAGATCAGATGTAAACTTGAGATAAAATTTGAAAAATTCTTAAAAAATAAAGAATTGAAAATTTAGTTTTTGACCCATTTTAAGATAAGGATGACTAGAAACAATTTCCTAAAATTGATAAAGATATCCACCTAAGTGTTTTGAGATGTGAGAAACAATGTGTGAGTATTAAAGCGGAAATATGGTGAGTTTTGATGAGTTGATAAATCAAAAGCACTTTGAATTAGATCCTAGGTTACCTATGGGTGAGTGTGAAGCTTTCTAATGCTTGAAGAAGACGTAGGTGGTTCTAAGGTCTTATATTTAGCTAGTGTGAAGTGATCTAGTGAGTTGTTTTGATGTATGCGAATCTGTACTACTCATCTATTGTCACGGATCCCACAGTTCCCTCAAAGGAGGGATCCGTCTAGTATAATCTTAGGGATCCGGCAACTGCAGATCAAAAACATCACAGAAAGAAATGCAGATTTTGCACTATACTATATATACACTAATTTCTATTAAACTATACTCCAAAGAACAGCAACATAAGCATGATATCACATAAATCATATCATAGATAAGAGTAGTAATGACAATATCCAAACTAACACTAACTAATGTGCTAAAACAAAACATAAGCATCCATACATGAGCCAAATGTCTAAAAACAAGCATAATCCTAATGTCTCTTTCGTCAATCCTTTATTTTGCTCTTTCCCGACTTCATGACGTAGTTAGCCAGGTTTTGGATCATACCCTTTAGTTGTTTGAATTCCGCGGTCTCGTTTGGAAGAGTTGGAAGTTGTTGATAGTAGTCAAAGGGGTCCAAGTCGATGTTAGCTTCGGGGTTGACATTTACTTCTTCTTCTTCGTCCGAGGAGTACGGGAAAGCCTTAGGTTTCCTTCCATTAACCATGAACTGTTTAGAGGGTTGTTTGGTAAAAGGTACCATGACGTGATCGGAGAGGAAATGATCATCATTGATCGGAGATGGTTGCATTGTAATAACATACTCACGTAGTCGTGTTAGTAACATACCATACGGAAGTACCATGTTGGCAACTTTGAATACCCCGGCCATTCTTTTCACCATGTAATAGGCGAGATTAAATGGCCTTTGGTGAATAAGACGATAGATCATTTGCACGAGACATGCATTTGGATGGTCTTTGTTTTCTACCAAGCTAATGACATTTTCTCTAAGAATTTATTCCCATTTTCTAAAATTGGGGTGCATTTCGAAGAGTTCCATTTGAAATGGATCACGGTTAACAAGCTCTTTGTTACGGTTGAAATGAGATTGGTCGGCTCTAACCTTGAAGATAGTGTCTCGAACAGTTGCGGGATCATCAAGAGGAGTATTGTAGATAGGTTTGGGATCAAGAGCAAAAGATTGAGTGGATATTGCCCAATCTTGAGAGTACATACAAATTCCTTCACAAGGAATGCGAAGGATTTGAGCAAATGTTTTAAGAGGTAGAGTGAATTTTTGATTATTGATTGTAAAGGCGATTGAAATGGTATCATCGTTGTTTTGAATGATCCTAACACTTTTGTAGAATTCAAAGATGAAAACCGGACAAATTTGTTCATCAATATCAAGAAGACAATCGAATTTGATTGCCGAGAAGACTTGACGAATGTCGGTATCTTCAAGGAAACATTCCTTGACCACACGACCTTCGTGGATAAGTCATTTTTCAAGTCTTTTGAAGACTTTGCGATTGATTTTTGACAAACCCTCTTTTCGATAGTATTGGGTGAGGTAGTGGACGGTATCATGGTGGTCTTTTTGGGTGGCTTTAGGCATGGTTGGTCCTAGAAAAACAAATATTCCAATTAGGTAAAATTTGTTGAGATGGGTTTATGGTTTTTGATTTGTATTAACTATGTTGTAAGCACAATGTAATCTTAGTTATGTGAAAAGCTTTTCTAGTGATCAATTTTGAAATACCTAATTCAATTGATTAAGAAAAATTGAAAAACCATAAACCCTAGGATGGAGATGATGAAGATTAGAACATGTTAGTGTAATTACTTACAATGATGTTCTAGAGATGGATGCTTGAGGATATGGAGTCCTATGGAGATGAAACCAGCTCTTGGATCGTTTTTGTGTTTTGTGAGGAGAGGGAAAATGAGCAGGGTTGATTTTGAAGGGTATAGTGGTTTCGTCCACGGTTCCCCCGGATCCCTAGTATTAGGGATCTGGCTAGTACAACTAGAGGGATCCAGCTACTGTAGACAGAAAAAGGGTGTTTGGCATTATTTTTGTAATAAGTTATAAAATAGCTTATGGAACAAAAATAGTTTTGGGGTTTCTAATTGAAAAGATGTTTGGTCAACGAGATTTGATAAGTTAATTATCATTGATCCATTTGTGACGACGGCGTTAGTTTGACGAGATCAAAAGGAATACTATTCCCCGATGATGAGTAAGTCGGGAAAGTGGCGAAAAGAGACTTTAAGGAGACTAGCAATTATTAACGTCTAAATATGAAAGAAGGTATTAACGTATTCATATAGATGTAAGCTAGCTAATGAAAAGTTAACATACCTCTATGCTCTTGGTATGGTTTATAGAGACCATGAAACCGAAAATACTTCATGAGCTTTTAAAGTAATCAGTTGTACTTAGAATAAGTAGATTGTGATTACTTTTAGGTTTTTCCTTGAAAGTTGACTTCATTATTCTTTGAAAAGAAATGAAGACTTTGGAGAGATCCTAGCATGAAGATTTCTTGAAAAGGAAATGTTAGAATAATCTACCAATATCTAACATAGATGAAAAAGAATTTGTTTTAAAAGATTTCCTTCTTTGTAGTTTTCAAACATACACGGATCGTATCAAGTTTTAAAGTACAACATACTCTAAGAAACTTGGTAAAGAAGCTCTGATGCCAATTGTGGAAAACTAGAAGGGGGGGGGGTTGAATAGTTTTACAAATTAAAGCTTCGTTTTAAAATATTTAGATCAACTTATGTCAATCCATTTAGATGTGTATGTTGGACATAGATAGATAGATATATAAATGTGTAATGAAAGATAAAGAGTAAGAAGCACAAAACCACAACACGAGTATTTATAGTGGTTCGGCTACAAGGACACCTTCCTTGCCCTACTCCACTCCCCGAGTCACCTACTCGAGAGTTCGTAATCACTACACGACACCAAATCCTTATGGCGGAGAAGCCTTCACAACGTCGCCTACTCTTTTTCTGGTACTAGGCTAACCACCGGGTTCTTTCACAAGGTTGAACCGCACCTACCATAACGTTGCCTACCCTTTATCCGGTACTAGGCCAAGTACCGAGTTCCATTACAAAGGAGGAACTACTACCCAACACTACATAACACCTAACCCCCAAAGAAGGCCCATTCCTTATTACAACACCATCAAGGATATCAATATCCTTGGAAACAAACTATCACTATTTGTATAACGATGCACCTCATCGATTATAACGACCTGGCATCCTTCACTAATGCCATTTGATTTGACTCCTAGGCATCTTTCACTAATGCACTTGACATGAACGCTTGGCACCTTTCACTAATGACTTCGTCTTGACTCCTTTATCATTCTTCACTAATGCTTTTGACACGGACGTTAAGCACCTTTTACTAATACCTTCGTCTTGACTCTTTCGGCATCCTTCACTAATGCCTTGGACACAACCCTTATATGGAGGAAGAAAGAAGTATCAACAAGAGAACCTCAGTAGTCTTGATGATGACGAAGCATGGCAACTCATGGACTTGAGCTTGCTCGACTTCAAAAAGTGGTGATCTCACCTTTAAGAGGAACCTAGAGAATCACACAAAAAGAAAAGACAAACTACATAGAAAGATCCTTAGGATCTGTGGTTAGAAGGTTACAATACTTGGGGAAAGTATGTGTGGGATTGGCAACCCCAAAGGAAGAAATGGCTCACTATTTATAGAAGAAAAACAACTACTGTTCCTCGGATCCCTCACTTGAGGGATCCGTCCAGTGTATTACTGAGGATCCGTGGGAGGCTCCCTTTTGCCCATGGGTTTTGGGTCATGGGTCATGGGTCATGGGTTATGGATCATGGGTATCCAAGTAGATACAATGTATCTACAAGATGCTATGCATCTAGTCCATGGTTCATGGATTAAAACTATGGGTCATGGATTAAAACTATAGGCCATGGATATTATCTATATGTGACTTATGCATGATGTCATGCAATGGGTTATGGGTCAAGTACTTAAGTTTCTACCCATTTATATTACCCATTGTAATACATACTAGTTATGTATATATTTACCCAATATGTAAACACTAGTTGTTGTACATATGTATTTAAATCATAAAATCACTTATACTTGTTTTAGTGTTTTATGTGAAAACGTAAGTGTATTAGAAAACTATTGGCTCAAACCAATTACGTATTTTATTTGTTTCGTTAAAATGATTTTACGTTTGTTATCGAAAAAACATTAGAAGATCGTAAAATATAAATAAACGTTTTTATGGCTTATTTGTATTAACAGATATCTTGGGTCAACAAAAGAAGAAACGGAACTTATTAATTGGATCTCTCTATGGATAGTTGGCACGATAGATGCAACTTCAGAGGTCTCACTACTTCAGCAGATGGTTTTCTTCCAGCACTTGAGCAACAACAACAAAGCGACTTAACCACCACGTATCTTTGTGCAGGATAAGTAGTGGATGACACCATTTTCTTAACAATTTTGAAAATATTGTTTTAAAAAAAATGGAAAAATATTGTTTTGAAAATAAATTGAGCTTAAATTTTGGAAATCAACCGGACTTCATCTTGATAAAACATAATTCACTCAATCAAAGACTATAGTCATTGATTGAGGGGGAGAGTGATTTCAAATTAACTATTTTCATAAAATATATCATCAAACGAATCAGAGTCCGTTTGTACAAAATAAGTGGTGATCTAAAGATTTAATGTTATGTCATGCTATGATTTTCTTTAAAACCCAAAGATCTTTCAAAATGATATTTTTTCTATTCTTGTTTGTTTGTGAAATTATTTTATTTTACTTAAAGATCTCTTAAAACTATCACACCTGACACTAACAATCTTTAATGTCTAAAATTGGTCAATTTCAGTCATTTTTCAAAATTAAATCAAGCAAAGTCTTTCCTCAAAATTTTCAAAAATGATTTAAATCAATTGGGATCACAAATCTCAAATGGTTTGATATTTTTGATCGGGGGAGAGATCGTGATTTAAATCTCAAATGTATTTTAGTCCTTTAAAGGCACACATGCCTCCATGTGCCTAACGATTTCAATTTATGATGCACATGATTGAGGAGGAGCAGTTATCCAAAAACAAGATGAGTATTTAAACCCCGACATTTTCTCCCATGTTTTCCAAACTGATAATCACTTGGGCTCAAAGGGTTTGATATTTTGATCGGGGAGAATTTGTGATTTAACTATGAAATCGATAAATGATGATCGATTTGATTCAAAAGTGTACCGCTCTCCCATATGTGCTAAACGCCGAATCTCGAAGCACATATTGAGGGGAGCATTTAAAAACAAACTTTCAATGTACAAAGATTTCTATGTTTCAACATAAGTACCTTGATTGATTTTCTAATGGTTTCTATTGGCAATCGTGGAAGTACTTCAAAAACCTCTTTCCTCTATGTGTTAAATGATTTCAGACAACCAACACACATTTTGAGGGGGAGAACTTACCAAGAAAATCAAAAGGCTTTTTCTACGGAAATTGTGATCAAGGAAATATTTCAAAGTCCTCTTGCCTCCAGGTGTAAAACAATTTTTTCAAAATCATAAGCACATGTTGAGGGGGAGCATTTCTAAATGATCAAAACAATTAAGGTACAAAATGCTTTGATTTTATATCACAAGTACCTTGATTGATTTTCCAAAATGATTTTTCAATTGGTTTCATGAAGGAAAGAACAATACCAAAAGACCGACCAATTTACTTTATGCATGGTGATATAAGGATGGTTAGGTTAGGCATTCGTTTCACGATCCGCCAGAGCCAGAGGGATCTACCCAAGGACAATCCACTAGATAGTGTAGAAGTCCTTAGGTATGATGAAAAAAGGAGAAAAGTGAGAATAAGGGAAGAGTGCCGACTGAGATAGAGTTAGAACTGGAACAAGGTTCTAGTAATGAAGTCTCTAGAAGCAAGGGGTTGAAGAATGAAAAAGAAATGAATGTGAAAAGGGTGAAAAGAAATAGCCTTCCAACAATTCAACCTTAGGGAAGAAACCGGGTTCAATAAATATGCTACTGGTGGTTACTAAGGTAACACTGGTATTGAAGACAAGACGTCATGGACCCATTGACGCACTGCACCTAACTTCCCAAGCCACTCAAGTTCCTCTTAAAAGGACTTGTTTCATTCTCACGGGGAACCTACATAATCTATCGACTTTCTCTTAGAGATTGTTGATATTGAAGAAGGAGCCCCTCTCCCTAGTCTTCGGCATAGGAAACCAAATGTGCACGATTAAGTCTAGAGCCAAGAGATCATCCACAATATCTCATTAGGACACAAAATTAATGAATACTTGTTGTTTCACACAATGTGGAAAGTAAGTATATATTGAGAGTCCTACACATTATCCTCGTGGTATTGCCAGAACATCCGAGTGATATGTAAAGTATTCATGATGAAGATGGAAATCCTTCTAGAGCCAACATCAAACAAGCTCTTGGTGGGTGACATGTGAGATCTTACATAAGATGAACCTTGTGACAACTGGATAAAAACAATGGGGCAATTCACTCTGAATCAACCTTGGTCCAGGAAATGAATTGACGAATACTTTTGGAAAAACCGTTCGATGTGCAAATCTCTACTTTTCTCTAGCACATCGAATGTGTATTCATGTTTTCAAACAAAAAAAGTATCTCTGATTGAAAAAAATACTTTTGGAAAAACCGTTCGATGTGCAAATCTCTTCTTTTTCTCTAGCACATCGAATGTGTACTCTTTTTTCAAAATACAAAAAGTATTTCTGATTGAAAAGTAATCTTTAACATAAAACCTTCATCGTATTGCAAAACTCTTTCTTCTATGCAATACGCGATTATTTTCAAATCAATTTTTCATCAATCGATGAATCTCAATTCGCTGGTTCACTCACTCCGTGTTGTCTACTTTGGGACGCTCCGGTTTGAGAACAGCTAGATCAAGCTGCGAAACCCTGTCAAGGAGATTCTTCAAAACTCTACTTGATCACATGCAGTATTTATACTGATCAACTAAGAACCGTGGTTCTTGCAACTATATTCATCGAAAGTGAACAAAGACACTTTCATATGTTTTATTGCTAACTATTTGTTTGCAGGAAATGTTGATGGTTGCGTACTGATCAGAGTTGAGAAGTCAATTCACAACCGCATGCTCACAGCATTCACACTTAATTGAAGAACATCATGACCATCAAAGACATACAACACAGATGCTTCCGCTACTCTGATGAAAAGATGTCATGATCCAAAAAGTGTGAGCATGTCGGTCCAAAAGTCACAACATCACATGAAGGCAACACAATAAAGGGTGATCCACTAAAAGTACAAAGCAGTTGGACTTTGAAGAATCACTGCTAAAGCACAAAGATTGCGGACATTGAAGAATTGAAGTCTACAAGCTCGGAACAGAAGACAAAGAAAGAATGCTAGGATTCGAAATGTAAATCATGGGGTGACTTCCCTTAGGGGGAGATTGTTAGGAATTGGAAATTCCATAAGGAAGTGTCGGTCACCTCAATTATAGTCTAGCATATGTTAGCTCGTAGACATATCGTTATTTACGTTAGTTAATAGTTAATTAGTTAGTTATTAGCTTAGTTATTAGTTTAGAGTAACACCGTGGAGGAAGGACGGGTCTTTACCCATTGTATACCGATCCACAACCGACAGATGACGCTACATTGTAACTATAAATACTCCTTCCATCCTTGGAAGGGGTGGTGCTTCTAATCTAACCTTTCAATTTTGTATTAACTTTCTCTCACTAGAATCACCCTCTCATCTCTTTCTCTCTCTAAACATGGCATACTTAATTCATCACCATCCTAGGCCACCCGAATCATCAAACTACACAAAAGTATGATCCT
This sequence comes from Chrysanthemum makinoi, assembly GCA_910596185.1. Classification (NCBI taxonomy): domain Eukaryota; kingdom Viridiplantae; phylum Streptophyta; class Magnoliopsida; order Asterales; family Asteraceae; genus Chrysanthemum; species Chrysanthemum makinoi. The sequence goes on from OU343224.1 coordinate 266,987,682, forward strand.
AACACTTATGATATTGTTAGTTTACAATGATCATGCTCTTATACTTGTGTTCAACTTATTTTAAACCTATGAATTTCACTCAACATTTTTATTGACCTTTTTAAGCATGTTATCTCAGGTAATCGATGAATATTATGACCAAGGCGGGAATGGGTATGGTAAGGCTTATTCGTGTGTAAAATATAAAGGTTACTTTTCAAATCATGAACTTTTGGGAAAATACTTGAAACTATATTTATAAATAAGCTTTGTAAATACGATAATTACATTAACGAATATTATTGAACAACCTCTTATATATATATATATATATATATATATATATATATATATATATATATATATATTTTGTGGATCCCCACTTCAAGATCAAGCTTACAAAATAGAAACTGAAAAGACTCATCCGTATTTGATATTTTGTTCGATAGTTGATTATATTTTGGAATGTTTTGCAGAGTTGCTCTTAGGCCTTAATTGCGGTATATATGAACTTGTGGTACCTTTACTCAAGTTAATTTGAAAATGAAGTTCCAATCATAACCAAAAAATATTCAGTTCTATAAGGTTTTTTTTTAGTTTTCTTCATAAAAGGACTGGCTATTTCAGGGGTTCTTTTTGGCTTTACTACCCCTGCTGCATTGACAGTTGACGTGATTACTATTTTTCCACGGCACATGTGCCAACCGTGCATTGGTTAATATCTCTCCTCTATTCAAGACATATACAAGAAACAACTGCATTGTGGTGTCTTTTCAGGTAATGACTATCTATTTTACTGATAAAATGCTCTTACACGTGTTGGTTGTTTGTCTTATACTGATGCTAAAACAACGTGTCTCTGCCTCTCCTCTTGATCAGGGTATACATCTTAAGATTAATAAAAGAATGTCGACATCTTTAAAGAATAGATATGGGCTATCTCTTTGGGTTATTGATCGCGGAACATTTGGCTCATCGAGTCTACAAGTTAGGATCGATCAGAAGAGGAAAGAAAGAGAAGAGGTAAAATACCTTCATTTATATTGCTAAACTCTAACTTTTTTGTTATGTTGCGTTGTTGGTTGACGATCCGCAGTTATTGACTTGCACTTTTATATTTTTATGGCAGCTTCTTTTGAGTTAATGAGGAAGGAACAACAGAAAGTGCTAATATTGATATCTGTAACTCTTGCTACTGTGTCATTTTCTGATTGAAGATAAGCTTCGTCAAGTTAAAAAATGCATGGTTTTCAACATGTAAGATGGTTTTTATCTAACCATCTAACCATTTAAGCCAGGATTCCCACATCTAACATGGTTTTTATGACGTTTGACTTTGAGAAATAAAGCTCATACTTCAATGGTCAACCGGATTTATTGTATTGACATGTTGTGCCCTCGATCACAAACGATACACAGCTGAAGTAGCTTCCAAGTTAGGAAGCGCCACACTAGCACCTTATGTTACCGTGGTTCGTGACTGATTCTTTCACTTTAAATTCAGTATATCTCTTTTCACATTAAAAATTGATAACTATAGTGGTCTAACCAAATACTTGTCCAAATCCGATAGGAAGTGTGCACAATTTTGGCATTAATCGCAACGCTGCCACTCATTCAGATCTTCTTTCATGTTCTTCTCATAATGAAGGTTAGCTTGCTATGTACAATTTAATGTGTGTTCTATCATTTAACGAATTAGAGTGTCATGATTAGACCTTTTTAAATGATGACAGAGAATTAGCACATATGATCATATCATAGCATTTAGGGAACAGGAGCAACTAAGTCCCTTTTAGAAATACCCAAACACTCCCTAATCTAATAAGGTCATCTGGAATCTGTGATAAAGATATATGGTTCAGCTTCTGTTAGGAGAACCTCAATCTTATTCGCTTTTGCATTTAATATTGGAGGAAAGGTAGCTATTTTTGCCTCTTTGATCTCATATAAAGCTCGAGTGAAAAAAATTCTTCAAGTAAATCCTCTATTATGCAGGGATTATTGCAGGGATCATTGTAGTGTTATTCCCTCAAGCATTATTCCTAACCAAATTTTTCTTGACTCAATTTTGCTACCTTGGGCTGTTATATTGATATCTGTAACTCTTGCTACTGTGTCATATGAGTCTGAATAATGGCACCAATTTTTTTTATTGGTTCTAGGATAAAAGATGATGATAAGATGATCCAAGCAGAGGGTGTGGAGTCATTGAGTGAAGATAAGTTTGGTCAAGCATGTCAGGATCGTGGCTTACTTGGAGCTTACAATTGATGAAATTACTCAATATATAATATAGTGACGTGTATAGATACATAATTAGCATTTGTTTTAAGTATTATACTCAAGTATCAAAAGTTGTAATAGAAAGTATAGTTTCATTTGACACATTGTGTTATTGCATTCTTTGACTAATATTTAAATACCTAAAATGCTCCTAAATCAGACAAAATTCCTAAGACTTTTAGGCCAAATTGTTATCAGATCTTGTAAGATTGACAATGGACAGATAGTTAGTTTGGATTCGAATCATACTAAAAAATGAAAGGTTTCAATTATTTGTGACAACCAAGGATATCTTTGTAATGGGCATATAGCTAAATTTAGATGTTTTTGATGATAATAGGAGTGGTTTCAAGTGAACTTGGTCAGAGTAAAGCTAACTCACGGACATCTTACATATATTATTTTTTGGGTACAGGGTTTTTTTCCATTAGCTGATATAGAGTATTCGGTCACACATTCTTTCATTTACCGTTTAGGTTGCGTTATTCCACTTCAGTGTCATTGATTTTCTCATATTTTATTATAATCAAGCGCTAAATTGAGAATTGAAATTATTTAAGGATTATCCTAAACTATATAAATGTTTTGACCCTTACAATTTTTAACCACCTTCTTTCGTTATAGTAAAATATGTCAACACCTAAAAAAATAATTTTACGTTAACAAAACCATCCAAATTATAATTACAAGTCATGCCACCCAAAGGGCTTAGAAGTCTAGTATATATATATATATATATATATATATATATATATATATATATATATATATATATATATATATATATATATATATATATATATATATATATATGTATATATATATATGTATATATATATATGTATATATATATATATATATGTATATATATATATGTATATATATATATATATATATATATATATATATATGTATATATATATATATGTATATATATATATATATATATATATATGTATATATATATGTATATATATATATATATATATATATATATATATATATATATGTATATATATATGGTCAAACCTTGAAAAATGAAATCTTGAAAGTCAAAGGTGAGAGAAATACATAGTGTAATTAATACTCTTATTAAAACAACCAATTACTTAAAAGTACAATAATTTATTCACATTGTAAAACCAATTAAAAGCATATATACCAAATTAAAAATAACCAATTAAAACACTCTTTATTAAAAAGTACAATAAAATTTTCACAATGAACAATTTAAACAAGCTACAACATAATCCAAAATATAAATAATTAAACAAACTAATTAATGTTATTTTTAAAACACCTTAAAATGAAAAGTACATGTTATTATACACATTATACAAATTAATAAAACATACAAAGCTTCATACAAGCTAACAAGTTGATGGTATATATAGTCTTAAAAACCGGACCGGACCAAAGGGTTCAACCAGGAACCGGTGTCGCCACCGGTTTGGCTAACCAATAAAACCCATCCGAAAACGAACCAAAGAGGACCCGTTGAAACCGATACATACTGGTGGAATTAGGTCTCATCGAGGTCTATTTATCCAAGATCGTCACAGGGTACCCCGCCGCTGAAACATGTTGGTACCCTGCCTGCTATACTATATATAAAGGAAAAACCCAAAAGTAAAAAGCGAAAAATTGAAACTAAAAAAAGAAATGTTGAAAACATATATTTCAAAAGGAAACTATTAATACACATCATAAACCGGTTGACCGGGACGCCTAAACCCTTCGGGTTGACCGGTTTAATTTGACCCGCGACCCAACCCATCGTTGACTCGGTTTAAATCGTCCCGTTTTTGACCGAACGGTTCAACAGTTGAACCACCCGAGTCGAACAGGGTTTCAAAACATTATGTTTAATCTCCAAATCTTCAAACTCATAAACTTTTTTTATCACTAAACGATATGTCGCTATAAAATCCCGCTATGCTATGGTAATCGTCTAGTATATATATATATATATATATATATATATATATATATATATATATATATATATATATATATATATATATATATAAATTTTATAAAAAAAGATATTTGTTGGAGTTGAACTTGGGTCATTCATGTTTTTCGTAAACAACTTACCACTAGAGTAAATTGTTTTTTGATTTATATCTTTTAAATCAATACAAATAAGGAGATTATAAAAAAATTCTGGAATTTGTATTTTAGGTATGTATCTTTTGAAGATAACAATTAAAATAAATTATGATATATATTACTTAGAAGATAAATATACCATATCTATTTTTAACCTATTTTTTTTTTGTATAAATACACCCTATTATCTTATTCCAAAACATAATTATCCCTAAAAGTATATATAATAACAATAACGTTTGAGAAATACGGTTGTGATGATTTTCTTATCTTGATGTTGTTTTTGCTTTCAATAGGTTTATCTCGATATTCAATAGGTTCACTAATTTTAAGTTTTTGGCACATCAACAAAAGTTTGCATGTTTGTTAAGTGATATGAGCTTTTTTAATTGGATGATATTATACCACCGAGGAATGATAGTTTATTTTTTATTGCTCTTACAAGCTTCCTTGCCCATGGGACCATATATCAATGCGCACATAAAAGTGGCATTCCAGATTTGAAATTATTCTGGGAAATTATGGTTCCTGGATTTGATCAGACCGAGTTTCAAGTTATCCAGGTACACATTTTACAATCGTTAGATGTTTTTTTTTTTTTTTTTTTTTAAATCGTTAGATGTTTTATAAAAGCGTACGTTTGCATTTGGTTGTGGTTCACTCTCCGTATATGTTTATATCAGGTGTGTGCTGCTGGTCCTTCAAGTTGACAAATATATGGTACACGTTTTTTGAATTCTATATTTATCCATGCACACAAGATTTCCACACACACGCACAGGATTCAAGTCTGACAATTTTAATATTTGAATGAACAGATAAGGGTGTCATCATAGATAAGCAACAACCAAGTTATTCTAAACATTGACTGTTTCCATAGAATTTTGACAACCTTACTAGAAACGATATTTACAGCAATTCTTTGCAGGTCATCAGTGAGGTGAGACTATGTATATATAGCAATTGAAATACCATCTAAGATGACATTTGTATTCTTTGATTCTATGACTAAATTAGTTTATTATTGATCATGTTGATAAGAGTATTGATCAACCACCGGGTGATTCCGTAAGGGACAACAATCTACCAAAATATCATAACATGATTCAGGTATTCTGTCTTTTGGCTTATTTTCTTTTTAACTCTGTATTGAACAAAAAAATATGTTTTGCTTTTTGTATATCACTTGGAGCCAGTGGCGGACCCAGAAAAATCCCATGTGGGGGGCAAAATTTTTTTTTGACGATAGCAGCAAAATGCGGATGAAAAATTGGATTTAAAATGATAAATCGAGTATTATTGCTTAGAGATTGAGGATTTATAAAGTTTTAAAGTGTTGAATGTTGTGTTTTAGTATGTTGGTGGGGGGCAATTTGAGTTTTAAGTGGGGTGCACTTTCACAAAAAGGTTAAAATTAAAAAAAAAATACACTAACATCGCAACTTTTTTGGCTAGCCATGGGGCACCACACCCGTATCTAATACATAGGTCCGCTTGGAGCGACAATAAATAAGGTACTCGATGAGAACTTAAAATGTAGCAAGGATCCATCATCTGACACAATGCTGTATAAGAATTTGTGGCTCGAAACTGAAGCAGAACCATGTATCTCGAGTTATAGAGCCTGATTTGATCATGTTATGAGAGAGAGATGGGCCAATCGAAAGCATCATGTATTGCTTTCATTATAGTACAAAACCTCCTCTTATTCTTGTGCATATGTTACAAATTGGACGGGTCATGTAACAGGTCAAAACGGGTTCCTGTGAAAACAAGATATGTTTTATTACTTGCCAAATCGGGTCAGTCTGGGTTTGGTTGACCTGTAATCACTTTCTTTCACTAAAAGCTATTGATATCTATTACACAAGGAAAAAAATATCGTTATATTTAATAGTTTAAATATAGGAAGAGCTGGGGCAAAGGGACAATCTACACTTTATAAACTACAGAAAATGCCAGTTTTGCTAAAGAACTTTTTGCCATCCTTTAGGAAGCCAGGTAGAAACTCAATCCTGATCTAGCAGCAATGGGCCGTGTTCAACCTCCTCCTCCAGGTTCGTTGATTGGATTTTATACAAGTCTTCTTATTCTAACTACAAAATTTCTTTTTATATTATTTGTGGTAAATATAGACGATGGTTGTGGTTCCAACCCCCAGTCGTTAGGCCTGACCTCAACTTTTGGTCAAATATAATACACTTAATTTCTTAAACCTTTATGTACTCATAATCTTCATTTGTTATTTTGCAGGCAGTCAATCTATTTACCAAATTTCCTTTTTTCTTGAGTTATTAAGATATTGCTTTAAAGTTTATAACTTAAAGATGTTTAATTTGGTTCTAGGACTGAGTGGAAGAAACCGTGCTCAAAGGCTTCTACCATGAAACTCAAATACAATCATGGGCATGTACTTTTTGAAGGTTTGTAGTTTGATTTGTTAGTTCTACTATATTTTTACTACCTATTTGACAATAAAATGGGACTTTTAGTGGATATGAATTAGATTAATGTTTGAATGTGTTTCCTTATGCCTCACCGTGAACCCATTTACCAAAGCAAGCGCAATCTTATAGTATTTGAGCGAAACGGATCTGTTAGTTCCTTTATATTCAATACATACAAAGCATGGTTTCAATCTAAATCTAATTCAACCATATATGTATAAGTCGTTTAGTTAATCCAATTGGTCGTACTGTAACTATGGTCAAAGGGGTGTTTGGGGTTACTAATTTTAAGTGGTTATTGAAGTATAAATAAGAAAAATAGCAAATATTAGGATGGATCAAAATGGTTTAATTGACCCGGTTAAGTTGAGTTATGTGAAACATGTAAATTAGGACGGGTAAATTAGGACGGGTCAAAATGGCAAGTAATTCTGAAAGATTGAAATTGAGAAAGATTGATTCGAGATTTCATATTGGCTTTAACTGAGTTTTGACAACTTTGCTACATTCAGGGATTTTGCACTCACTTTGTTGGCCAGGGATATAAACAGGTAACTTATAATTTTCACCGTGTGGGTCCAAAGATAAAACATCGGTGGTATACTAAGTCACTACAACCATTGGTACACTAAGTGACCAATACATATGAGGGGTGATAACATTCAAGATCCCATTCCACTTATTTACTAGCATGATTGCTCAGTTTTGTTCTATATTAATTGGGTCATATAGATAAAATTAAAATCATGGCTAGAACGAAAAACGGTTAAACAAGTCAAAATTTGCCTAGGGTGGACTATTGATGCATAAAATGTTCTAAATCATTTTATTCAAGAATTTATAATTCTTAAAAAAAGAGTCAAAAGTTCTGGACACATAGTGATTTGGGTCACCCGACCAAATTCATACAAAATTATCTATATGACCCATTAGCCTGCTGACCCACCAATTGTGCCTCCTCTAACTTTAGGTGTAAGTGTATAAACATTAATGTATTTTCAACATATGTGTGGGCAGGCAGACATATGGGGTGATGAAGTTGTGCCATAAGTATCAACGCATCTCGAGGGTGCTTTAAACATTAGTTTTAAGAGAGTGCACTCACCTGCTGGTTGAGAATCGAAACAAGGCCTTGATATGGCTCACCGACCATTGTTGAGAAGTGGGTACATATTTCGCACACGTAACAAAAGCAAGGATATAAACATTAAATCCTAAAGAGCATAAAAAACAACCTGTGGAATCAAACATTGCAATTTATGAAGAATCTGGTAGCAGTGCTGAAAAATTATGGATATAAATACTGTTGTTCATGTTCATTAAAGTCAATAGCTTTTCAGTTTTGTTAGCTTTTATTTGTGGGTTCCATTATTTTTTGCATCATAGTCTACTCATAATACGTATTTGTTGTAATCTAAAGCAATTGCTACATGTATATTTTCTTTGGGCATGAAGCCTGAACTATGGTCACATGAACAAATAGGTCTGCCAACCAAAATCTTACTTTTTATGAAAAAAATCTTGTGGTATTTTAAAAATATTTTTTGAATAGAATGATTTATGATGTTTCATGCATTTAAATACCCTTCTGCGTCTTTCGACCCATTTGACTTATAGTAGTCACCCAGATGAGACAATAATAACCAAAAATAGCACATAGATTTGTAAAAAGTGTCTCAAATAAAATTTTCAAATAATAAAGTGATAGTTATATAGAAGCAAATTGTTTATCCGGACAGGTTTTGAGAGGTTTTTTCTGGTTGGATCATAAACTGGCTCAATTAGTTTAGTATAGACCATACATTCTAGAATAAGGACTAGGCTTTCGAGCTTACCCAGGCCTTAATCAAGTGGCCTAGACCTATTAGTCCATCTCTACTACTATACAAGATTCTAACATAGTTTCTTATTTGTAGCACCCTACAATGGACCAAATGTGTTAGTAATAAAGATTTTGATCACAGTTTTCTTAATTCCTTGCAGATGTGTTTAAATATTCAATCCCAAACACCCCATAATCTGCACTATGCACTTGAAGTTGATCAGGTAACATGTTACGTAATTTAGTGAAGATGGTTTTATTTTTTGTACTTTAATCATCAATATTTTGAATTTGTAATGCCGAAATACAATTGCGAGCCTGATGAGTATGTATTCGGATGTTTATTAGACACGTAATGTAAAAAGGGCAGCATAAAATAAGCCGCTTTACTTTTTGAAGACATGAGGGTTCGGTTTCCACCAACAATTAAAAATTTCACCGCACTGTTGTACGGTTGGTGTAAAGAAGGCAAGCTTATGGAGGCTAAATTTGTGTTGGTCCAGATAAGAGAGGCTGGGTTTGAGCCCGACATTGTGGTATACAACAATTTGCTTAACGGGTATGCGGTTGCAGGAAAGATGGTAGATGCTTTTGATCTGTTGCAAGAAATGAGACAAAAGGGTTGTGATCCAAACGCAACTTCTTTAACTATATTGATACAAGCAGTTTGTGGTCAAGAAAAAAATGCAAACCGCGATGCAGATGGTTTCAGACATGGAAAAACATGGATGTGAAGCGGATGTTGTTACTTACACCACGTTAATAAGTGGTTTTTGTAAATGGGGAAAAACCCAAAAGGGTTATGAGCTATTAGATCACATGATACAAATAGGTCACTCCAAGTCAGTTGACATATTTACATATATTAAATTCTCATGAAAAGAAAAATGAATTAGAGGAATGTTGAGAGCTTATGAATGAGATGAAGAAGATTGGTTGTTAATCTGTTATCCTGATCTTAACATTTTTAATACAATTATTCAGTTAGCCTTCAAGTTAGGGGAGTCTAAAGAAGATATTCACGTCTGGAATGAGATGAAAGCAAGTGGGCTCAACCGGGTCTTGAAAATTTTGTGAATATGATTCACGTGCTTATTGATCAAGAATGTTTAGTTGAAGCTTTTGAGTATCTTAAAGAAATGGTTGGAAGGGGACTTCTTTCCACCCCCTCAGTATTGTCTTTTAAAAGATCTTTTAAATTCACTATTGAAAAGCTCAAATTGAATTATTAGTAAGGGATGTGAGCCTAATTTTAAGCCTGGATGTTTTGAATTCATGCACTTATTGCAAAAGGGTATGTCAAGGAACCGTGTTCTCATTGTTTGGACATGATGGAGGCGCCTGATGTGATGCCTCAACCCGATACTTTTGCCAAGCTTATGAAGGGTTTGATAAAACTTTATAATAGACAGGTTGCTGCTAAGATTACTGAAAAGGTAAGGAAAATGGCTACTGAGAGGAAAATAACTTTTAAAATGTATAAAAGGCGTGGTGAGAGGGATCTGAAAGAGAAGGTTAAGGCTAAAAATGATTATAGGAAAAGAGGGAATCATAAACATCAATGGGCGTTCAAAAGTTGGGTCTATCTCGATTTTATATGAGGCGTGTGAGCAAATGTTACAGAGTCGTAATGACCTAATATGTAAGGCGGCCGTCACTAACCTTCCACTCATCATTGGCCCTTGCTACCCCATGTGGATAAATTTTGAGCTTCTCAGACTAGGGTCTTAAAAAGGTGGAAAATAAACAAAGTGAATGGATCACTGGCTCTCATAAAGATAAAAGAAGGTGAAATAGGATGCTACAGAGGATCAAGAAATATGTGTCATAGCCTTCGACCATAGGTGCAACGGTGGAGAGGAATGTACTTGATCACAAATGGCAGTAGCCATAAAATTGGTGCTTCTGTCAGCGTATTGGCTGCATTATTAATGAATGTTGTGTATTAAGATTCGACAAGGAAAACTTTAAAAATATGATGAGAGTTTTTTTACTGTCCATAATTTAACTCTATATGACTCGATATCATCTTCATTTGCTTTCACATCTTGTAAGACAATAGTTTGTTTCCTGAAAATTATAAGTGTAATAGACAACTGTTTGTTTCTATTAAAACTTCTAACTGATGAAGATTTGGTTGCGTGATATTAAGTCTAGCCAGGCGCAGGCTTTTGCCACTATGTTGTTGCAAAGAACTTTGTATATTTTAATTATTCTATAATTGTTAACGTTCATTTATTTCATTGTTAATGCTTTCAATTAAAAAATTGGTATGTTTATATCTTATTTTAACCTATTTATTTCAAAAAGGAAAATATAAAGCAAGGCTTGCATCAAGTGATTAATACCCTTTCCTCATAAAACAAATGTCAAGGTTTTTCTCATATTTGATAAACGTTTATTTATTTTCGGTTCTTAATGCAATCAATAAATAATTTGGTATGTTTATAACTTACATTTTTTTAACGATATTCATAAGGCTTGCTCACCTACGGAGTATGTTTTAAAATGTAATTTTACTGTCGCGGTGTGTTTTTCAATGACTATTAACATAAGAAAATGTAAAACATTTTCGCAAATATTTCTTCAGTGGTCGATTGCCGTCTCTAAATCGTATACTATCTCACAAAAAAAATATAAATACCTTAAACATTACAATAATTGTTAACCCGCAAGTATTCTTCATTCTTAATGAATTGAACAGACAAATTCACACGTTTCTATATTCTTCTCCATTAACTAATACCTTCCAACGATACAAAAGCAAGTAATTCTCTTATAAGTAATTTTTATTTTGAATTATAATTTAACTAATATTCTATCTTCTAAACAATAAATTTAAACATTCTAACAGTTCAGTAATTGTTGATCCTCAACTATATCCTTATATATTAATTGTTGATCCTCAACTATATCCTTATATATTATTTTTTGATAACTAATACTTTCCAACGATAATTATAAGCTTTTGGCCTTGAAAGTTTAAGATATATATATATATATATATATATATATATATATATATATATATATATATATATATATATATATAGTGAATATATTAGTTACAATTAATGTACCCAATTACTACAATTCAACTAAAAACGTCCCTGGATTATTTTGGGGTCCGATTCTGTCTGTGGGTCCCGGATCAATGCTAGTGTATTTTTTTGGGGATCAGAATTAACGGCTACAAAATTAGAAGCCAAGCTATCCCCATATATATATATAGGGTGGCGTTATTGTGGTGAACACTTTAAAATAGAATATAATAGGCACACTTATCGACCGTTGGATCAAGCACCATAGATGAGATTAGAAATTAAATAAATTAGTGGCACAATTGTAATTAAATGGAACACAAATGACACTTGTAAATGTTGTACCATTAAAGTTAACTAATACGTAGTAAATGCTCATGATTTTTAGCCAATTAAATTTGACATTTCAAAATCAATGTTTTTTTCTAATACCAGTTTTTTAACGTTCTAATTTTTTACACATAATAAGGTCTTAATTTTCAAAATTATATGTAAATATTCATTCTTTTATCATTTTTAGTATAAGATCCATGTGTGGTGTATCTTTTTGATGATACATATTCTTTTCTTTGAATTTTTTAACATTCCATACATGAATACATATTCTTATATATATTGACACACTTGATACATATCTTTATACATATTTGCACATTATTTTAATAAAGTGACACATCCTTATAAGTATTGACACACTTGATATATATAATTAAACATATTGACACATCTTTTTAGTAGAGTGACACATCCGTATACATTTGACACATACATCCTATATTTGTAGTGACACTAAATTTCTTGATACATTTACAGTGACACACTAAAATTTAAATGACATTTTATTGACACACTATGTTTATCACAAAAATTTTCTTGACACATATATAATGACACACTAATTTTGATAACACATTTTAATGACAAATTCATCGAAACGTTGATTCACAAAAAGTAATAAACAATATGAATTATGGTTTTAACCTTAAAAAATCAACTGATATAGAAATCTCAAGTGACACAAACAGCTTTTGTAGATTTATAATCGAATAATATATTATAGTATCAATGATTCATGTCCTAAAAAACAAAAGAGAGGCCCAATACAACATAAAAAATACACAAACAACTGCATCTAGTTGTAAAAAATTATAATATCAATGATTCATGTCTTAAAACCAAGAAAAAAGATACAACTGTAATCCGAATTCCGATGTTGTTATATCGGGCGAATCAACAACAATTACAAATCAATCGTCAATGCTTTGCGGTATCCCACTTGTCAATAAAAAAATCAATCATCTTCTAACCGAGACCGAGATATTTAACACGATCTCTGGACTTCAAAAATAATGATACCCGAGTAGGGTTCATATCTAAAAGCCGCGGCCAGGTTCGGACTTAAATCAGAAATCCCTAATCGAAAACCACATCACAAATTTGAAATAAAAAGTTATTACCGTGAACGAGGTCGATGAAAGAAAAGGATCGAATCATGTGAAAAATCATAAATGAAGTTGGTTCGCAAAACTAAATACCCCGCTGAGGGCCGTTCACCCGAAATGATACATATAAACAAAAGCAACACCGGCTCGTCAAAAACAACGACGAAAAAATCGATAATGACCTAGTCAAGAAACCACTCACCGACCTTCGGATCTGGCGTCTGGTTACCAAGACCATGGATGGAAAGAGTTTTATATGCAGGATGAGATTTGAGAGGTTTTCTTGGGATGAAAGAGAAAAAAATTAAATGCAATTGCAGTTTTTATTTTTTTGAGAAGAGGAGTACACGTTTATATGTAGAGTTTTAAAGATAGATAAGGGTGTTAATTACCAAGAATACCCTTTTTAATTAATTACCAATTTTAATTTAGTTTAATTATCTAATTTCCAAATGTCACATCTTAATTGGTGCCTATTGTATCATACTTTTAAAGTGTACACTATATATATATATATATATATATATATATATATATATATATATATATATATATATATATATATATATATATGCGTATCATTTAACATATAAATCTGTAAGCTGGAACCAATCTGCACTATTTAGATATTTGATCAATGGATATAATTAAAGGTGGCATAATTGTAAATAAATGAAAAACAAAGGAACATGTTGGAAAGACTGCAAGGGCAAGAAAGTAAAACTACACTTATCTCCAAATAAACCGTCCCTTTTTTATTTGATTTAAAATAATCAATTAAATTAAAAAAACCTGTATCTTCTCCTCAATCTCACACACACACACACAAAAAAACCCTAGCCACCTATTTTCTTATTCACATGGATCTGATGAAAAAAAACCCTAGCCGCTCCAATGTTTTCTTCTCCACTCCGCCTATCTCTACACTGAAGATCATTAAGATGTCGACGGCCTGCATAATATATACACTCAAGATCATTAACGATGGTGATGATTTTTTATGAATGATCTAAAAAAATGTTTTCATGTGTGTTCAAAAACAAATCCCGAGTACAAAAGGTACATATCAAATCTACTATCATCATCAATTAATTATTATGCTTCCTCCGATGGTGGATCTGATGAGAACGACGTCGTTGTAATCGGTTGTGTGCCGTGGTACGGTGGCGATTAATGGCTCGCTTAAGAAGATCGTATTCAACTGTTATATTTTTTTAATTCTTTATTCTTGTTAATTTTTATTCTTTATTCTTATTAATTTGTGCAGTTAATAAATGAGGGGGTTTTTTAGAGGCCGTCGACATCTCAATCTTGGATATATTACGCTGCCACGTTTGAAGGTACTAAAGTTATTTTTGTTCGTGAATATGCGATTTTTTTATCTCATTTGTTGACGATATATGCAGGCCATGACTACTGGGTCAATAGGGGGATTTTTAGATGTTTTGTTTAATTTCAACACGCAAGCTCTTTTGGAAGATAATATTATAGGTGAGTTGGCAAAATCTTATACAATTTGTAGATCTTATACTAGTTGTTCTGGTGTTGACCAGCCTGATGACATAATCTTTCTTGGCATGGTAGTTTCAAATGTGAATCTTTGTGTTACCGAATTTTGTTTTAGACAGATCTGATTCAAGGTTATACATTGACACCCACGAAAATTGTTTTGTTTTTTCTAAATCCGTGCTTTTTGATTTTAGCAATTTAGCACATGTGCACACCTATATTTTGTTTAGCAATTTAGACTTTATGATTTGTTATTTGGTTCGGCTAATGGAAACATAAACACTGGAACTGAACAATCCCTCTTAATTTGGTTCTAACAGGCAAGTAATTTGGTTCTAACAGGCAAGGATGCCTTGGTCAAAGCTAAAACTGGAACAGGGAAAAGTGTGTGCATATGTGTTTTTCAAGGTTAATTTAAAATTAGTGTAATGATGCATATTTATTTCAAGGTTAATATAAATTTAGTGTAATGATGTATATGTGTTTTTATTATTGGTAATTTTTTTTTGAAAGAGTGTTCATATGTGTTTTATGGTTGCAGGGTACATGACGTTGTGACTGTTGGCACAAACTTGTATCAGTTAATACGAGCGAGACGATAAAAACACATGTGCAAAAGGGCACAACACAGGCGATTTCATGGGTTCTTGAACCGGGCGAGGAATACATGTGCACATCTAAAAGATGAACCAACAGTTAAAGACATTGTATTAAACACATGTGTACGCTTCATACATTTGTAATAAAATTAAATACAAGTGTAAACATAATGGCGTTTGTGATAAATCTAAATATCATATAACTAGAGTAAGACAATTTGTAAATTTTGAAATGCTTAAATCTAATAATAAGGTTTTGTTGATTGTATTTATATTTATGTAATATTTTTTAAAGATATATGTGCAAAACACATGTGTACACAATGCAAAACACATGTGCACACAATGTTAAAAAAAACACATGTAAAAAAAAAACACACATGTAAAAAAACACCTATGCATAAACAGAAAATACAATTATCACATAATGCAAAACACATGTGCACACAATGTTAAAAAAAAAAAAGGAACTAAAAAACGTTTTTAAAAAAAAAAAATCAAATATATAAAAAAAAGTAATTTTACCATTATACCATTTTGAATTAAATAATAAAAATTAATATAAGAAAAAATCTGATTGGTTGATTTCTGGTTCTCGCCGCAATTTATTTGGCTCAAAATAACCTTCCCTATATATATATATATATATATATATATATATATATATATATATATATATATATATATATATATATATATATATTATATATATAACAAGAGGCATTACACGTAGATGATTCCACAATTGCCACCTCAATGCCATGTAATTTATTTTAATGCCATGTAATCATTAGTTGTCCACCTAAGCAATATTTTTTTCCACCTAAGCAATATTTTTTTTAATTTAATTAAATATAATGTAAATTTCGGATTTGTTATAGTTATTTTTGAAAATTATTTATAAAAAAAAGAGCCTTGCAAGGATTGAACCTTGGTTATTTGGATAAATAACAAGTGTGTTTACCACTTAGGCAACAAGTTATTTTTATAATTATGTTGCATATTATAATCTATAAATGCCTATAATTATATTGGAATCCTATACTAAATACAATTTATCTACAAAAATTATATTAAGTAATTATCTTTTTAAAAACTTATTATACATATCTTTTTCTTAAATATATATTTTTTCTTAATTCATTCATTATATATTTTTTTATAGAACCCTAATATCATTCGGTTCAACCATTATTTTTTTCAAAACTTTAATATCATTGTAAAAGATAAACCAAACGCAAAAGACGTATCTAAACGAGCAAGAAACAGGTGTTCATCGTTTGATTATTTGTTCAGGTTGTCGTAGCAATTGTTAAGGTAAAATTTGGTTTTACTTATATAATTGATGTATAACACATGTTAAAAAATGCAGCTTGTATGGTCAGAATCAAATACATGCTAGATTTTTTTGGCATCGTTATTAATGCTTGGATGGTATTTGTAGGTTTATCACTCAATTCATTATCAAACATTTTACTTGACAGTGGAATATAAAAATAAGCTAAAAGAGGAATATGGTAGGTATTTCCCACTTTTGCTTGTGTCATATGTGTACAATTCTAACTAACGAGATAATTGTAAATTTTTAAGGCATAGAACCTTGATGTTTGAACAAATACTTGGAGAAACAGTTTTTTATTTTTGCTATATGTCCACAACAAGATCAGTTAGGATTAAACTCATATGGAACAAGTAAAGGTTCACGTTTGTTCAGACACAACCCAAGGTGAAATAGGACCGAAGCAATTTCGGCAACCCCAAGGCTACTCGCAAGAAACCAATGATATAGGTGCCGGATAAGATTTTTTTCAAAGTATCTGTATTACACACTATGAGATGTGAATGGATGATCCATTTTGTTCAGTATGATCTAAACAGTACTAATATAGGAGTTACAAGTATATTTGCTTAGGAATATGACGTTGTAAGCTTAATTAATTTAGTATATTTTTTACCCATGGCAGAGATTTTGTTTCAACATATACAAAAAATAACTCATTTTGACCCTTTCCCATTTTGCAGATTGAGCATTCGATGCGCATTTAAACAATCTATATATCGTGGCGCATTGGGGATCACTTTCAGAAAAATTTGTGCAATAAGGATTGCTATAAAACTGACACCAAACATAGTTGAAAAGGCCTGTTTTCAAGGCAATTCCGATGTATGTATCTGTGAAAGGACACTGCAGAGCTGCGGTCAAATATACCTTCTTTCCTTTGTAGCTGTATCCAGGTTATGAGGTAAAATTTTGTATTTACATGGTCATAATAGATCAGAATATGTTGACAACATACAAACTAAAGGGTGTAGAAGTGTGAAAGTGATCCTGATTTTCAAAAAGCATATACTTTTTAATTGTACCCCTAGCCACATAATGCAGTGGTTGATTTTCACTCACTCAAAATCCGGAACACCTTTGATCAGGTAGTCTCCTTTGATGCTGTCAACCAGGTACTTCTCAAAGTATTATGGAGAAGTATCCTTTATCATGACCATTTTCTAAAAAGCATTTGCAACCATTGTATAAGGTAGTCTCGGATAGATCAGCAAGTTGATCTTCAACTCTCATTTAATATTTTAGCTGCGGATTTAAATTCAAGATAACCGGTTGGTGCAAAGTGTTGGCACACCAATAATGATAATGGTTCAGTTCACCGTCTAATCACAGGTGGAATGTTAATTGGTATTTTTGGGAAATCAATATGCTGAGTTACTTTCTGGATAATATCAGGATATGTAATTAATATATTAACAATTATTAGCATGATATATTATGTTATGTTTCGTGCGGTGTGTGTACTGATGTATGTACTTTCAAGGCTATAAAACAACAGTTATATATTCATGTTTTGGTAGGGTGATAGTCAGTGGTTGCCTAACAAAGAAAAGATATGTCTGCGTCACCGATGTGATCGGTATTTCACAGTAGTCTGACCACCTTTGTATATAGTGAACTTTCATATGATTTCTAACGCGTTGTAAGAGGTATCCTGATTTGATGTGTAGATGTGAATTAGATCGATTAGCTATATATTTTACCCAAAATTAATGTCAAACCAATCTATGATGTATTGTGAGGTTTGGTAATGAATGTAAGCATTACTTGATATGGTTATGTTATTTTTATATTTGTTATTATATGATGCATTGTTATCATATACAATATGATGAATTGTTGATCATATAAGTAAACAAACATTTTTTTAGCTAACCATAACCAACTGTATACGGTTTAGTCAAACAATTAGCATGTTTTCGTGGCCCTATAAAACTACTGCTATTACAAGGTTGGGTGTTCTTACTAAGAGGGTTACGGCTGTCGCAACTAATATTAACCCTTGATTGGTGTCCTTTGCTCATTAGCCTTACATATGTTGTGAACTGCATTCCATTTGTATGCAAAATTTTAGAGATAATGTTTTATAGCACATATAATCTTCCTTCGAGATCAAGTGAGATATCCGAGAAAAAGTTGAATCTCGGGTAGATGTGAAAGACTCAATAAATTGCCATAGATTGACATAGATTGTTTACCTATATTGTTTAATACCCACAAATACGGCCTTCCACGTACCAACTATTGAATACCAATGTAATAAAACCAACAGTAAACGTCAAACTTCTCAAAGTATAATCGTCTGCACTTACCATCCATACCATATGTTTAAAGGTTTAAGTTTTCCTAAATTTGATGTCTCATTTTTTCTTATGCCACAGGAACACCACCGGATTATGTACATACTGGAAGATGCAATAAAAGTAGTATATGACTGTGGCAAGGAACCTTTTGTTCCTATTATTCGTAAAAGGAAAAGGATGACACAAGGTGTTCTGCAGAAATAAAAAATACCACCGATGGACTGCTCTTTAGACATGTAAATGAAACAACTAACAAAAGAATATCCCTAAATACAATATTAATAACTTATTTTTTTGATCAGCTTCATATTGTGAACTTCATGCTTGGGAATGGAATCCTAAGTCTTGCATAGACTGAAAAGCTGTATGAAATCGACATACATTTTGTTGATATTATGCGGATTGCAGGCTGCGTAAAACTAAATGTGAAATAGTGCTTAAAATTCTTAGAATATGTTTATTGCATTTTGAAGCACTGTTGTCAAAGTCACATTTTCAAACATAGAAGTGAATCACTAACTGGTCACAACTATGGTCAGAAAAGTGTCTCATGCAAATGCTTTTGATTCCAGATGGGCTTGAACAATGGGAGGACAGGAGTGACCTGGGCAAGTGGCGGAATCAACAGTTCAAACCATGCCTGGAAAGCTAAAAGAGCTTATAAAAAAGATAAACAAAGAAGATGATAGCAAAGTCACTTGCGTTCTTGCTGATATTTGCATGAGTTGGTTCATGCATGTAGCTGAAAAAATGGGAATTCGACGACCAACCTTTTGGCCTGCTTCAGTAGCTACTTTGGCTTCCTTTTTGGGCTTTCAGAAGCTAATCGATGATGATATTATAGACGATTATGGTAAGATGACTTACCTTTTTCCTATTTAATTCATGTATCTAAGGGCGTGTTTGGGATTGCTTTATAAACAGCTTATCTGGTGATTCAAAACATCTTATATTAATCAAAAGTGTAAGTTTATTTACTTCTATATTTGAAAGCGCTTGGTTTCTTATTGCGTGATGCTATACGCCGTAATTTTAGGATTATGAAGACTTAAGCCGCATACTATTAATAAAAAAGCTAATTTACGAGGTAATAAGAGTCATTTCTATTTTTATTTAATTTTATAAGTGAATCACTTAACTGGTCACAACTACCCGGTAAAAAAAGGGTCAAATACAAATGGTTTTATCCCGGATGAGCCGAAAGTAAAGTGTGCGTTTGGCTACTATTTTTGGACAATTTAGTAATAGATGTGGCATGATAATAATATGAAATTTGTCTTGGTAGTGAGAGACTCTGATTTAATCACGAAGCAGGATGAAAAGGTTGTAACTGCTATCTTGGAGTCATTTGATCAAATGGTTTAACTCAAGCTTGACATTATACACTTGAGCAAGTAATTATGTATTTAATATCTATTTTCATTTTCTAAATTTGTTCAAAACTTTTTCTAATGTTCAGGTACAGTAGAGATGATGTTGGAAAATTTCTCCTGATATATTTGGCACAAGGAATTCTACAACATGATCCCTTTGAGGTCAGTAACATGAGTTATTGTACATATACGTAGTCACATAGATATTTTGACTAATTTTAGTGACACACATATCATATTGCATTGCTCATAGGTTCTTAACCAAAAGGGGGGTGGTAACCTGATCAAGATTGCCACAGAAAAGGGGCACGCAGCGAGCCCCAACTTAAAGGTGAGCACGAGATTCCAATGATTTAGGCTTGCACTGTCTTGTGAGTTTCAAGGTGGCAAAATGAGAGTGACACGGGTAAAAACCAGTCAAAATGGTTGGAAAGACCTGAGAGTACTTTTCCAAAAAGGAAGGTTTTGGGAGGTTTTGGGTATTATGAATACAATTTGGGTGACTTTGTGTTTATAACTATTTTTATTAGTTTACGCATTTGTTCCATTAGAGGCAAAGTATAAACCAAATTGACGATTTTAATTTAATCCATATTGCCAACTTCTATCAAGTTACTAAATATTAGTACTCTGAAGAATAGTAGAATGGAGCGAAAAATGAGGTGACACTCATGAGAGAAATACATGCATAATCGAGTAGCCAGAAGAAGAGGTTAAAGGTTTTGGAGTGATAGGCAAAGAGGTGCGATATGGAGCTGCAAATTAGACATCCAATACAAGTGACTATGATGGAAACCGAGCAAGTTGAGGCTACTGAAAGAAGAGGCTGCAATATGTGATCTTATTACTACAAGAAAGAGGTAAAATATGAAAACTTATACATTTTTTTTTGTTGTTTGAAAATTAAAATATTTCATGTGTTATAACATTTGATAACACAGACGAGATGCATCGTTAAAGCTCCCTTGCGCATCTCTGTTTGAAGCTAAACGATTAAGATAAGCAATATGGTACAACTTATTGTATATAGCTTAAGCAAGTGCAAACAATATTATGTTAATGCAATTATAAGCTGATAAACTACTATATGGGTTTTTCTGTTGGAAGGCTGAACAGAAAACATATATACCCATAAAACTTCTATAGACAGCTGGCATAACAGTGTGGTGCCTTACCACACCGCAGAACCAGTTTGTTAGTAATGAATTGCAAATACAAGACTTTACAATGTCCATTCAGAGTTTGGGTTACCAATGTAACATTTTGCTTCTTCGTTGTACTTGATAGGCACTAACTCAGTCAAATTCATGGATCGTATAACTCCACAATGGTCATGGAACAATCTTAAGTACCGACTTCACTACAGCTTGAATTTCTACCAATTGTAAAAGATATAAGAGAAAATGAACTTGCAGTTGACAATTTCTAACTTTTTTGCAATTAAGAAAAAATATAATGTGAAATTTTATGAGACAGGGTGAGCTCAAGTTGGTTGCATTTCAACCTTGTGTTGATAAGAAATCTCTAAATACTGTTTATAATGACAGACCACATATATCTCCTATAATTTTTATGGAAAACTGAACGGGGGGGTTGAATAGTTTTACCATTTAAAACTCGTTTTAAACTATTTAGATCGACTTATGTCAATCTATTTGGATGTGTGTTGGATGTTGATAAACAAACATATAGAAATATAAATATGTAATGAAAAGATAAAGAGTAAGAAGCACAAAACCACAACGCGTGTATTTATAGTGGTTCGGCTACAAGGACACCTTCCTTGCCCTACTCCACTCCCCGAGTCACCTACTGAGTTCAGTAATCACTACACAACACCTCCTTTGTGGTGGAGAAACCTTCACAACGTTGCCTAATCTTTATCCGGTACAAGGCTAGATACCGGGTTCTTTTCACCAAGGAGAACCAATCCTATCACAACGTCGCCTACCCTTTATCCGGTACTAGGCTAGATACCGAGTTCTATTACAATGGAGGAACTACTATCCAACACTACACCAATCACCTAACCCCAAAGGAGATCTACTCCTTATAATATCAACAAGGATAACAATATCCTTTGACCCAATACTAATCTATCTTGTACATCGAATCACACCATATCAAATGTACATCTTATGCACCTTTCACTAATGCCTTTGACTAGATCTTCAAGACACTCTTCACTAATGTCTTGTGACTTGACTTCTAGGCACCCTTCACTAATGCCTACAATATGGATGATCGACACCCTTAACTAATGTCTTCGTCTTAACACTTGAAACATCTTTCACTAATGTCTTCAACACTACACTTCTTAGAGAAAGAACCATCAACAAGATAACTTCAGTAGTCTTGATGATGAGGAAGCATGGCAACTCATGGACTTGAGCTTGCTTGACTTCAAAGGTGGTGATCTCGCCTTTAAGAGGAACCTAGAGAATCACACAAAAACAAAACTACATAAATAGATCACTTGGATCTGGGGTTAGAGAGTTTTTAACTCAAGGAGAAAGTATGTGAGAAAGGGGTGAGAAACAATGAAGAAATGGCTCACTATTTATAGAGAGAAAATGTCCATCGTCCACTAATCCCACGGATCCCTCCCTTGGGATCCGCCCAGGTAACACGGGATCCGTGGACGCCCTTTGCCCATGGGTTTTGGGTCATGGGTCATGGGTTATGAGTCATGGATATCAAGTAGGTTCAACGTACCTTCAAGATGCAATGCATCTAGTCCATGGTTCATGGATTGAAACTATAGGCCATGGATTAAAACCATGGGTCATGGATATTATCCATATATGACATAAGCATGATGTCATGCAATGGGTTATGGGTCAAGCTCCATGGATATGGGGCATGGACTTTGGGTTGTACCCAACTACATTCAATGTATTTGGTCAATGGGTTATGATACTTAAGTTTCTACCCATTTATATTACCCAATATACTACATACTAGTTATGTGTATATTTTACCCAAATATGTAAACACTAGTTGTTGTACATATGTAATACTAAATCATAAAATCACATATACTTGTTTTAGTGTTTTATGTGAAAACGTAAGTGTGTTAGAAAACAATTGGCTCAAACTATTTACGTATTTTATTTGTTTCCTTAAAATGATTTTACGTTTGTTATCGACAAAACATTAGAAGATCGTAAAATATAAATAAACGTTTTTACAACTTATTTGTATTAACAATCTCCCCCTTTTTGTTGATGACAAAACATAAAATTATTTTAAGGAAAAGCTAAAATTCATAAACGTTTGAATTTGTAGTTTTTACTTTCTTCTCCCCCTTTTTGTCG
Organism: Chrysanthemum makinoi; assembly: GCA_910596185.1. Lineage (NCBI taxonomy): Eukaryota > Viridiplantae > Streptophyta > Magnoliopsida > Asterales > Asteraceae > Chrysanthemum > Chrysanthemum makinoi. The sequence goes on from OU343224.1 coordinate 267,011,251, forward strand.
AAACAAAAAGAGCTTCGAAAGTAAACTAACACATTGTTTTAAGAGAAACATGTGAGAAAAGAAAAGAAAAATAATAGAGAGCAAATAACGGGAAAAGATCTCGTCTTAACTCCCCCTTGACGAGTCCATCCCTATGTGAGGGCATCAAGAAAAAATAATACTAAGCTAGTTCATTTGCAACTAAGTTTGCAATAGATTTCGTCTATGTGACGAGTATGCTCCCCCTTGATGATTGCAACTTTGCAAAGGGACGTCATGAAATGTAATCCTAATATTGCAAGAGATTTTGCAATGTATTGCTTTGACACAAAGCTCCCCCTAGCTTTATGGTGTCAAAGTCTTCATGTGTAAATTGAATAACTACAAAACAAAGGTTAGAAAGCAACTATAATGCATAATTTCCTGCAAATATGATTCAAGTTAGTAGAAAAAATAGTTTTCTGTTGCACGGATCCCACGGTTCCCTCCTTTGGGGATCCGTCTAGGAAAATATCAAGGATCCTTCTGGCTGATGACTAAATTCAGCAATGGTGATATAACAAATAATGTTAGCACCAAATTGAGATATGTATTGTAGAACATAATCATATACTCAGAAATATAGCAAGTATCATGTAATTTCATTTAATAAAACTACAGGTATGATATACTTGACTCTAAAAACTAAGAAAATGAACGATACATGACTTGGAATTATTAGACTTAACCAAGTAACTCTTGATACTAGGACACCACTAAAATCCTCTAGCTCAAGTTTGTTTAGGTTTAATCTCGTCGAAACGTTCGAGGAGGTGATAGAACATGAAACGTTGATCTTCTCGTACTTCATCTATCAAACTTTCAACATGTTAACAATTATAACAATCTTTGTCATGGCTAGGTAGTGGTGGTGGAAGATAGGAAATTGCTTGATGCGAAGGATCAAGTGAAGCGGGTTGAGGAGCCTCAAACGATGGAGCGATTGGTGGAGGTGCATTTGAAGATGGCTCGACCAAGAATGATGGTGGTGGTAGAGAAGTGTCAACTTCCATATGGTCGGGTGGTTGACTTTGATAATTTCTCATAATCCAAATGGGATTATTTGATGGTGACGGAAAAAAGGAAACCGGAGCTAGTGTTGACAAAACCTTGATTTTGTACCATTATTCCTCCTAATGAGGAGAATGTTGCTGGTGGAGGAGGATGAGATGGTCTAGGAGGCAAATCCTCTAAATTGTAGAGGTGTGGTCATGATAGTGGAGTTGTGAATGAGATAGCTCTAGGAACCAATGGTGATGGTTTAGTAGAGATGGGATTGTTTGGCTTAAGATGTATGGTGGTGTTTGGCATAGGTAGTTTTGTGGGTACTATTCTTTTAGGGATTGGTTTGATTGGTGGAGGAGAAATCCTTGCATTTGTGGACTTGACCGGAGATGATTCGGTTGAAGGGATTTCGTGTACAACAAGAGCAATTTTCTTGGGTTGTTCTTTGGTGGATGAGTTACCACTTGGAGCTTTCCTCATGATGAGATGATTTCAAGAGGTTTGTAAAGATCTCTAAGTGCTGAAAATGAGGATGAAGATGATGACTTTAGGAGTCCTAACAATATGGTTTATAAAGCAAGGAATTTGGAAAGTGCATTCAAGACTTAAGCAACTAAAATTCATTGGAATGTGATGATTAACATGCACAAGAGTCAACTTCATAGTTGTACTGATATAGGAACTCATTTAAGATGAGATGGAGTGTTTAAGTTAGCAAGATGAGCTTGAAATGATTGTTTTAGCTAGAGTTGACATAAATCATCATAGATCCCACGGTTCCCTCCAATGAGGGATCCGCCTAGGCTAATCCTAGGGATCCGTCTCTCAGCAACTAAGAAAAGATAGCAATGATGTTTGTAAGATCTAATGCCTATTTCTTCTTGAGTGTTTTAGTTCATCTAAGTGTCTTAAATGAAGAGGTGCTTAAATACTTAAGAGTAATGAGTGATGTAGCTAATGATTGCCTTTTATAGAAGAAATTGGAACTTTCATGAGTACCAATGAATGAACAAAGATGACACTACAGATTATGAGAGTGTCAAATGGAGCTAAATGATCCTAGAGATCAGATAGTGACTTAGGATAATGTTTTGGAGAATATCCTAAAGGCTTTAAGATGGAAAAACTAGAATTTGATCAATTTTGACCAATTTTAAGGTAAGGATGATTATGATCAATTTTGCCATAATTGAAAGATTTCCAAAGCTAGATATGAGGGATCATGTGAAAAATGATGAGTGAGCTTAAGAGCGGAAGAGTAACGGGTTTAAGTGAAACGATAGATCTACAAGCGTCTTGAGTGTGATCTAAGTGAGTTATGTATGAGTACGAAAGATCTACTATCTACTTGATAAGTGACTCAATTTGCCTTAAGACACAATGTCTAGCTTAGTGTGAGGTGTTCTAAGGACATGTTTGAAATACAATGATTGCAATTGCATTTTTCGTTTCTTGGAACCCACGATTCCTTACAGGATCCTTCTAGCACAAACATTGGGATCCGTCTATCTCATAAGGTAACCTTTACTAAAAGGTATGCAATGATTTGACAACGATTTTATTTCAAGGTTAGGTTAAGAGGTTCTATCACTAAGATATCAAATGTAAGATGTTTTATTTCATGAAAGAAATTGGATTACATTGGTAAAACATGAATACTAAGGATTGATCCTACTTGAAAGATTACTAAGGCTACGAAGGATCATCAAATGGTTGATGAGTGTTTGTCGATTCAGGAATGAAGAAAGTCTTCATGAGAGATGTGTTTAGAGGTTCCATCATCTTGTTCACAAGTACGTACAACGGACTTTGAAATTGAGGTGGAAGTACATGATGTTATGATAAAGGCGCATCAAGAACATTCCATAAGGGATGAGTTTGTTCTTGGAGCCTTGAAGATTTACAATTCGCCTTACGAAGAAGTAGGCGAGATTGTATGGTTGTTGTGTTTGCAAACAATACATTATGTGAGCACAACAAGCGGGAAGGATTTCTTGATTTCCCCTAAGACTCTAAACATTTTCCTGTAGGATGAGTGCGAGAGCCTTGTACACTTCTCGGATATCCTTTGTATAGATAATGTTTGGATTGGAGTAATAGGGTCGAGGTTTGCATATTGTGCGAATCAAGTCTTGCGGGGAAGGTATGTGTGGACAATATGGACTATTTTCTTCATGAAAGTTGAAGAGAGAATCAAGAGATCAATCTTCGGTGAAGGCACATTGTCCATGATTTGGAATTCAGAGAATTTGAGCAAATTGCCCAAGGGTTAAAACAAACATTTGGTTTTTGATCCAAAACCAAAGAGATAGAGAACGATCCTCGCAAGCTTAAACGAGTTCGACTTGACGGAAGAATTCCAATACAAACCTTGGACATATTTTCTCGTTAATTTCGAGAAGACATTCCAATCCTATGGTTGTTCGAAGGAAGTATTGATACCTTCTTACATTGTAGAGGAGTGTTGACAATACGTCCTTCGTGGAAGTGACGGGTTTCGAGATTATTGAACCCACAGACATGATTGCTAGGTGTGTTGGGCTCAAGGGAGATGTTAGGAGTGTAGACGCTAGTGAGTGAAAAATCAAACTCATATTCATGCGACATAGCGAAACCTATAGGAAAGAGAAGTTAATAGGATGTGACGTATTACGGGTAAAAAAATGATTACCTAACGTTTTTACAAGATGTTTATTAACAATGACATTTAACTCACTCAATGTTTGACATTCTAGTAGAACATTTCTTTTAGGAAGAAAGTGGTTTTTATTTTGCATGGAAAATCTGTTATCCAGAAGGACGGTTCCCATGGTTCCCTTCTATTAGGGATCCGGCTAGCATACCTACAGGGATCCGTGAATTTGTAGTAACACATGCAGATTTTTTGATAAAAATATAGTTTTATAGTTTTATACCAAGATATGTGTATTAGCCTACATTTTCTTTTAGCATGCATTAATGGTTTCTAATGTATCACGAAAAGATACGAAAGATATAAATAAAAATGTGAGAAAACACATTAAGATAATAAACTAGATAAACTAGTAATATTTCATTTCAATGCTAAGAATGATACAAAGGATTGGGTATATAACCCCAATGTAGATTAACAACACAAAGTATATGTCTCCGTATGAGAACTTCATCATAGGGAACACAAGAGCGATGAGCACGAGGGCGATGTAAACCATGTTGATGATGAACCTTCTTGCTCTTGGTTTGAGATGAGATGAGATGAAGAGGAAGATGAAGTTTTGAATGAGAGGTAATTTTTGAAAGTGGAAGATTTGAAAAAGTGGGGATTTGATAGAGTGGACGACGGAGGGTTTATTTATGGGGAAGGAGGAATTTTTGAGATTTGTGTTTTGTTTTATTATTAGAAAGATATGATTTTTGGATTAAGTGAAATAAAACACAAGTTTTATATACTACGACTTTAGACGAAAAAGTAACACGTATGCGAGAAAAGGCTTCCTAATGAAGCTACATGTAATACATGTATATGCACAAAAGATAATCATATAAATACCTATGTAAGCATACTTATTTATCAAGCTAATGTCATTTAGAGATAAGTAGAAAGTCATACCTCTAATGCACTTAGGAATGTCTTTACTAATGACACAACAAATGTCAGTAGACAATTCCGGCTCCTTTGTGTTTAAGATACCTTCTTAGGGAAGGTATTCTTGTTTACAAGCGATTCCTATGGCTTGGTAGGTATGAGCTTTGACTAAGCAACATGACAAAAAGGATTAGTGCAATTAAATGAAGAGTAAATAATAAAAAATGTTGTCATCTAATCAACATCCAAACAAAGAGATTTAAAAGACATGGTGTTTGTGTTTATGAAAAACCTTCTTTGTAGTTTTCAATTAACCATGGATCGTATCAAGTTTTTGAAGTACAATATACTTTAAGAAACTTGGTAACGAAGCTCTGATACCAATTACGGAAAACTAGAAGGGGGTTGAATAGTTTTACAATTTAAAACTAGTTTTAAACTATTTAGATCGACTTATGTCAATCTATTTGGATGTGTGTTGGATGTTGATAAACAAACATATTGAAATACAATCATGTAATGAAAAAATAAAGAGTAAAAAGCACAAAACCACAACACGAGTATTTATAGTGGTTCGGATAAAAGGACACCTTCCTTGCCCTACTCCACTCCCCGAGTCACCTACTCGAGAGTTCGTAATCACTACACAACACCGACTCCTTATCGTGGAGAAACCTTCACAACGTTGTACACTTTATCCGTACAAGGCTAGATACCGGTTCTTTTCACCAAGGAGAACCAATCCTATCACAACGTCGCTACCCCTTTATCCGTACTAGGCTAGATACCGAGTTCCATTACAATGGATGAACTACTACCCAACACTACACCAATCACCTAACCCCAAAGGAGATCTACTCCTTATAATATCAACAAGGATAACAATATCCTTTGACCCAATACTAATTTATCTTGTACATCGAATCACACCATATCAAATGTACATCTTAGGCACCTTTCACTAATGTCTTTGACTAGATCTTCAAGACACTCTTCACTAATGTCTTGCGACATGACTTCTAGGCACCCTTCACTAATGCCTACAATATGAATGATCGACACCCTTCACTAATGTCTTCGTCTTGACACTTGAGACATCTTTCACTAATGTCTTCAACACTACACTTCTTAGAGAAAGAACCATCAACAAGATAACTTCAGTAGTCTTGATGATGAGGAAGCATGGCAACTCATGGACTTGAGCTTGCTTGACTTCAAAGGTGGTGATCTCGCCTTTAAGAGGAACCTAGAGAATCACACAAAAACAAAACTACATACATAGATCACTTGGATATGAGGTTAGAGACTTTTTAACTCAAGGAGAAAGCATGTGAGAATGGAGTGAGAAACAATGAATAAATGACTTACTATTTATAAAGAGAAAATGTCTATTGTTCCACGGATCCCACGGATACCTCCCTTAAGGGATCCGTCCATTGTAATCACTGGGATCCGTGGGACGCTCCCTTTTGCCCATGGATTTTGGGTCATGGGTCATGGGTATCAAGTAGGTTCAATGTACCTTCAAGATGCAGTGCATCTAGTCCATGGTTCATGGATTGAAACAATGGGCCATGGATTAAAACCATGGGTCATGGATATTATCAATATATGACATAAGCATGATGTCATGCAATGGGTTATGGGTCAAGCTCCATGGATATGGGTCATGGACTTTGGGTTGTACCCAACTACATTCAATGTATTTGGTCAATGGGTTATGATACTTAAGTTTCTACCCATTTATATTACCCAATATACTACATACTAGTTATGTGTATATTTTACCCAAATATGTAAACACTAGTTGTTGTACATATGTAATACTAAATCATAAAATCACTTATACTTGTTTTAGTGTTTTATGTGAAAACGTAAGTGTGTTAGAAAACTATTGGCTCAAACCATTTACGTATTTTATTTGTTTCCTTAAAATGATTTTACGTTTGTTATCGACAAAACATTAGAAGATCGTAAAATATAAATAAACATTTTTACGGCTTATTTGTATTAACAATTTTCACAATTCACTTGTGATTATTAGTCAGAAGTCCCAGGGGTCGGTGTTTAATTATCGCAACCTAAAAGATGCAGGATTACAAAATGTGGCATCTAAACGGATCACATTTCACTTGCACAATGCTGGGCATAGTAGGTAAGACACGCTAGGAGCTAGCTTCTCATTTATCAAAAGCCAAAAGTCGCAAAATGTAAGTAATTACTTTTATTTAGATTCTTGCATTTGCACCGAAGGGTATGGTAACAAAAGTTGTGCACTACAATACAGCGGGATGCACAATGATAGTCTCACACACACAAGCAAAGACTGCATAGTTCATGATTTACTGAAGAGAATAAGGGCATCATGACTTCAGCCATGAGCAATAGTGCAACACTGCTAAACCATAAGGAACAGAAAATGCTCTGGTTTATGTGCAACTGATGGAATTCCTGGAAGCCTCAAACTGGATATGGGTTGCTTAGTTTTGGAGAATTCTAACCAGAAGTTGAAATAGTCTTGACCATTCACTTTATAACTTGCACTAACGCAAGTAAAACTGTAAAAGACAGAATATCAGTTTAAACCAAAAGTCACTAAAACAGTCATTCCCCTGAAAAAGCAGACCAATTTAGGGAGCTGGTAGCTGATGCTGATACCAATGAGTTGCTGCATTATACTGAAAATCCGGAAACTTTTGTATGTACTTGAGTAAAGTCAACCACTTTGTGATGTCAAACAGAGTGATCGAATCAATTGTGGTGTTTATCTATTTGCACCGAAGATCTTTAGAGCTATTTCGGGTGTTTCTACACAGCGAAAAGATAGAGGTTAGTTAATAGTAATTAATGGTGGCATGGTGCAAAGATTACCATTTTTGTCATCATCATATAACCCTTAATAAGATCCTGATTCATATTTTTTCATGTTTCATGTATAATTTTGACATATACTCATATATACTCTACATCTTGCAGAACCACCATCAGATTATAAATTCATGGGTGACTGTACGTGTGTCTATTCTCATTGTCACGCCAGATTTTGGTTTGCATAAATATTAAGTCACTCTTACAGTGGGTCTGGACTAAAGTATCATCAATGTTGCTTGGGTGGTCAGGTTGCTCTAACGACGCCTTGCAAGTATGGTGACATATTGTTTCAAGACATTTTATAGAAAGGGATATGTATATTTCACAATATACAAGATATTAGCTATGAAGTTTACAAATACTGAATTACAACTGGTCAATGAAAGACATTATAAAATGACTAGCACGGTTTAGATACTTGGCTTGATCTTTATAATTTATACTATCATAGGACTGTTGGGGGGAGGGGGGTTGATTTATTATGTTTTTGGATTTTTTTTGGGCAATCTGTTTTTGTGCAGCTGACTTATTGAAACTCTATTAGGATTCTTGAATTTGTTAGTGATATTTTAAAATGTGTTGCACAAGTTTTAGGCAAAATTTTGTTTAAATTATGATTCTATAAATGCATTGTTTACCATATCTATGCTCTCTCAACACTTAGCCTTTAATGTATTATCTTTTAATCCTATTGTATAACAACCGCTAAACATGAGTGTATGAGACACTCCAAACTTTGGAATGCTAATCGCTGAGAATAACCAGCAACATGCCCATGTAATGAATTTTGTTTCTATTTTTCTATGATTTTGTTATCCATGTTGCATAACTTCAAGGTTCACAATGCGTGCATTGATTTAACAGACCTGTGAAATGGGTGAAAGCATGCCACGTCAGTATGACCACCCTACCCATTGAATAATATGCGTCCTAATGCTCTTCTTAGATATCAAAGAATAAGTTCAAGAAGAGCCCGATGCTTAGCTGTTCTTGAGGATATGAATCGCAGTGACACTAAAAACGTGATATTATTTAGAACACTAAATGTTCAGGGAGAAACTCAATTTTTTTCAATCAATCCAAATTTAGTACACTTTTCAGGTTTCTAATTGAAAAGATGTAACTATTTTCTTAGGAATGCCCTTAGCTAAAATGTTTTTAGTTTCGAACTTATCAACATGCAGTACTTGGTATCTTTAGATTCATAAATCAGTCAGAGTCGCTAATGGATTTGTTGGCATTATGATACTGATTTATGTGAGTTAGTCATTTGCCAATAATAAATGGTCATTAAATTCTATTCTGTTTCGGGGAATGCTTACTATCCTAATATTTTAATCTATTAGATGTAAAGCTTTCATCTAATCAAGTATACAAGTGTCATATCCGCCACATGTGCCATTTTAAAATAACTTGAACATTCATGCATTTCAGAAAGTTCAGAGCTCTAAGAATTGATGAAGTTAGCTAATTGTTATTTGCTATTTCAGGGTGCGCTCAACAATGATATTAATATATAACAATCCGATTTGCGTTTTGTTGATATTTATATATTCTTAAAGAACACCATTAATGAGGGGTTGCTTATGGCAGGATAATGAGGCACTCGAAGATGATGGAACTGAGCTTATGCCTTTTAATCTTGAAGAAGAAAGGAAAGAAGGCTATTTTGACCGATGGAAATTATGTGGATTACGTTAATAAGGACATCAAGGTACAATTTTTGGATCCATGGTTGCCATAAAGTGAACTTTTAACCTTTTAATCCTTATTTCTTTGAATACCTTTGTAGGATGCATGGCTTGAAAGCATTGCTGATCAACCAATTCTTGCACAAAAACACTCGGTTGTCACAAATGATATAGTTGAAGTCACGACCTTACAAGTCAAGATATTGGAAGTATCAAGAGACGGATTGCTGATGCACTTGAACCAGGGGAGACAGTAAGTTTTTTATGTGATCTGGAATTATGGGTTTATTATTACCGATATTATTATTAGAAACGTATTAAAAATATCTTATTTATGTATTAGATAGGTTTTATTTATAGAAAAGACTAAGAACCGTAGCTGTATTAGGATATTTAATATAATATATAGCGCACTAGGATTATGTTTTTCATGCAGAATGTTATGAATGACTAACTGATCTGGTATCACTATTGGGAGAGCTTATTCGACCTCTCAAACGTCGATTATTCTCTCTTTTTTATTATTTACCGTTTATATCTCTATATCATAATGAGGTTTGTATCAGTTTTTTGTTACAATCTATCATCTATGTAGCCTTCATTCATTTATGTAAATGCCTGATGCAATGTACAAAAGTATAGTTCTAAAATAAGTTGTTAATTTCTGACGTTTGCCCTTAATTAATATACTAGCAGGGTACCCGCGCAATGCGGCGGCGGGTACCCTGTGACTAAATTTTATGACGAACAAATGTTATTTTGTTTTGGGCTGCTGGATTTTTGAGTGGTAATTGTGCTACAAGCCTGTGTACATTTTGCTTAAAGAATTGTATTTATTGGTGAATAGTGTATTAATTATATGTAAGATATAGTGTTTTAAGATAAAAATGATTTGTGCTTTACATACTTATAAATTATGTTTGATGACTTGTATTTGTTTAAAATTCTATTTATAATAGTCTTAAAACAATTAATAAAAGAGAGTCTTAGACCCTTTATAAGTATTTGAGAATATTACCGATTTAATCACTTCACATAAAAAGAAGAAAAAAAAAAGTTCCTCTATTTAATTTAATATGAATTAATAGTCGAAATAAAATGAAAACCATAAATGATATATTTTCTTATTCCTCCATTAATCATTTATATTACCATTAATCAACATTACCAACCAAAGATGATTAATTTTGGTCTACTCTTATAATAGCCTTGATATCACCTTGGAGCCCAACTTACATTTTCGTTATACGGCCATTCATAAAAATTGATAGCAACAAATATCGCCCAAATGATGTCCACCATAATTTCTAGGGGTTATAAAAAGTGCTTACCCTAATTATACTATCATTTTCACAAACCCTAACAACATAACACACACAAAAAAACGCCCCCTTTATTTCTCCCTTGAATCTTACGCCACGCCACACTCACATCCCAACTTGAATCTTATACACAAAACCCCATCATTTCATTGGTTACTTTCTGTCTTTCAATTCGAAATATGAACACAATTTATTGGTTTCTTTCTGTTGTAAACGAAGAACAAACACTAATGTAATGGTTTTGATGTTGTGGTTTTGCTAGGAGATTTAGAGCGTGATACGTGGCACGGTTGGCTCAAAGATGTTGTGGTTTTGCTGGGAGATTTAGAGCGTGATACGTGGCACGGTTTTGCTGGGAGATTTAGAGCATGATGTTGTGGTTTCTTTCTTTTGTATTCATTTAATATAATATAAAGTATTTTTTTGTCTTATAGACTCCGATCGATCGGATCATTTCACCAGTAAACATGGTCTTATATAGTTAGATTCACAAGAAAAAGTGAGTGTTCTTGTCTTGTGTTGCCGTATCATGTGCTATTAAAATTGTCAATACATTCAAATGCATTTAATTTAGTGTTGATTTTATGATTTTGTTAAAAATCAAGTGTTATATTTAGTTGTACAATATGCATTTTATATTTTTGAAGCTTGGTTAGATTGTACATTGTGGTTAAATAGTTGTATTTTTTGGTGAAGGGGTAAATTAAATTGTGTATTAATTATATGTGTTGAATAGTGTTTTTTTAGTTTTAGTTGTGCTTTAAATACTTGTAAATGATGCTTTGTAACTTGTATTTGCTTAAAATTCTATATAAGGAAATCTTAAAATAATTAATATGAGGGAAGTTCATCCCTCTATTATAAGATAGTTAGATGATTAAAAAGAATATTTTATAGAAAAATTCAGATTTGTAAGTAAAAGGATCTTTCAGGTTTTATCCTTTGAGAGTACAGTTTATATGACCTCTTACACGTTAATTAATGAGCTACGTTCTAATTTCTAATGAAAAGTAAATGGGTCAAAACTGCCATGTTACAATTTGTATTGAAAATAATATGTATTTTTAGGTTCCCTTATTATTTAAATTGGTAATCAGAGGTGACTTTATATTTAGTTGTTGATGTGGTGTCGCCTCGGGTCGATGAGGGCGTTTGGGTGTTGGTGTATCTTAAGGTCGCTTAATGAAATAGATAATCCTTTTGTGTATTTATGTAGTATGCTAACTGGATGCTTTAATTTATCTAATTTACAGATCATACATGCATTATCAATGTTGTGTATTCCCTTTTCTTTGTGACTGACATCGGATGTGTCCCTACTATGAGCATAAGTTTGAATATTGTCAATAAAACATCTAATTTTATAAGTTTCAATTGTTGACGCTGTTGTTAGTTATAATATTCATTGGTCTGAATATCTTTTATTATGTTGATGGTAAATGATACCCGAAAGGCTTAATTGTTGCATTTAAGTGGAAGAACACATCACCGAAAACGATAACCGGTCGTATGGTAGTATAGCTATCACTACTTCAACATATTTTTCTTATGTAGCTGATGGGAAAAAGTAAATGCATGATTTAATATTCATTGTTATTGTTGTAAACTATTACTTTCAACTATTTTATCTTGCTGTAGTAGTTTTCTGATTTTATAGTGTTTTGTTGGCGATTTAAGAAATCAGTCGACAAAGATACGGAAGTGATTTAAAAGTATGTGGAAGTGTGGCGCAGCTTATATGTCATGGGAGGACAATGTATTGTCATCGATGGGGTCAAGACGACGGGACCTCAAAGTGGACAACGGTTCTCACTTCCTCGAGCTAGGTAAGTATTATACATACAAAAGAGGGTCGCGAAATGCCTCGCCACCTAATTAATGCACTGTGAAATTGCCGACAGATGCCATGTAAGTATGACCACCCTACCCATTGAACAATATGCGTCCTAATGCTCTTTTTAGATAGCAAAGAATAAGTTCAAGAAGAACCCGATGCTTAGCCGTTTTGAGGATATGAATCGCAGTTGACACTAAAACATGATATAATTTAGAACACTAAATGTTCGTGGGAGAAACTCAATTTTTCAATCCAAATTTAGTACACTTTTGGTTTCTAATTGAAAGGATGTAAGCTTTTTTTCTTAGGAATGCCTTTAGCTAAAATGTTTTTAGTTTCAACTTATCAACATGCAAGACTTGGTATCTTTAGATTCATAACCGGGTCAGAGTCGCTAATGGCTTTGTTGGCATTATGATGCTGATTTATGTGAGTTAGTCATTTGCCAATAATAAATGGTCTTTAAATTCTATTCTCGTTTTCGGGGTACTTACTATCCTAATATTTTAAGCTATTAGATGTAAAGCTTTCATCTAATCAAGTATACAAGTGTCATATCCGCCACATGTGCCATTATAAAATGACTTGAACATTCATGCATTCCGAAAGTTCGGATCTCTAAGAATTGATGAAGTTAGCTAATTGTTATTTGTTATTTCGGGTGCGCCGACAATGATATTAATATATAACAATCCGATTTGCGTTTTGTTGATATTTATATATTCTTAAAGAACACCATTAATGAGGGGTTGCTTCGGCGGGATAATGAGGCACTCGAAGATGATGGAACTGAGCTTATGCCTTTTAATCTTGAAGAAGAAAGGAAAGAAGGCTATTTTGGCAAGACTGAAATTATGTGGTGTAATGTTAATAAGGACATTTTAAATCAAAGGTGAAAGATTAGTTGATCGAAGTCTTCCACGAATTTTGAGCCTCCACTCCCCTTCAAGTTATGGCAATGCATCAACCAGTGGCCAAAGTTTAGGAGGCGAAACGAAAAGAGAAATTGTTGTTATTGATCTTAGCGATTATGACACTGAAGAAGAGAAGGAAGATACCAATGCTAAGACAAATTGGTACAATTGAAGTCCGAGAAAAATGCTTGATCTGGAACTACATAGCATCTCCATCTTATTTTTTTATTGATTCTTTATTTTTAAGCACTATATGCATGCATGTAACAATTTTTGTTTTGGATTAGGTTTGTTTTCAAATGGCTTTTTTGTTTTGAACAATATTGATTATTCAAAAGTTGTTTTAATGTTATTTCAACTCTATTCATGCAGTATTTGTTTATGTTTAACTCTTTTGCAGCTTATTGAGTATTTAGATACAATGAGTATAATGGTCTATAAATTTTTAACTAACACATATTTATTGAAGTAGCTAAGTATACAATTTAACAATCACACTCAGTGCCCATTAAAAAAATTAAATTAGACTCTTTTGCATGAAATATCTTAAGACAATATATTTCATATGAATAACCATCACATAATTGATTTGTTATCATACTAACGATTCTTCTTTTTACTTATAATACATGCATACTATATTTTTGTTTCTAATTATTTTGTTTAACATATTTGCCATTATTCATTATTAACTTAAGCTCACGTAAAATCATTTATTCTTGCTATATGGACCCGAAAATGATCAACAACCTACATTTTTGTGTTCGCGGTTCATTGTTCAATCAAAGAAGAATTGTTCAACAATGCCAATATCCTTTTTCGGACAAATTTTGTGGATGGTATTTTCACTGTTCATTGAACAGTTTCTTAAGGCAACTTTATCACTATGTATTAATATTTAAAGTTGGACAAACTTAAGTGGCATTAAGTTTTGACTTGTGATAATAGCTTATTTGATCACGACACACATCATATTCTGATTTACAAATGGATCCTTATAGTAAAATACTTCCAACATTTTTTGGTTAAGCACCTCTAGAAAAGTTGGGAGATAGATGCCAATTTTTGACCATTCCTAATACTGGCGGACATCCTAAGAAAGGTAGACTGTTGTGTTCTTATTGATGTGTATGCGGAACAGAGGACTATGCAATGGTACTAGATTGTAAATATTAAGGATGGGAACGAATATCATTGAAGCAAAAATAATATCTGATATCATGTATCTGATACCACATCGTCTTTATAAAACCATCCAAGCATCCAACAAGTCTGCAAAATAGTAAAACTAAAACGTTATCACATCTGTATTGTTAAGCAGTTTCATTTTGTTCACAATGAAAATTATACATCAAGCTCGCCTTCGTTAAAAATAATTTTCCGTTTACTAACACCATCAAAATTAAAATAAACAACAAACAAATGATTAAAAAATGCTCCACCAATCGCCTTATAATATTCTATGACAATTTTTTAAAACATATTTACGCTAACAAAAAACAACAAACAAATAATTATAGTCATTCACCTATCATGCCTTCAATACTAGTATATATATATATATATATATATATATATATATATATATATATATATATATATATATATATATATATATATATATATATATATATATGATCCGGATCAGTGCATTAGATTTTAACTAGGGATGGTGCGGATAATATCACAAGAACATTAAAAAAAAAATCAAAAAATCAAAAAATTAAAAAAAAAGAAAGAGGACAACAATTTATTAAGAATCGCTGAAAAAAAAATTCAGAAAAAATTTATTTTCATGGTTAAAAGGTATAATGATATTATGAATTTTGTTAATATCACTGTAATTATCAAAGTTTCTTAATAGCAGTACTAACTAAAGACTAGCAGTAGTAACTAAGGCTAGTAGTACTAACTAACTAAGGCTAGCAATAGTAAATAGTAGTGATATTAAGTTTTTTTTACTAATATCAAAGTAACTTTTTAAGTAAAATTGTTAATATCACAGTTACTTTTTACATGTTTTCTTAATATAAAAGTTAATTTTTTTAATATCACTGTAACTTTTCTTAATATCAAAGTAACTTTTTAAGTAAAATCGTTAATATCACAGTAGGACTCAGAATATCGTTAATATCATGGTAGGACTCATAATCAAAAAAACAAAAAGTGCTTATAAAAATCTGGAAAAATAAAAAAATGAAAGAAGATAGCAATAGTAAGGATCGCTCAAAAGGAAAAAATTAAAAAAAAAATCGTTTACATCGTCAATTGGTACCGTGAAGGTTAGCGCATATCTTGACTTTTTTACGAAAAGTGAAGATCAGATCTGGAATGGGCGGTCCAGATCAATCCGCACATCCACACGAATTTAAAAAATCAAGACTGATCCTTACTATATATATATATATATATATATATATATATATATATATATATATATATATATATATATATATATATATATAATCTAGATCAAATAAGATCAAACTTAAAGTTGTTAAAATAAGATCGAACTAAAAATTGACAAGAGATACCTCCTTACAATAAAATAATTTTTATTTACTACAACTAAAATTGTTCAAGTTTCGATAGATTTCTTTTTAAAATTTACGAAACCTAGGTGATACACTTTGATTAGAAGTTTAATGTGTATCACCTTTTTATATGTGTATCAGGTTTGGAATATTATTAGTGTGTGTATCAGTGTATCACTAATCCAAACTCATGTATCATTTGGTTATTAATTGCTAAAATGTTAATTTGTATTAAAATATTATTTTTTTTGTGTATGATTGCTAAAATTCTTATTTATAAATGTTTTAGTGGTTTTTTAGATTTGATCTTATTTTTACAACTTTAAGTTTGATCTCACATTAACCCTCCCATATATGGGGAGAGTTAACGTGAGATCAATCTTAAAGTTGTAAAAATAAGATCAAGTCTAAAAAACCTTTAAAACATTTATAAATAACAATTTTAGCAATAATACACATAAAAATAATATTTTAATACAAATGAACATTTTATCAACTAATAACCAAATGATACATGAGTTTTGATTAGTGATACACCTGATACACATTACACTAATAAATATTTCAAAACCTGATACACATACAAAAACCTGATACACATTACACTTCTAATCAAAGTGTATCCCCTAGGTTTCGTAAATTTTAAAAAGAAATCTATCGAAACTTTAACAATTTTAGTTGTAGTTAATAAAAAATTAAATTTTGTTGTAAGGAGAGTGTCGTTTGTCAAATTTTAGTTGAATCTCATTTTAACAACTTTAAGCTTGATCTTATTTGATCTAGATTCTATATATATATATATAATAAATGTGTTCTTCGTGTATACGTGTGTATCCCGATAGGCTCACGTAATTCCCGACCGTATAAATCTCGATGTGACGTAAGCACTACCAATATGACATGCCAAAGGCACCACCACCGGTGCACAATGGCTATGCCATCAGTCATAAAATTTGCCAATAACACACCATTACCTCATTGTATGGTGCACTCTTATCATTGAAACTTCAAAATCTCGCTTATATAAAATATTGCTAGTAGCTAACACGTTCATATTAAATTATTAAAAATATATTCAAGAAGTGCATTTAACAATCTTCTGCAAATTATGAAACAACTAAGAGGATCGTAATTAACGTGGAATGGACATTAATCAAGGGATACATAACATCTTTATAGCTCAGAGTCAACAGATCCAAGTATTGAAGCAATGTCCTATATATCTTTAGACTTTAGTTGTGTAGCTTTGATCTTCCTTATTTCACAAGGAATTGAGTTGAAACATTTACTCCATATTTTCTAGATATGTTCCTTTCAGTTGGAAAGGTCGCCATCGTTGTTTGTTTATTTTGTTTTCTTTACTCAAGCAATACCAAAGGAACAACAATTTTGCCAAATGTATCAGCATTCCTAGTATTTGGGGACTCCTTCGTCGATCAAGGGAATAATAACTATGTCAATAATTTGGCTAAGGCTAATGTTCCCCTATATGGAAAGGATTTCGTGGGAGGTAAACCAACCGGAAGATTCAGCAATGGAAAAATAATAGCCAACTTTTTAGGTACATATATATTCTCTTCTATTTTTATTGACATAGTTAAATCTAATACAACTAACAGATATGGTACATGCAAACTATCTCAGCTATAGTGTTGGTGTACGATTAATGGCCACACAAGGGGTAGGTCTCTTTGTGGTGAGGTGACCGAGTATTCCTACCAGATTCTTAAATTTATTCCAACATGTAGCGGAAAAATCTCCAAGTTAACTCAACGCATAAATTCAAACTCAACTAATTAATATGTTGTAACAAGTGCATAAGTTTGTGACTGACTCCACTAAAGATGACACTTTGTGCTTCCTTTATTCATAGAAATATATAAAAATCATTTTCATATCACTTTTTGATCCATTGCGCTTACCGTAGTACTTTGATTATTTGATATCAATATATAAGCAAGTGCATTGGGAGTGAAGGAGTATCTACAAGAAAAAGATCTTCTAACGGGATAAGTTTTGCTTCTGCTGCCGCTGGGTATGATCATCAAACAATCATGTTAATACAAATAAACCGTAAAAACGTTTATTTATATTTAGCGATCTCTTTGTGTTTTGCTGATAACAAATATAATGTTATCATAAGTAAAATTATAAGGATACATGTTATTTTTGTAAAGCATTTACATATAGTCATTTAATACAAATTGTTATAATAAATCATTTGTTGTAATAGTTTATTAGAATGGGTAAAAACCACAACCCATGACCCATACCCATGGAGCATATCCATGACCCATGATTTTAACCCATGATCCATTAACTAGATGCATTTCATCTATTAGATACATTGTATCTAAATAAATAACCATGGACCAACCCATAACCCATGACCCATGACCCACAACTCAAAAATCCATGGGCAAAGAGGAGCGTCCCACGGATCCCTGGAGTTACACTAGACGGATCCCTTAAGCAAGGGATCCGTGCAACAGTGGCAAGAATTTTCCTATAAATAGAGAGCCATTTCTTCATTTTTACTTACCCCTCTTCTTACTAACTCTCTCATATATTCTTACACTCTTCTAACAAAAGATCACTTGATCTAGAGAGTTGTTCTTCATTCTTCTATTGTGATTCTCATATAGGTCCTTCTCTAAGGCGAGATCACGTGCATTCCACAAGTCATCCAAGCAAGGGGTCCTTGATTGATTTGTTCCTCTACAAGATTTCTGTAACAAAGATCTTGTACTTCATATTTCACATATTTGTTGTGTAATAGTAGTGTTGGTTTGGTACTCCGTGTTACGGACTCGGTATTTAGCTTTGTACCGAAAAAAGGTATAAGCAACGTTGTGAAGGCTTCTCCGCCAAGTTGAAGGAGTTTGTTGACATAGTGCTTGAACTCTCGAGTAGGTGACTCAGGGAGTGGAGTAGGGCAAGGAAGGTGTCCTTGTAGCCGAACCACTATAAATCGGTTGTGTCATTTATATCCCTTACTTTACTTACTTTACTTGCATTACTCATAGATCTATACTATCTCCTCATTCATACGATTTCACATAACATCGAATCTAAAAGTTTTTGAAACTAACTTAAAATCGGCAAAACTATTCAACCTCCCCTTCTAGTTTTCCACAATTGGCATCAAGAGCTAAGTTTATAAAAGTTTTAAAGTAAACTGTATTTTAAAAACTTTTTGATCACTATGGGTTCTGAAAATTACAAGGAAGGGCAATCCATGCAACGACCTCCACTACTTGAAAGTAATGGTTTTATATATTGGAAAAATAGATTCGAAACGTATGTGAAGTCTAAAGATATTGATCTTTGGTACATCATTGTTGAAGGAAATTTTGAAGCCAATGCCAAAGATGAAAATGGAAATTTAGTTAACATACCTCATGATAAACTCACCGATGATATTAAGAAAAAGCTTTCCAAAAATAGTGAAGCTAAAATTGTTTTATATAATGCTTTACCCAAAAAGGAATTTGAAAGAATCCCCATGCTTAAAACCTTTAAAGAAATTTGCAATTCTTTAGTTATAACTCATCAAGGTAATCAACAATTGAAAAACAATAAAATAGATTTATTTGTTCAATAATATGAACAATTTTCAATATCGGATGAGGAAACTATAGATCATTCTTTTGCTAATTTTAATACTATAATTACATCTTTACAAGCACTTGATGAATCTTTTTCTAGCCTTAATCATGTTAGGAAATATCTAAGGGCACTTCCATCCAAGTGGAGATCTAAGGTGACGGCAATCGAAGAATCAAAAGACTTGACAATCCTCACCCTTGATGAACTCATAGGAAACTTAAAGGTCTATGAGCTTGTCCTTGCTAGTGATTCCGAAGCCTCAAAAGTGAAAGAGAAGCACAAATCTCTTGCCCTTAAAGCCAAGAAGGTCTCAAGCGATGAAGAGAACTCCTCTTCGGATAGTGATGACGAGGAGTATGCCATGGCGGTAAGGGAATTCAAAAAGTTCTTTAGAAGAAAGGGAAGATACGTGAAACAACCATATGACGACAAGAAAGGATTCCGAAAAAGCAAAGAGGACGAGAAGGCAAGGGATGATCGCGCTTGCTTTAAATGTGGGGACCCCAACTACTTTATTAGTAGGTGTCCCAAACGCGATGATCAAAAAGCATTCGTGGGCGGTTTGTGGGGAATGAGCGAGGAGGAGAACGAAAAAATTTGTCTCATGGAAAATGACGAGGTATGTCATGAATACTATAGTAACTCATCATTAGATGATGACTCATTGCATAATGAATATGATAAACTTTGCAAAACTAGTTTAAAAGTAATCAACAAAAACAAGTTTTTGAAAAACCAAAACCAACGTTTAGAAAAGGAAGTAATAGAGTTAAAGGCAAAATTAAAACGTCTAGAAAAGGGGAAGATAGCAAGTGGCGAATGTGAACTTTGCGTTCAACTTCAAACACTAGTTGATCATCTAGACTCTAAGATTGCTAGAATGAACACTAATACCTTAGATATGATATTGGATAGTGTTAAAACAGGAAACAACCAAAAAGGTCTAGGTTTTCAGGAACTTAATACGTCAACTAGTGAAAACAAAGAAACACAATTGGTAAAGGCACTAGAAAAACAAACCAATGTAGTCACGGATCCCACGGATCCGAAAAAAAGGGAACCGGCTAGTGTACATCCAGGGATCCGTGGGTCTGCTGAAGCAAATAGTGTTAATAATATAGCTTCCTCATCTAGAACTGATTTTGTTATTGTTAATAAAAAGAAACCAACCCATGTTACTATTAGACAACTACCTCCAAGACAAAATCAAAGTTTCTCAAGAAACAAAGGTCCATCATTTTCAAAACCGAACACATCTAGGAGACCAAATAATGTTTATTCGAGAAGTAACCATCAAATGGGATGGAATCCAAATATGCAAAATGGCTTTCCATTTCAAAACTTTGCACCATGGAACACATTCTCACCTTATCCATATATGTCTAACATGAATGGAATGTTTAACACTAATGGACCCATTAACAAATGGGGACCAAACTTTTGAGTTAATTATTTTCTTATGTGTGCTTAAAGTTCGACCTAGATCCGGATGAGTGGATCAAGGATAGCGGGTGCACGAGGTACATGACCGGCAATAAAGATTTATTCTCCACGTATGAATCCTTCAATGGAGGAAATATGGTATTTGGAAATAGCAAAAGCAAAATCATCGGTAAAGGTACGATTTCTAACAAATCGCTAACCATTAACGATGTGTGTCACGTAGAAAATATAAACTTTAACCTCTTAAGTATAGGAAAAATATGTGATAAAAAGTGCAACATACTCTTTAACGAAACCGGTAGTAAGATATTGAAAAACGGTATCACCATAGGTAGAGGAATTAGGAAACATGGAGTCTATGTCATTAAAATTGGTAATGAACCTAAAGACAAACTTTGTCTTACTTCTATGGATGATACTTCGACCTTATGGCATCGAAGATTGGGTCATGCCAATATGCGACTTCTTCAATCGCTATCATCCAAAGATCTAGTAAGAGACCTACCAAAATTAAAATATCAACATCACTTTTGTGATGCTTGTAATGTAGGAAAACAAGTCCATGCTAGTCACAAAGCTAAAAACATAGTCTCTACAACTAAGTGTCTAGAGTTACTACACATGGATTTATTTGGTCCATCCGCTATCCAAAGTTATGGAGGTAACTACTACACTTTGGTTATAGTGGATGATTACTCTTGGTACACATGGACTAAATTTTTAAAGAACAAAATTGAAATGTTCAATCACTTTGAAATATTAAGTAAGAAAATCCGAAGACAATTAGGAAGTCCTATAGTGTCTATTAGAACGGATCATAGTAGGGAATTCGATAATGAAGTGCAATTTGGAGCTTTTTGTGACGCTAATGGTATTACTCACAACTTCTCGGCTCCTCACACTCCACAATCGAATGGGATAGTTGAAAGAAAGAATAGAACCCTACAAGAAATGAGTCGCACCATGCTAAATGAGCAATCCATACCTCAAAAGTTTTGGTGCAATGCCGTTGATACTTCAACGTACATACTTAATCGAGTCTTAATTAGACCATTTTTAGGTAAAACTCCATACGAGTTACTTCGAGGCAAAAAACCTACGTTAGATCGCTTTAGAGTCTTTGGTAGCAAATGTTTTCTACTTAACACTAAAGATTACCTTACAAAATTTGATCCTAAATCAACCGAAGGTATCTTTTTAGGTTACTCTCCTAATAGCAAAGCTTATGTCATATTAAATAAAGAAACAATGAAGGTTGAAGAGTCATTAAACGTAAAATTTGATGAGAGTCCACCCAAACCTACTCTACATCTTGTCGATGACGAGATTGTTGAGAGTGAAGCTATTGTAATAAAGAAAAAGATAAACGAAGAAGAAGAAACTTTAAATGATGAAATCATAAATATTAAAGAGTCCAAAGATCACCCCGTAGATAAGGTCATAGCAAAGTTAAACGAAAGAACCTTAAGGTCTCAAGTCCAAAACCAAAGTAGCCTATTTTGTTTTGTCTCAACCATAGAACTTAAGAATACACAAGAAGCCATAAAAGATGAAAGTTAGGTAATGGCTATGCAAGAAGAGTTAAATCAATTTGTTTCTAACGATGTTTGGACACTCGTCCCTCCACCTAGTAATCAAACTATAATAGGAACCAAATGGGTATATAAAAACAAGTTAGATGCAAACGGTGTAGTGTCTAGAAACAAAGCTAGACTCGTTGCCCAAGGGTATAATCAACAAGAAGGAATAGACTTTGATGAGACCTATGCCCCCGTGGCTAGATTAGAGTCTATAAGAATACTTCTTGCTTATTCTTGTGCTAATTATCTTAACCTTTATCAAATGGATGTCAAAAGTTCTTTTCTAAATGGTTTTATTAATGAAGAAGTATATGTAGCTCAACCTCCAGGCTTCATCGATTTTGAAAAACCTAAACATGTGTATAAGTTAAAGAAAGTCCTTTAAGGTCTTAAACAAGCTCCAAAAGCTTGGTATGATAGACTCAAGTCATTCTTAATCAAACACAACTACACCATGGGGTTAGTTGATAACACACTTTTTACTAAGAAAAGAGAGTCACCTATAATCATTGTTCAAATATATGTAAATGATATTATATTCGGATCTACTTGTCAAGACATGTGTGATGATTTCTCTAAAATTATGCATGACGAGTTCAAGATGAGTATGATGGGAGAACTTAGTTTCTTTTTGGTCTACAAATCAAACAAGTAGAAGATGGTATCTTCTTTAATCAATCTAAATACATTAAGGAGATGTTAAAGAAATTTGGTTTAGAAGAGTCAAAACCCATAAGGACACCAATGTCATCCAACACTAAACTCACAAAAGATGAAGACGGCGAATCCGTTGATAACACAAAATATCGTGGCATGATTGGTAGTCTTCTCTACCTCACGGCTAGTCGGCCGGATATCATGTTTAGTGTTTGTCTATGTGCTAGGTTTCAAGAAGATCCTAAAACATCACATCTAGAAGCCGTCAAAAGAATTTGTAGGTACACTAAGGGTACGACTCAATTAGGATTGTGGTATCCTAAGGGTACGGGGGGAGAAACAATTGTATATGCAGATTCTGACCATGCAGGTGATTATGTTGACCGAAAAAGTACTAGTGGGGTATGTACTTTTATGGGATGTTGTTTAACATCTTGGTTCTCAAAGAAGCAAACGGCATTGGCCATATCAACAACCGAAGCCGAATATGTCTCCGCCGGCAAAGCATGCCAATAAGCACTATGGATGAAACAAGCGTTAGTTGACTACGACATTCATCTAAGTGACATAGCCATTCTATGTGACAACAAAGGTGCCATCGACTTAAGCAAGAATCAGGTATTGCATTCTCGCACCAAGCATATATAGATTCGTCATCACTTCTTAAGAGACAATGTTCAAAAGGGGAACATCTCTATTGAGAAGGTAGCGTCCGAAGACAACATAGCCGATGTCCTCACCAAACCGTTGAAGCGGGAACAATTCAACCTACTTCGTCTTGGTCTTGGTCTCATGGAACAATCATCGTAATTAGCTTCAAAACTCTACAAGGTATGTAAACACTAGCCTTCTTCTTTCTGAGTCTAGGATCTCTATTTCACGCACAACTCACAAGCAATACGGGAATTTTCAAAACCCAAGATATGTTTTTACTTATAACTCGTACTTTCATAGTTTTCTCTTATTTTTCAAGACAAGTACCTTTTGCAAACACGTAATCGCATACCTATTTTTTTTCAAGAATAAACGTTTTATTCACACAAAGAAATCTCTTTTCAAAATGTTTTCTAAAAGGATACCTCTTCCCGTATCACTTTCATAAAAGCCATTTCTCACGTCTAGGACAAATCGCTTTTTCATTATTAATACAAAGTAAAAACCCGTTTTCATTGCATCGCATATCTTTTGAATGCTAAAGAGGACAGATAACTAATAAGTGTGCTTTTTCACTTCTAGTTTATATTTCTTTTCTTTTTAGGAGTCGAGATAACCGCAACTCCAAATGGTTTGCATATAGGCACACACTAGGCACAAATGTTTCCAAAAGGAAAATTTTGAGTTGTCTGAGTCACCAGTACCACAGATCCCAAAATTTAATGCTGGACGGTTCCATCAAGGGAAGGATCCGTGGGATCCGTGAGACAGAAGCTTAAATTATCTTCTATTTTTCTCACTTTGGATGAAAACTTCTATATTTTCATCAATTTTCTTATTTTTTTTGGAGTATGCTACTTAATGCTTGTGTTCTCATGATCACATGCCTTAAATTCATATCTAATCATTAGATTTTAATCCACATTTTGGGTCAAGCATTCATTACAATGCATTATTTTTTTTCTATAAAAAGGATTCCCAAAATGCTTGCATACTCATCACTCTCAACCTCACAAACAAACATCATCATGTCATCCAAAATATATTCCAACATAGATGAATCACCTAGCGCAAACAATCCCTTTCAAGAAATCCAAAATTTTGTCCTCCCACCTTCCAAAGTACCACCACCAAAATCTAGAAAATCCGCGCAGATTAGCATCCGGCCTTGTTGCTTAGCAAAACCATCATCAAATGGTTCATCACCAACCACTCATTCACCACAAAATTCTTCCATTATAGCACCTCCTTCATGTCCAACAAGTACACCAACTTCATCACCCATCAAATCCCGACATAAGGTCACTCTTTTGGAACTCCTTAAGACTCCAACAAGATCTCAACAAACCAAGAAAAAAGAACTAGTCTTTTTGACACCTCCCACTTTTCCAAACACAGTCTTCAAAGACCTTGAAACCTCACCACCTTTAGCCCCTATTGTGTTACAAGAACATCTAGGTTCTTTTCCACCACCACTTCCAAAAATTCCGGATTTTGATCCGTATTTTCCAACTTTTCCACCACAACTTCCGCATCTCACAAATCAAAATAACCCAGAAAACTTCTGCACTCATTACCCACATCACTTACATTGTGAACATTGCCAATCCACTAGGGATTTTGTAATAGAAATTAGGGAAGAAATGCGAGTCATACTTAACCTCATCCTTGATCGCATAAACATCATCACTCACCAAAACTTCCATCCATAACCTTATGCAAGCATGGAGGGAATCATTTTTCTTACTTTTAGTATTTTTCTTTTAAGTCATTTTTAAGAACAAGTCTTGTTCTTAGTTTTACATGCTTGTATGTGGCATAAATACCACTACATTTTGTTGTTTTATTACAAGGCCTTGTTTACATACCTTGGCTCCCAATATTTATTCTCGTCACTCACAAGATTATTTATTCATGTTACTACTAACCTTTTCTTTGTACGATTTTTTATTTTTCTCACTTGACGCCCCATTCTAGGGGGAGCTACTGTCAATGGGGAGTTAGAGATATGTGGACTATTTTCCACATTTTATTTCTTCATTAGGGACACTTTTTGTTTTGACAAAAAGGGGGAGAAGAAGTAAAACTTAGGCTTTTTAAATATACATCTAATCTTAAGTTTTAGTCATCATAACATTATGTTTTGTCATCAATAAAAAGGGGGATATTGTTAATACAAATAAACCGTAAAAACGTTTATTAATATTTAGCGATCTCTTTGTGTTTTGTTAATAACAAATATAATGTTATCAGAAGTAAAATTATAAGGATACATGTTATTTTTGTAAAGCATTTACATAAAGTCATTTAATACAAATAGTTGTAATAAATTATTTGTTGTAATAGTTTATTAGGATGGCTAAAAACCACAACCGATGACCCATACCCATGGAGCATATCCATGACCCATGGTTTTAACCCATAATCCATTAACTAGATGCATTGCATCTATTAGATACATTGTATCTAAATAAATAAACATGGACCAACCCATAACCCAGGACCCATGACCCATAACCCAAAAATCCATGGGCAAATAGGAGCGTCTCATGGATCCCTGGAGTTACACTAGACGGATCCCTTAAGCAAGGGAGCCGTGCAATAGTGGCAAGAATTTTCCTATAAATAGAGAGTCATTTCTTCATTTTTACTTACCCCTCTTCTTACTAACTCTCTCATATATTCTTACACTCTTCTAACAAAAGATCACTTGATCTAGAGAGTTGTTCTTCTTTCTTTTATTGTGATTCTCATATAGGTCCTTCTCTAAGGCGAGATCACGTACATTCCACAAGTCATCCAAGCAAGGGGTCCTTGATTGATTTGTTCCTCTACAAGATTTCTGTAGCAAAGATCTTGTACTTCATATTTCACATATTTGTTGTGTAATAGTAGTGTTGGTTTGGTCCTCCGTGTTACGGACTCGGTATTTAGCTTCGTACCGGAAAAAGGTGTAAGCAACGTTGTGAAGGCTTCTCCGCCAAGTTGAAGGAGTTTGTTGAAATAGTGATTGAACTCTCGAGTAGGTGACTCGGGGAGTGGAGTAGGGCAAGGAAGGTGTCCTTGTAGCCGAACCACTATAAATCGGTTATGTCATTTCTATCCCTTACATTACTTACTTTACTTGCATTACTCATAGATCTATACTATCTCCTCATTCATACGATTTCACATAACATCGAATCTAAAAGTTTTTGAAACTAACTTAAAATCGGAAAAACTATTCAACCGCCCTTCTAGTTTTCTACAAATCATAATAACGGTATGCATGCATATTTTTCCTTCAATCTTGCTGTTTACTCCCAACTTTGTTTAATTTGTGCTCATGTAAGTGACTTGCTTTTTTGGATGTCAATTATTAGTCTGCTCTATCCCTATCAGTCCAACTAGACATGTTCAAACAGTATATTGAGAAGCTCAAGAGAAACATTGGAGACGAAGCTGCCAAAGAAATAATTACCAACAGTGTGTCAATGGTAGTAATAAGCGGCAACGATTTGTTTCTAAGTTATTATGACATTACCGTTAGAAGACTGCAATATGATCTTCCTACTTATGATAACATGCTCGTAAAGTTAGCGTTGAATTTTGTACAGGTATCGAGTTTCTATTAGTTTGCTATGATAATTGAGAATGTTCTTTGCAAGATTGATGGTTAATACCGGTGGGTGAATGCTTTATATAGAAATTTCATGAGACGTACAAAAATAAAATTAGAAAAGACACAAATGAAATCATATTTATATGAGCCAGAAAAATTCGTTTAAAATGATACTAATTACCGACTAATGTTCTTTAATAGTTGTTGAAGGAACTATACAAACTCGGTGTAAGAAGGATAGATGTCTCGAGTGCATCCCTAATGGGCTGCTATCAGGCACAGAGAGCTGTAGCTGGGGGACCACTTAGAGAGTGCCCAGAGGAGAGAAATCAGGTTGACCAATTGTTTAATGAAATGCTAAAGCTACAGCTCCAGCATTTTGAAAGTAGTTTTCCTGAGTCAAGGGTAGCCTATATTGATTCCTACAATCCCGTGTTAAACATATTGAAAATCCTCACCAATACGGCACTTACTAATTTAATATTTTGTTTTTTAACCAAGCTATAATGAGATTTATATGTACAAAGTCGTAATGCTTTTTCACAATCAATTTATAATGTTTAGTAGTTATCTCTCGATGGTCATAGTCATCCTAACTATCATTCGTAAATTATGGATATTGACATTTCAATAAGCCGTAAGCCTTTACTTTTTCTTGTTTTCTAGGATTTGAAGTTACAGATAGAGGTTGCTGTGGAACAGGAGTTATAGAAGTGGGGTATCCCTTATGTAACAACCTCAGTCCAATATGCCATAACAGCTCTAAGTTCATGTACTGGGATAGTTTCCATCTATCGAAAACGGGATGTAACATCTTTGTAAATCTTATTAAATCCGATTTGTTGAATGATTTGTTCTAAGGAAATTCAAATTTGGTTTGATGATTCAATCTGGTTGGTATTAATACTTTTTGTGTTAGTATCGACAGTAATTAATGGGAACTAGCCAAGTGTGTATGGTCTCTTATTCTTTCGTTGCTTAATTCTATCACGCGTGGTTTATTTTTAAGCCGTCTTTGTTTTAGAAAAAAAGGAGCACTACAAAAAAGCGTCATTTTACACAGTTTATTTGGTAAATCTTCACACATTAAAGTGTGTACAATTCTATTCTCCACACTTTTCTCTTGTGTGGGGATTTTCGGTGTTACAAAATTATTGTGAATTGCTACACTTATTTTTGTGAATATATAAATAGACTTTCACACTAACTTGTGTGGAGAAATACCTTTTTTTGTCACATAATTGGTTGTGAACATGAGTAAAGAAGCTTCACATTTTAAACCATGAACAAGAATTGAAAATGCCACATTCGAAAGTGTGAACAAATAAGAAGGACAAAGAAATAAAAAGTCCACAAATGAAAGTGTGAACAATCAAAAAGGAGACACATATATAAACTTCACACTTGAAAGTGTGAACCAACCAACCAAAGCCAACTAGAAAAGTTCACACATGAAAGTGTAACAAATTATAGTGCTCAAAACAAATTATATATCCAGATTCCAAAACAAATTTCATATGAAGATTTCAAAACAAATTTCATATGCAGATACAACACCCATATGCAAATTATATATCCAACTAAATTATGCAATTACAAATTCCAAACTCGAGACTCGATTACATTGTATAAACCGGATTGAACTTGAGACTAAAAATCATAAAAATTTTGTAATTCTGCAATATGATACATACTCAATTACTTTGGTCATTTGTTTCTCTAACAATTCTTCAATTCTTTAATTCTGCAACATAACAAAATATCAGCAATTCAGTAATTCTGCAATAGTTAACTCCTTTTTGCTCAATTCTGGAATTCTGCAATTCTACTCATATCCAAAGCCACCTGCAACATAACAAAACATATGTCATTTTATTATGGTTATGTTATCTTTTTATGTTTTATGTTATCTGTTATGTATGGGAGTCTTTACATAGGTCATGTGGTGAATGCTCGGATAAGCCCTGCTCTCAGAGTTCTCAAACAGAACCTTTTGTATTTCATTCACTAACGTAAAATTGTCCATTGTGAAGATGCGTTAAATAAAGAGTAACACTTTTTTGCTGGAGTACAAATGTGATCTCTTTACATGTATGAAATGATTTATACTTCTGGACTATAAAGGCATTACAGCTAGAGGCCTAAATTCTTCTTTAATGATTAGTCAACAAGATAGATTGACAGAAGTAAGGATTTTGTGTGATTTCTCTCACAAAAAAGGATAAATTCTTTGGTTGTAGTGGAGTGGTTGCCTAAAAGCTCATAATGCCAAAAGTGATACTTCTAATATTCAATCTTTATTCTAAAGAAATCCTACACTAACATCCTTATAAATCTCTGTAACACTCCCGAAAATCTTAATGACAGCGGAAGACTAATTCGGGTGTTACTCGAATGGATATCATAGTCAATAATTATAGAAAACGACTCGAAAGAGACGTTTTATTAATAGTAGTTATCATTCATCGAAAACTCATAGTTGTTACAAAATATTGTAAATTGTTCAAGCGTTTTTCCCAAAAGAAAGATCATGAGTTTGAAAGAAATGACAACTTTATGTTTTACACCACCAGAAAAGCCTTGCCAAGCCCCACTCCGCGCCTTGGTCATAATCTTCACAGATTACCTGAGATTACATGCTTAAAAAGGTTAACAAAAATGTTGAGTGAAATTCATAGGTTTGAATAAAGTTGAACACAAGTATAAGAGCATGATCAGTGTAAACTAACAATATCATAAGGAAAATCACAGATTATTACGCGCTAAGCTCATGCAACCAAGACTCAACTGCATACACCGAATTACCAGTGTACGTAAGTTTTGCCCCAAAGGAGGTAATAGCCAATTACCTAATGCAATTCAAATATGGTGCGCCCTGGTTATTTCTCTATAACCAAGACGGGGTCGTTACTCCCCATAGTACTATTCACGATATCTGCGTTCACTCGTGGTGACTAATGGCTCATGATACAGGGGACTTATGGCTAAATACTTAGGCAGTACCAATAATCATGAAGCGAACATTTATAAAAAACCTTGTGTTCTAGTTTACAGCATGAATCTCCCTCGCGGGGTTTGAAAATAAAAGTAAAAGCGAGGCTATGAACTCACCTTGATGATATGAACAAGCACAAACAGATCAAGCACAATGTAGCAGAGGTTCCAAACCGAAACCTTAAAATGATGAGATGGCGAGTCTCAGTATGATGAACATTTTGGTTCGCGACAGTAATAATAAAGCATTGAATATTCTTATTCAATAGATCACTGGATTGTCCAATCTAATAGTGTGCGTGCGTGCTTAACGTTTTAAGTAAATTTTACTTCCTACATTGCCTTAGTTAATGTTCTCACTTACGCATAAGTGAAATGTCCCCCGGTTGTGATCTTGATAGGTTTGTTGAGTATTTTAGCTTGTTTAGATTCCTCGTGTGTTTTATCTAATTTTATATATACATATATACATATATATATATATATATATATATATATATATATATATATATACACTAGTTTTAAGCCAATGGGCGGGCATGTCTTATAATTATTGTTGACATAATTTGCTATAACGAAATTATTGTTCATAGGGCGTAATTAGAGCTGAATATAAAACTTACATTTAACCACAGCATGTTGGTTATCATAGCTCGCAGCTGAATTTGATTTTCTGCATCAACGCTTATACTAGTAAACTAACCCAGCACGGGTCATCTTGCTAAAATGGGCCAGATGTGTGTTTGATTTTTGTTTTAGTTGTATTCTTACTACACCTATCTAACACGCTAACATAACCTGACTCACCCTATTCATATGTATATGTACCAAATTATTACCTCTACTACATATATGTGCAGCATGCACCCAAATGGTGTTTCACAAGTAAAAGAAAATAGAAATTTGAATAGATGTGTACTGGTGAGAAAAATTGGTCGACTATGTTTAGCTCGCTTCACCACATTCCATAGCTTGTTTACATAGTTCAAGCTTCGATCCCTACACAAACATTTAACCATTAGTCTAAGTTTTGTACGTTGAGCATAACGTTAAAAAAACATACTGTAATATAGATAATTGCAGATATATTTTATTTTTCTTTGTCTTACCTCAGATATTCTTCTTTCTATGGCTGCTTCAATACATTGGACCATTCTTTGGCTCTCGGCTTCTGATTTCACAGGTGAACAATCTACATGTCTAATACAATATTTTTATAAACATAAAAGCACATCATGAGCGTTTTATCACGAATTGATATCATATATACTAAAAATCCCTTGAAAAGTTAACGAACCTGGCAAGGTTCAAGTCCTTCGGCATTGACGTGCCCGTGAATCACAACATACTCCATATCAATCAATGTGCAAATGATGTCAAACAATAGTTTAGGCCTACCTTTGCATCTGATACTGAACACTAACAATATTTATCATACCAATTGACAACAATCACATAACGTTTTGGCATTTCCGTGAAACTTGAACAACTATCCCTTTCAAAGCCACGATAGTCAAGCATCATCTGTTGCATCCTAGGCTTGGTGTGGGTCCCACCGTTTGAGACAACGGACTTCGCTTCTCAAGCCTTGTTGTTTCCTTCAACAACAATAAAAATCATTTGCTTTATAATTGAGAGTCTCACAGGGTCAGAAACAGCAGACCCTGGTTCGTCATCTGTCACTTAAACTACAAATGCAGCTCGTATATTGTGGGTCCATACCTCAGTATTTAACACATTACACTTTTAGTGTATGAGAACTGAACAAACTTTGAATAGTAATCCATTAACACCTATAACTAAACAGTTCACTTACCTTGATTTATATGTACATATGTAAAAAAAAACTATAAGCTCACTCATACTTTTACCTCAGCAACGAAATCCACGCACTTCAGCCCCCATTTCAGTTAACAAAAACACACCTTTCAACGTCCACACCCAGCCTTTGTATCTGCAATTTGAGTGCCAAAACCCCCTCCTTTCATCCCGCTTGCAGGCCCTATTTCAGCCCCAAAAAACCTTTATTTCATCCCGCTTGTAGGCCCCATTTCAGCCCCTACAATTTGCATATGCATACCAATTGCAGCACGAACAACGTATGGTCATCGTGCAACCTAAAGGTGAAATAGAAAAGCAAAATATTAGAATGGAAATGAAACTAAATGTTACGAAGTATTTTACAAAGTACTTTGACATAGAATAGTAAGCACTCTTGCCTTGTTCACTGCTTCACATCAGGGATCAAAGTAGCAAGTATATGCGGTTAATGAAATAATACGTAAAAGTTAAAAGTTGTCACCTGGTTCGATCAACGTGAGATGTATCTTGAACACTGTCATAGGTTTTTCGTGTGAGTAAGTTTCTGCGTCTTTAGTCTGCAAATTTAACGTAAGTACTCGATTATATGATCTGATCAAAAGGCTTATAACGGTTTCCAATATACTACGTGTGTTTCATGAGAATGTCTTACCGCCAAACCTTGAAAGGCCTAAACTTATTTAGCCTCCGGAGAGCAATATTAACTCAGTTCATTGGCCTGCTGTTATGAACATTGCTTCATAGCAGATCATATAACGTTTATTTCTCTGCATTTATTAATGAAAGGTTGTTGAAGCTCGGTCAGTATTTCACTACGCGTATGTAAATTTTAGACGTAAAACACTACCCGTTTGCAAAATGGTTAGGAACAGGTATAGTTAAATAACAAACAGCAGGTGTTCATAAGAAATGGCAAAAGAAAAGGACCTGAGAAAGTGCTCCTGTCATTGGCAATGAAGCTATCAAGTTGATGCACCGGAGATTTTTCATCAGAAAACGTACTGGCGTCGTTGTGCTGATGTGACGTCAGCCCACCATCATTCCTTTTTACGAACGAACATAACTTATCATAACCGCCGCCAACTCAGAAACCCACAATCCAAATAGCCTGCAACAATAACTGAACCATCAACATCGAGTACAAAAGATTAAGAATACGTGGAAAAAATTCACGTATATTACGCAATTTAACGCATGTCTAATGATACTTATCAAAAAACTGATATACTTACGTATACACGAATATTGACGGCCAACATCATTAACAAAAGCATAAGTAGGAAGTACCGACATAAGGAATTGTATAGGTAACGTCGGACTGTTCACATTCATCCAATCTAAAGGAATAAAAAAAAATGAAAGCAGTGAGGAAGGACAAAATAGCTGAACAAAAGAGAAAATATATTCTGCTTATGATGTATAGAGTAAGTCAAGGATCAGGCAGTGATTTGGACAAATAGTTCCATACCCGCTGGAACGAAAGTCATCTGATTTACAATTATTTTAGCCGTACATATAACAAAAGGTAAGTTAAAAAACTTGTATCATTCAACTAAAGATTGAGAATAATAGTGGGCAGATATTATATTTTGATAAATTAGTTGCACAATTTTGAATTTGTAGAAAAACCGAGTTTCTTTTACGTAACCTAAGCTTATGACCAATGATATATATGTGTTCTTATTATTGAAGTGAAACTACCTAAGGTGACGTACCCATCTTATTTGTTGGTACAGATGCAACCTATGATGGATATCAACTTAATGGCATTGTTATAGCTGGCGGAGGGGCTTGAATGTTGTCATAATCTGCATACAAATCTAAACTTTTCAGTACGTGCATAAATATGTTAAGACTACGATTAGGGGAAAAAACAAAAGCAGAAAAAAACGGGCCTGGGTACTAATGGACCGAAAATATGGACTGATAATTAGCCCAAGTCTTTAAAGAATATTCTGGGAATATATTCATCTTTTTGCGTTTTCACACCTAATTCCATCTGTACAATACATCACAACAAAACTGCAAGCACACTCAAATAAAAGTCAGTAGTGTACGTAATAAATAATCATTACATAAGAAACTTGTAAGCTCACCATTGTCACTAACCCACCAACAACGGTACATTGTTTACCTAAACCTGTAAGCTTTCACATCAGCACATGCTTACGCGAAAAAGCCCTGTTGGTACTTACGTTAGGTTCTAGATACTTATGTTTGTGGCTGTCAGCTTGTTTGTAGTTATGACACGTATGCTTTTGGCCGTCAGTTTGTTTGTAGGTGCGCTACCATAATGCCTTGTGTCGCCTACATGCTGGATGATTTTATTTAGTCTGCGAAACCAATGAAAATCACTTTAGTATTCGCTAATCTTTTATCCAAACAGATGTTGTAAATAAGAACTGACGATAAGAAAAAAACAATCAGAAATCAAGATTAGACAAAACAACCACGTTCACTAAGAATCTATTTACAGCCGACAGTTTTTCAATTCCAGATGAATTTCTATTCTTAAAAATAGTGCACCTAAACACAAACATTATCTTGAAAATGACTGTAGTATTTGCTAATCTTTTATCCCAACAGATGTTGTCAATCAGAAATGACCATAAGGAAAAAAAATAAGAAATGAAGATCAGACAAAACAAAGATGTTCACAGCGTATCTATTTACAACCTACAGTTTTTCAATCGCATATGCATTCTCATTCTTAAAAATAGTGCAGTGAAACAACAACGTTCTCTTATTCATGGCATGGAGAAGTTAACCAATGAAAAGCAATTATGTTATAGTTTTCAGAGTTTCCACGACCAGGTTGAAAACCATGGATAAGACCTCATAAACTCTAGATCAAAATAAATTTATGAACACAAACACAATTTATTTATATTAGATAAATATGGTTGTTCCATCATAAGCTACACTACTGGAAGAATAAGACATGTTGAAACGAAAAAAGGCTGTGCCAATGACATCACAGTTGGTGACAAACACAATATTACCTCAGTAACGACCGTCATTGTTGCAGACCTGGTTTGTAATACGTTAGCCTGCTTGTATGAATAGTCGAGTATCGAGATCAGGCTACCAATATTCTCAGCATTTGTGTGTCATTCCTTCAACTTGGTTGACTTTGGGATTGACCTTGTCCTCTACTTTCTTCTCGTAAGCTGATTCGAGATCGACCTCGTCAAGGTCTCCTAATGGCTTCCCGTATACTGTTCTGTGCAACCTCTGCCTACCATAGTTCAGATTCACAAAAAATAATAAGTACCATAAAAAGTTTATAGCTAAACTGTCATTAGTACCGTCACCTGAATTTCTATTGTGTGGCTTCATTGGCACCTTTAATCATGAAATTCATAATATTTCTACGCGGGTCAATCCTTCAAGCATGTACCACATAGTAACCGTATATGTTATTTCATAAATGTAGGAGAAAATTAAATGTTTTCATGGTTTTTAACCAAAAAAAATAACAAAGCATACAAAGAGTATCGGATTATGAATAAACGCTTAAACCTTCATCAACATATTCTTGAGCATCATGTGATCCTGTCTTCCATTTATAAAACCAATAAAAAAATTTATAAACAACTGTTAGACAAACTAAAAACACCATATGAATCCATTATAATTTATCATATACAACTGTGTAACTTGATTTGTGATGAACATGCGTTTGTGTATATTGGAAAATTAGGGTTTTAAAGAGTACTGTATCATTAGAGAAGATGGATGAGGAAATTATGATAATACTGTTTTAAGAAAATAACTATATAAAAATTAGATATATATGGGAATTGTATTTAGAATAGGATTCCATAGCATTTATAGAATATAATATGCAACATAATTATCAAAATAACTTGTTGCCTAAGTGGTAAACACACAAGTTATTTATCAAAACAACCAAGGTTCAATCCTTGCAAGTAACCTTTTTTATAAACAATTTTCAAAAATGTTTAAAAAAATTCCGAAAATTACAAAAAAAATAATAAAATTCCGAAATTTAACAATTAATTGCTTAGGTGGACAACAAATGCTTATGTGGCATGAAATTTGATTATTTGGCATTGAGGTGGCATTGAGGTGGCATTAATGCCAAATGCCTCCTGTTATATATAATATATATATATATATATATATATATATATATATATATATATATATATATTTATATATTTATATATATATATATATTTATATATGTAATATGTTTATCGATATCCGAAAATAAGATACTCATATGATCAAAATACTCGTTTCTACGAAGTTACGATAAGATTATAAGTTTTTCTAAATTTTCCCGAATTTTATACTTTTTATCAAAAAGTACGAGTTTAGTCCTCCACGTTTGAGAAAATGACATTTTCTACCCGAATGTATTTTTATACCAAAACTTTCAGATTTGACAGTTTTACCCCTTGGTAAAAATGCTTTTATGAAAACAGCCCTCCAAGTTTGTTTTTATACACTTAAACCTTATATTTTCCAAGTTTACACTTTTCACCCTAACTTAACTTATTAACTAGTTTTAGCAAATGACAAAATTGGTCCTTGTGGTTTTTATACGTGCACATGCACGTGAGTTATGCCCCTTATACTTTTGAATATGGCCATAATGGCCCTTATAATTTTCATATATGTTTGTTATACGTATAATAGGACCCCTTTAACTTTAAGAAAAGTTACAATTTCAACCCATGGACTATAATATTTGCAAATTTGGTCCAAATATATTTTTAGAAAAACGAAAACTTTGTACAATAAGCACAAACTTATTTCCAACTTATCTTCCTAGCTTATTAGCTTACTTTTATCATATTGGGCCGGGTTGGGTTTTACTTGGACACGGTTTGGGCTTGTTGGGCTCAACGGTTGGGCTTTAGGCCCGTTAACGTTTTGCGTGAGTTTTTAATGTGTACGTGAGCTTCACATAGAGTTGTGATGTGTTTTAAACGTTTTAACTAGTGTTTTCATGTAATAATAAGTGTTAAATTGTCGAAGGTGGTCTACACGATATGGTTTTATGTGAAATGGTGCGTGTAATGTGTATAACGTGTGATAAAAACATGTTCATGTGTAAACTAAACAAAATGAGTAAATATTGAAATAGCTTCGATGAATTACAACACTCGTTACAAGTGGAGGTGAACGATGTGAAGTTGACTCGAGCTCTAACCCGTGTTCTCCTTATAACGTTACCCAAACTAATATTTTACCCAAGTTTCCTTAGCGTGCTTCATATTCGACACCCCTTTGCTCCCCCTTGATGCTCATGGTGAACGGTTTAGGTGTATGTGAGAGTATGTTTTTGTGAGTTTGCCTTGTGATAGTGTTGTGTGTGTAAGTCTAAGTCTTGTGGTGATTTATAAAGAAGCTTAGGCATGGTGTTTCTCATATTTTACTCCTTAGATTACGTAGACTTAACAATATTAGACATGTGATACTTTGAACTTGGTCTTTAAGCGTGCCCATGGCAGCCGAAAATGTAGGAGATATAGTGGACATGTCGAGCTAGTAGACGAGTAAAAGACACATTATCCTTTGTGTATTAAAGTCAAAGCATGGTCAATGGGTTTTAGATTATTAAACAAAGGTGTTAGGGTGGCTAAGAAGTGCTTTGTCTCCCCCCTGTCCACTCTTACACGCATAGTTTAGGATCCAAGGGAAATGTTTTCTAGTTTTGTTTGGTTTGGTTTCTCATTCGACCGGTTACAACAACTACAAGAGCAATATTATTTCAATTTTGCAAGTCTTGCTAATTTCATGTGTGTGTTGGGCTGGATGTTTGACGAGGCCCAAGGAAG
The DNA here is from genome assembly GCA_910596185.1 of Chrysanthemum makinoi. NCBI lineage: Eukaryota > Viridiplantae > Streptophyta > Magnoliopsida > Asterales > Asteraceae > Chrysanthemum > Chrysanthemum makinoi. The sequence goes on from OU343224.1 coordinate 267,049,180, forward strand.
AAGTAAAAAGGAGTTGGGATCGTTGGTGGATTCGTGTACAAGGCTAGGCCCAAGATATATTAAGGGTGTGTCTGGGCTCGAGTTGGGACGAGACCCAAACAAAATAGTGGTGTGGGCTTGGTTCGGTTACGAGGCCTAATTTGTATAATGGGTTGGGTCGTGAGGTGGTATAAGGCCCAAATAGTCCAAGGCCCATTATGAGTTTTAATATATTTTTATTATAATTTATTTTGTATTTTTACAAATTTTTACGTATTCATTACATATTTTAAGATTATCGGGCTCATGGGGAATTTCGTTCTGATCACAATGGTATATTTATGAATGCTCAAGCTGCGTTGATCATGCATATGCCAAATGATATGCAAATGTGATGTTTAGAAAATTTTATGATGATATAAATTGTGCTTAATTTCTGATTAAGGTCTTAAGTATAATGAAATTTTTCGGGAGATTACAATCTCTCAACAATACTAGAAATCATTAAGAGACGATAACATATCATGCCACACGGATCGGTGAGAGATGATTAATAGCAACTTACTGACTTAGATAATCTACCAACTTAGCACAATAAAAAGCAAAACAGATATGTCATATGACCCTTCCAATGTGTCGAGTTTTCAAGCACCTCAGAGACAAGTAGTTCCAAAACGTACAACTGAGCTTATTGATGGACCGAGTGCTAATACCACTTTTATCTGAACTCTGCTCCTAACTTGACAAGGTATAATGTATGGTCGAGCATATCACGCCGATTCAAAGACAAGCAAAGGAACACATAAAACATATTAGTACTAGTATTATTTTTTTTTATGAAATACAAGTGACCCTAACACTATGTTACGTGTTTTGGGCCATCGAAAAGAAAATAAACCTTTTTATATACATCAAAAAGATTTACCAAGTTAAGAGCATGAATAACAATGAAATTAAGCATCATGAGAGTTGCACACAAACCTGTGCTTTTGATGTACCGGCAGCAAAAAAAGCTGGAAGCGCGGTTTTTGAGCTGTCCAAAAAAATTGTTCATGTTTTCTTCCAGCGTCTTCATTTTTCTACTTTGTTCCTCTATTTGTTTACTTTGAGCAACAACTGTTTTCAATAGAAATCGATTTTCACTTGAAAACTTTGACGTATCTATCTTCTCAATTCGTAATTGAATTTGGTTACTTGGGATTTGGTCACTCCAACCCCATAGCCACAAGGTCTTCCCTTCTTATTAGGTCTAAGTTCTTGCATAACTTCCCTTGAATTTGGTTAACAGGTTCTGAATTTCCGACCTCAAATAGCTTGTTTGCAAAATCTGCTTTTGCTTTACTCTAGAACATTAAACAAGCATTCAAGTTCATCTAAGTTTACATTTATATCTATTTATAACATAACTAAAAGTAGTAAAATTATTTACGTACCGCGAACACTCTTGATCTATCATCAACGTATAACCCTTTCTTTGTTACATGCATCATATCAAATACTTCAATGTTATCAGGTTCTCGTTTATGTTCCACGATCTCAATTATAGGTTACTCTTAATGCGGAGGTTCCCTTGTTAGTCATTGCAAGCATTATCTAACCGAAAAACTCAAATCCTATTTATCGAACGGAAAATAAAAAGTAAACCGTGAGGTTTAGAATAGCATCCTGTTCAGATGAACCGGTGATGGACATGAAGGTGTTGATTGATACCTAATCAGGTCTTCTTTCCATTTCTACATGCTTACTGAATAAATATATATCCAATGATTTTACTTGAAAATATGATGATTATAGATTATGCATAAACAAGTATCTAAATCTACTTATGATGAACTTCAAGTAGGATTGTCCATGAAGCAAATGTATCATTACACTACAGTTGAATTTTTTTTATGAACTTGGAAACTAAAATGCAGGGTAGTTATGCAACGAGATTATCCTATCATTCTAGGGGTAATATATATCCTCATCCTGGGTCAGGAATGTACCCTCTAAGGTTCAATCATTTCCTCTTAATGTGTTTTTAATCTTTAGCTTCTATCGACCTGAATTACAATTTACCAATTACCAGTCTTAGATCTTTGCCACAAGTCAAGGAAATGAAACAGGGGTGAACGATCAGGTGCTGGTTTTGATCCTTTTGGCCTACTGGATGTTCCTATGGTTAAGCCTAATAGAAAGGTTGTCTGATGAATAAACTTACATGAGACCGTTTCCATCTTTGTGTGCAAATTGGATTCTTATACTCAAGAAAGGGCAATTAAAGAAACAACATATTTGGATTCTGTTAGGTCACCATAAGTTAACACAAGGATCAATATGTAAGAAATAAGATGAAAGAGAGATTGGTTGAACACACACACACAAACATATGTATGACTAGTAAACTTTAGGCGTAGGATTATGAGTGAAATGAACAACCAACCTTCAAAGGAAGGTTTACATGTAGTATTTATAGGGAAGGGAACTACATGTCTAGTCCTTTCCTTTTTTATTGGGCTTGGGCCAAGGTTTATGGGCTTTCTACATAAGCGTTGCCATTAATAACTAACATAAAATCCTAGTTTAAGAAACCTATTACATGTTAATTACTAACACTTAAAATACAAGTTAGTAGTGATTCCAACAATCCCCCCCTAAGTGTTAGTAAGTAAATGATGACTCCAACAATCTTGGAAAAGTTGTTGGTGTTGATGTAATAGCAGTTGCTTTGACATCTTCTGACATTCCTCTTTCTTGTGAGAAGAAGTGCCTTGATTCCAACAATATCCCCAGTGTGAGGATCTTGTCTCTTTTGAAGTTTTCAGCTTTGAAGTCTTCGTAATCTTTGTTCTTTGTTCAGGTGTGGATATGGCGATGTTATGTTTTTGTTGTCTGCATCAGGTCCGCTTCGTTGCTCATGTGTCTCCACGTCTTTTTCCAACATGCTCACACGCTCTTTGACATTGGATTTCAGTTTTGATGTAGTTCTCTTAGTCTTTATACTTTGTAGATTCTTTGGCTTTGAAGAAGAATCATTCTCACTTTTGTGTTGCCTTTCGAGAGAACTTTAATTTGAGTTGTTGTTTGTATGAGCATGTGGAGAATCAGCACGATCATCTCCCAGGAGCATCCATAAGAAGAAAACATAAGGATGGGTTAGTGAAAAAGACCAATCGATCACTGTGGTCGTTTCTTAGAGAATTGACCACTACGATTGTTCTTCTGATGAATGTCTTGATTCCATTCACCTTGGTCGGGCGAATCAGCCGTCCAAATCCCATAAGAGACAGTTGGCATTACGTTGAACAAGTTCAAGTAATGACCCACATCTTCAGTACTCGATTCTTGAAAGGAATCTCCTTAGCGGGATTTCCAGCACTTACATGTTCGAACTTCGAGCGTGTTGACAGCATAGTGTGAAAACACATCTCTAATTCTAGCAAAGGCTGTTCCTGAACTGTAGTCCCTCAAGTAGGATAACACGATGTACCGAAGTACACCTACAGTTCAGGTGAGTCGATGAGGTACACTGAAGCATCACCCTACGATTGTAGACCGTTTGAAACAACACTAAGCGTAACCCACAAGGGGCTACCGAAGCGACCTGCTGTCAGGGCTGTTTGATGTCGACCCTGGCAGGAGTTTCCATTCAATCACTGAGGATCACTAATGTGAACCCCTAATAAATTTTCTTGACAGATTGCTAAGATCTGTGAAGGACTCGATAATGTCACTTGCGTCCTTAATGTTGAACGACAAGTGATGAAATGTCAAGTGTTCCTAAGAGATCTTTTGATGAATCTCGTGGCTCTAGACTCAATAGTGCGCTTTGGTTTTCCTGAGCAGAGACTAGGGAGAGGGTCTCCTTCTTCAATACCAACAATCTCTAAGAGAAAGTCGATAGTTTACGTAGGGTTCCCTTTGAGAATGAAAGCAAGTTTCTGTTGAGAGAAACTTGAGTGGCTAAGAAGGTTTAGTGCATGCGTCACTAGGTCCATGACGACTTTAATCTTCAATAACGGTGTCATCTAGCGACAACCAGTAGCATATGTATTGAACCTGGTTTCTGCCCTAAGTTGAATAATTTGGAGGGCTATTTCTTTTCAACCTTTTCTTTACTTTTCTTTTTAATTCTTCAACTCCTTGTTTCTCTGATTCTCATTTTCTCCTTTTTATAATCATACCTAAGGACTTCTAAGTACCTTGTCCGTTGTATCCTTGGTGACTTGACTCATTGCCACAGGAAGAGGGGGCATTGGAGTCGAAGGTCCATTGTGCGTCTTACCACTACGAGTGGTGACGGCTTTCAACTCGGCATTGGGATTAGGAATTGTATTGCTTGGGAGTCCTCCAGAAGATGATGAAGCTTTGTTCATATTCATGTTCATGAAACTGCTCATCATATTCTTCAACTCATTTGTCTGCCGAGACAATGTGGTATCAATTTCCTTTCTTAGCTCAACTCTCATGTTATTGATCTGAGTTTGCATTGAACGCATGTTTGACTCAGTAATTTTCATGAAGTCATTTGGCATGGGAGCTTGAGGAGGTTGTTGATAACTTTGATGATTTGGAGCTTGATAAGGTTGGTTGAAATTGTTCCGGTTTTGATTGAAATTTTGAGAGTTATTGAAGTTGTGTCCTTGATTCGGAACAAAGCGATTTTGATTGCCATGGTTTTGCACAGGAGGAAAACCAGGTGGTGTCATACCGCTAGGTGCACGGTAGTGAGGATCAGCCTGTGGTCGGTATTGATTGTGGTTTACCGAAGCTACGGGAGCTTGGTAAAAGGAAGCATCGGTTGCTTGACAATCATAATACGCGTGTGGACCACTACAAGTTTCACACACCTTGTTTACGGCTTTGACCGGTTCTGGCTTATGAATTTCGCTTTTGATCTCCTTAACATCCTTAATCATACAACGGATGGCATCCGTTAGAGCGGCTATCGGAGCTGCTAACTCAGAAGAGTTATTGGATGAAGAAGCAGGAGTGTTCGGAATATTGACTTTGTTGCGAGAAATAGGAACTTTTGATTTTTGCTCGCAAATCTCAATCACATCTTTAGGTCTACGATTCAAGATATTGCCGCCTGCGGCTGCATTCAAGGAATCTTGATCGTTACCGTTCAACCCATTGTAAAAGATATTGACTTGTTGAAGCTCCGTGAATTCATGATGGGGGTAGTTCCTGAGGAGATCTTTGAATCTCTCCCATGCCTCTCCAAAGTTTTCATCGAAATTTTGACGAAATCCAGAAATTTCATTTTTAAGATTGGTCGTCTTTGATGGAGGAAAGAAATAATTGACAAACTTTTGAACAAGATCCTCCCAAGTTTCGATGGATCGAGGGGGTTCTTTTTCCAGCCAAATCCGGGCTGTCCCCTCAAGTGAGAATGGAAATAGCATCAACTTGATTACTTTTTGTGGCACATCTTTGAAATTGATCGTTGCGGTCAACTTGTTAAACCAACGGATGTGTGCATACGGGTCTTCTCGATCAAACCCGCGGAATTGATTCGTAGACACAAGTTGGATTAAATGTGTCTTCAATTCAAAGTGATCAGAATTGATTACTGGTAAAACGATGGCATCTCCATAACCCTCGGTGGGTGCCAGGAGCATTTCCGCCATAGTACGTTCGTCTGCCATATTGTTGTTTGAAATAGTACGAATCTCGGGTTCGACTATTTGGGCAGTACGTCTACGAGAACGTCGTCTAGGAATTTCTGCTAGATCACGCAAAGGACTCAATGATCTAGAAGAACGAGTGCGCATGCACTAGAGTTAACTCTAAGAGACTCAGAGTTAAGGAGAGAAATGGGAATTATGAAGATATTTATGAAAAATGGGGTGAGAAGAATCTTTTTGGGTTTTATGTTTTTGACAAGTAGATATCACAACAAATCCAAGTAAAACAAAATCGAGGCAAAACTACAGTGAACTTAAACCAATAATCACAAGATGAATGGCTTCTTTGAAAAAGGTACACCAATCACGAGGACACAAAGGCAAGTTTTAAATCTTTAGTTCGGGAACTTATTATGGTCGTACCCCCAGTTAGGTAGTACACTGCCTTGGTTTGCGGTGGTAATCTTTTATGTTGTTATTATTAAAGAAAACGACAAATCTTTTTGTATTTTTATTTTTGATACATATATAGAAACAAAAGAAAAATATTTTTGTGTTTTATACGTTTTTAGCTGTTTTTGGGTTTTTGGATTTTTTATAAGAAAATATGGATATATATATATATAGATAGATATGGATGATATAAACAAAGAGTGAGTATTCAAACTACTAATCTGCTAAACGGAAGGTAATCAGCACAGCTCCCCGGCAGCGGCGCCAAAAATTTGATCCGCGCCAAACCGTCAAGTTTTCTCACTCAAGCCGGCCACTTGTGAATGGCCGACCGTAAGAAACTTAAAATGGTTCGGAAACAGATGCAATGAATATCTGGGGAGTATAGGATTTCCCCGGGTCGTTATGTCCCAGCGAGCTATGCAATGGATCACCCAACGTAAAGTGATCGAGAAATTTGAACAGAAAAAGGGATTTGTGATTATTATAACTACAGAAATAGCTTATAATTACAAAGGCTTAAATGCAAATTAAAGAAAATTAAAAAGATAAATTATATTAAATAAACGCTATCACTATTTTCAAATTGATGTTTTTGTTTTTATGTTTTTATAAAACTGAATTAAAAACTACGCGACGTACAAATGAAAATATGAAACTGAATCAATATTAACCCTAAAAATATGAAAATGATATTTTTACAAACCTAATGATAAAAGAAAATATTTAGAAAAAGAAAATTATTTTTATAACTAATTATCTATTTATTATTAATTAAAAACTATTTTTAACTATTTAATAATAACCTAAAACACAAGAAAATAGGAAATAAAGCTAGAAAAATAAAATTATGACTTGGAAAAATCTAAAATGACAAAAAAGAATTTTCAAAACTATTTTTGTAATTTTATGATTATTTTTCTATTTTCTAGGAATTTAAAACTATTTAAAACTACTTAAATTGCTTAAAAATACAAATTTAACTAAGAAAAATTTGGAAAAATATTTTTTTTTGGCTTTTTATATTTATCTTAACTTAAGAAAAATGAAAAATTATTTTTTTGAAACTTTTCTTAATTTTTTTGTATTAAATGCTAATTAAAAATGCTTAAAAACTAATTAAAATCAAGAAAAATAGCAAACTGACTTGGAAAAATCTGAAAATTTCAGGAAAACTCTAAAATTATATTTGGAATCTAGGAAAAATGGAAAATCAGATGGTTGTGTGTAAGATTAAGCAACTGCTAAGCAATGTGCTTATAAATAAGCACTTGAACAAGCCAAATGAACAAAACAAGCCACCAACTGATAACACAAGCTAAAATAAGCTAAAGTAACCAAAATGCAACAAGTATTAACATGCCTTGACCTCTGATTAGCTGATTACACAGATTTGGCTTATTTGAGTATATAAGCTAAAAACAGGTTTGGGTAGCTACTTTGAGCTTATGCACAAGCTACTAGATAAGCTGAAATTGAAAACCAGTCCTTGGGATCTAAACTAGACCTGGTTGGGACCTTGTAAACCAAAAACCAGGCTTTTACAAGCTCTTGAGAGCTCTGTGCAACCTTGCAAAGATCTGAGAAAACTCAGCTTATGCTGAACATGGTGAACAGGGGAGATGAGACCTAAAAGACAAGCTTGTTTGAGACTTATAAAAAATTCACAAAAATGTATAAAAATGCTAATAACAAAATAGACCAGTTGAACTTCAAAAACCCAAAATTTCACTTAATTTGGCTTAAAAATGAATCAAGGAAAAATCCTTTCAGTTTGCCTCAAAATGACATTTTCACTTTTGACTTTTTAAAGCAATCTTGATATTTTGACTTTGGTGAGATTTAAGCTCACTTTAAGGACTGATTATGATGTTAATGGTTGAAATGAGACTAACACAAGCTATGTCTATGGATTTTGAACACAAAACAAGTGATTTGATTTCCAAAAATCCAACAGTTAAGCTGTTGAGACAGATTTGATGTAATGTTGACTTTCAGTGTTGCAGGCACAATATATAGACTGATATGAGCTCAATTGAGCTTAACAAACATAAAACCACAGGAAACAACCACTGACTAAACCATTAATACAGAGTAACAAGCTGATCCAAACACCTCTTTAACTACTGTTATGAAAATTAAATGAGCTAATCAATGCAACAACATGTTTTAATGATCAATCTAAGTTCAAATAAACTAAATACAACTAAATACACAGATTGAAACTAGTTAAAACTACAAAAACAGATTTTTGCAATGAAACTTGAAATTTACTTACAAAGGGTCCTTAGCCACAATGGCTTGAAACAATGAACCCATGAACCTCTAACCTAATTTATCCAACCCAATGTCTCTGACTAACCCAAATCCATATCTGAATCAACCATTGCCCCTTTTCATACCATTTTTAGCTCCCAGTTGACTTTTGTTGACCAAGGTCCAATGTGGATTGAAACTTGAATGTAAGCTTGCAATAAGTTATAATAAGCTCATTTAAGCTTGTTGAAGCTTAAAGATAAGCTAAGAAGAGCTTGTTTGTCAGACTTTGAAATGGAAATTTTCAACAGTTATGCAAAAATGTGAAAATAGATAAAACCTTGGAATCACTGATTAAAACTTGATTATACTGCAAATATAACTTGAGTTTAACACTTGGGAACAAAAAATTACAGCTTTGAAATTAAACTAATACATTAACAAGAAAAACGACAATAGGAAAATTTTAAACTAAAAATCTACTCTCCTCTTTACTCTTCTTGCTTTCTTTTATATTCCAATCTTCTTCTCTCTCTCTTCTGAATAGTTCCTAGTTATTTTCTTAGCCATTGGATGGATTGGAGAGATCATGGCCATTCAATCAGTTTTGGCGCCAAAATTGGATTAACAGCTGGAGAGGTTGAGTGAGGGGGGGAAGGGTGCATTTAATGCATCTTGGATGTTAGTTGAGGTGGGGGGAACAAGGAAATGTGAAGGAGAGGAGGGGGGATGGGTGTTAGCTTGTTGCAGGCTAAGTAGTTGGAGATGAAGACTTTGGCGCCAACTGGGGTGAATTATTAAAAGGGGGTTCCAAATTGACAGGGTCCAATTGGTTTTGGCAGGGTCACAAAGGTATTTGATAGGGTCCAAAGGGGTTTAAAAGGTTTAATAACATATGGACCTTTGTTGTAAATTCTGAAATTCAAGGGACCATTGCTGCCAATTTGCAAAGTTGCTCCAAGGGACTAAAAGTGACAAGCTCCAATAGTTTAGGGACCGAACTTGACATTTTCAAATTTCCAGGGACCATTTTTGCCAATTTTCAAACTTGAAGGATCAATTTTGTAATTTCTCAAAACTTTTGATATTTTTCACCAAAGGACTAATTTTGACAAGTTATGATTTAAAAAAGGACCTTTGGTGATTTTACTTTTGAAATTAAGTGCCTAGGGACTATTTCTGACAATTTTAGAAACTTGGGGGACTGAAACTGCCAATTATGCAAACTTAGCTCATTTTTCATCTGATTTTGAACATTTTGCATCTGAAACATATAAAATGCAATTTTGGAATATTTTCAGTATTTTGATGCATTTCTGAGCATTTTTAAACGTTTTGCAGTACAGATTGACCCAAAAATGATGAGTATTTACACACTCATCAGTAGGGTTCCCTTTGAGAATGAAAGCAAGTTTCTGTTGAGAGAAACTTGAGTGGCTAAGAAGGATTAGTGCATGCGTCACTAGGTCCATGACGACTTTAATCTTCAATACCGGTGTCATCTAGCGACAACCAGTAGCATATGTATTGAACCTGGTTTCTGCCCTAAGTTGAATAATTTGGAGGGCTATTTCTTTTCACCCTTTTCTTTACTTTTCTTTTTAATTCTTCAACTCCTTCTTTCTCTGATTCTCATTTTCTCCTTTTTATAATCATACCTAAGGACTTCTAAGTACTAACTATTGGTGGTGTCCTTGGTTAGATCCCTCCGGCTCTGGCGGATCATAGGACGGTTATTCCTAACCTTAGTCACCTTATAACACCATGACTATCGTACGTTGCCATAAACCCATTTTCTTGAAAATCTCTCAAAGTGTTTATGAGTGAAAGCATTTTGTAACACTTCTAGAGTTTTATATTTTCATAAATACTCCCCCTCCACATGTGCTCAAGTGTCAGAAATCTGCACAGTGAGGGAAGAGCTCGCACTTTTGAATTGATCGACTCAAGATAGACAGTTCCCCGCGAGACACGTTTACATTGTATAGTTAAAGAGTTGCATTGTCAGCTTTTAGGTGACAACTAGCTCTAATAACTACCTTGAAGATGTGGACAAACCTCGAAAGGTTTTCAAACCCGTCAAGGTTCATGTTTATCAAGAGTTTCTCGAAGAGGTACAATCTACTCGGATAAGTCTTGGAATACAAATCTTTTCGATGTATGACAGTTCAGAACTCGTCAATTCATAGGTTAAGTCTTAGCACACAAATATTCAATCATATTTACAACATATTTGTATCACACAATTTTTCTCCCCCTCAAAAATGGCATATAAATGTTATTTTTGATGAAATTTTTGATATAGAATATGTCCATTTTGAGTTTTGTGGGAAGATTTCCACGAAGAACAATTTGTGAACAAAGATTTTTAGAAAATACTCCCCCTCATCAAGTAATATTAACTTTTGAGGTTTTGAAAACATACGGGGAAGTACTTGTTCTTTTGAGCAAAACTTTGAAAAATGAAAGTTTTGATAAGTTTTACTCAAAAGTAAGAAGCTTTTGCTCCTTTTATAGGATTGTAATACTGATGCGTACCACAGGGTCCTTTAATTACCAGATCGGGTTGTATACTGTTATGTGTGCACAAACCATAATGAATCAAATGATGTAATATGCATAAATTGGATTAACTTCCCCCCAATTCATGTTGCATGTCTTTAGAAGCTTTTCCGTACACTTCTTTTTGGTGAAGTTTCTGAATCAGCTTCCCCCCAAACTAACAACTGTCTTTAGCAGATTCAAAACTTTGATGTAGTAGACACATCTTCTAACTTTTGAAGTTTTAAGTGTGCAGCAGAATTTGTAGATGAGCAGTGAACCACACCAATAGAATCTTTCTAGCCACGTAGTCACAGTTGTATACATTGCGGAAAATCCGTTCGGGGGTTAACATGCAAGAAGTCAACAAAATCTTCTCACGAATGTATTCGCTTCACACCAAACAAACTGTGAAAGACGAAATGAAACGACTTCCCCCTGAATGTTGCGATCTATCGGAATAATAAACACTTGTTAATATGCAGTTACTCGATAAAATGACAGTGTGTGTGGCATCATAACATCCTATTTAGGTAACTTCACACACAATAACTCTGTGAAAGTGAGACGATAACACCAAAGTAAGAAATTTGAACCACAGATCGTCTCATTTCTTCCCCCTAATTGAAGAAATTCATGAAGGGAAACGAGTTTTCGAAAAAAAACAAGAAGAAGCAGAACCAGATCAAGGAAGCAAACACCACCTATACTATCTTCCCCCTGATGTTTTCAATGAATCAGAATCATACACCATGTATGTTGATGATGAATTTGAGACAGCGAAACCATGTATGTCTGATTCATCAAGCAAGTGTGAAGTACCATAAATATCTCGTGAGAATCAACTACTGATAAAACTTTTCAACTCATTTATTTTGTTGATCATCAGCTGTGTCATTGTTGTGGACACAGTTTGATCTTCAGTTATCAAAGATTCGATTGGAGGTGCATCTATGTCAACAGAAGTTGTTGTAGATTCAGGGTGTATCCGAAATTAGAATATGATCAGGTTGTGCAACGAAAACATTCGATACATCTGAAGCACGACTTTCAAGAGGAATCTTCAAACAGTGGAGCAAACAAAGTTTCCAATTCTTGACGATTAAGTAAAATGGTGGTTCAGCTGATGGATCATTACACTTTTGTTGGTGAGAAACGGTTCCTAAGCTGTGTTACTTAGGAGCCATAGCTGTTGTACCTGTATAGAAAGGAGAAGGGGGCAAGAAAGAAAAAAACATGGATCCACAAGCGTAGCTGGGTTCTAGATGTTAGAAGCATAAAGTTGTAGTGTCAATTATCTTCATGACACATGAACACACTATTTTGATGATTTCCTTTCCTGCCTCAGGGATATATGTTGTGGGATTCACATTAGTTATGGTGCAACTACTTAATATCCTGCCAGTAGGAATCCACCTAAGACCAACAGTTTTGAAAACTCTACCCGTGGGTATCCATTTAAGGTTAGATCTAAGGGATGTTGAAACTTCTTTTGGAAAGAGTCTTTGTCCTATATTGATCCACCTATTATGTTTCGGAAATTTTTCTTTCTGTTCAACGGGATTATTTCTAACTGTTTGTTGAGAACACTTAGGTTTTGGTTTGCCACTACTAGCATTGTTCTGTAATACACTAGAAGGCATCAAACGAGGTCGTGAACCTAAGATTCCATCCTTTTGGAGTAGTGCCCTTTTCCTAGCCTTTTCTAGATCATAGTTCTTGTACGCGTCATTTGAATCATATGAATTTTTAATTTTAATGCACGTTTTAGACACAGTGTTTGAACTAGTCCTAGACGGGCCAGGTGTAACTAATTGATGAGCTTTAACAGAAATAGGTTTAACAGGAACAAAAGTATCTTTCGCAGGCAAGGAATGTGGAGTGACTGGTTTTGTCAGATGATTATTCTCAACAACTTGGGATGCAAACCGTGGTTTTAAATATTTTGATCGTTTAGATTTAAAAGCAGTTGGTTGTCTAACTACTGATTGGTTTCTGAAAGGTTGTAGTGACGATTTACCCAAGATTGTTGGTTTTGCAAACTTAGTATCCACACTCTTGCCAGTTAATCTTCTCAGTTTGTTTTGTAAAGCAGCATGTGCGAGCCCCTTTGCTTGAATTTGAGCCTTTAAATGCTCATTTTCTTTTACTAATGTATCCACACAATTACTTTGCATTTTAAGTTCAAGAGATGTGCAATGTGCTTCTAGTTTTGAAAAATCATTTTGAAACTGAGCAATGGTCTGTTTGAGAAAAATATTTTCAGATTCAAGAGTTTGGTTTGACGTTTCAGTTGCATTATTTTCATAAATAAGAAAGCTATTTGGACAATTTACAGCACACTGTTCAACCTCTCCTTCATTTCTGAATTCAGGTTGCTCAGTTTGTTGTATCGTATTTGCAGGCATAATATGATCAACAGTAGATTGTACCTCAACCATCTGTTCTGTGTCTGTGTCATAGGTGGGTACGATATCTTCCTCAACCATTTGTTCTTTGTCAAAGTTGGGTTCTGTGTCATAGTTGGGTATGATGTCTGAACAGTTAGCGTCAATATCGTCCCCTAATCTGCTACTGTCATCCTGCTTTTTTAATGCCATAATCTTCTTAGACAGTAACATGAATGTTTTATTTAATTGCACAAATGCATCTGCATCTTCAGAATCATCAGTAGCAAGGTTTGGTGATGAAGGTTTTAAGCAGTAGTTGGAAGGTAAGGAGATTTGTGACTTCTGCATACTGAAAGCCGATATAGTGATTTTCTAAATTTCCCTCCAAAAATAAATTTGAAAAATTTTCTATCCCAAAATTTGAAATTCACTATAAAAATCAATTCTAAGGTTGCAAGAAAATTTTGAGTTTTGACAATTTTGACGCCAAATTTGATCGAAAAAATTCGAATTTGGGACCAAAAATTTGAATTTTTGACCAAAATTTTCACAGTTAAACCAAAATTTGAATTTCGCGTAAAAATTGAACGATTAGTCTCCCCTAAAAATTAAATTTTACTCAAATTTTCCCGCCAAAAAACTCTTTAAATTCTACTTGCGTAGACAAGTACCTTACGCGTAATACCCTACTTACGCGTAGACAAAGGTTTACGCGTAACTCTTGCTTACGCGTAGACTTGAGATAAAACTTAGGCTTAGGCGTAAACCAAAGGCTTAATAGTACGAACCTTATGCGTAAGATTTCCTTAGGCATAAGACAAGCTTATGCGTAGGAAATGCTTAGGCTTAAAGTGTTTACTCGTAAGCTTTTATGCTTAGGCGTAAAACTAGGGTTTTACCCAAAAAATCCTTTACACTTATCCAAGTGTAAAAGATATGCAAAGTCAAAGTGTTTTCAGGCTTATCCAAGCAAGAAAACACTGAGTAAACCAACAGCTTCGAAGATCAAATGAAGAAATCTTTGGCGTAGAAACTTAGGCTTAGGCGTAGACTTTGGAGTATACGAGTAGAACTAGGGTTTTACTACGAGTAGAAAATACCAAAAGTAGCCAAACCTGATTTTTATGCCCAAAAGTGTTTTGCAACTTGATTTGAATGATGAAATAGCTTCAAAATCACCAAAATAACAAGAAATTTGAAACTTGATGATCCAAAAAAATTTTCCACCTTACGCGTATAAACATACACACGAATCCAACCAAGCTTAAAAACTAATCTACACACATAAAGTTTGAAACTTGATGCAAAAAACTTAAACTTTAACACTAAATAAACCTTAAACCACAAGAATCTTGAGTTTACAAGTGTAAAAACTGAAGCTTTTAGGCGTATGAAAAGTTAAGCACACAAAACCCACGCGTATAGTATGTAACTTCAAAAACAAAAGTGTTTCACCCAACTAGATGGCGATTGATACCACTGTTGGGTCACCATAAGTTAACACAAGGATCAATATGTAAGAAATAAGATGAAAGAGAGATTGGTTGAACACACACACACAAACACACGTATGACTAGTAAACTTTAGGTGTAGGATTATGAGTGAAATGAACAACCAACCTTCAAAGGAAGGTTTACATGTAGTATTTATAGGGAAGGGAACTAGGGCAACATGTGTAGTCCATTCCTTCTTTATTGGACTTGTGTCAAGGCTTATGGGCTTTGTACATAAGCCTTGCCATTAATAACTAACATAAAATCCTAGTTTAAGCAACCTATTACATGTTACTTACTAACACTTGAAATACAAGTTAGGAGTGATTCCAACAGATTCTTTCTTTGTTTACATATGTAAATTGCATTAGACGTGCCAAAGCACATCTAAGATAAAATTAGCCAAATGCTGCACCATGTTACCAAGTAAACGCTAGATATAAATAGTATCCCTGTTGGGAATTCTGTGAAACAGTGATTCTACTGATCGAGAAACAATGGATTCTGCTGAAGAAGAGTTTCTGCTGAAGTTATATAAGCGTACAAAGTAGGAACTATGCTGAAGTTATTCTACTGAAGTAGTGGAGATTTAAGTCTGCTGAAGTAAAGAAGCCGTGAGTATGTTGAAGTAAGGATTCTGCTGAAGCAGTATTAGTATCCACTGAAGGATTCTGCTGAAGTAGTACGCATGAGTTTTTATTATTTATATGTTAGCCCATATTTATTATTGTACTGCCCAAGGTTAGCATGGGCTTATTTAGAGTTTTCCCATAATTATTCTATGTATGGGTTAAAACAATATTTAGGTGCATGCTTGCATGCTTGTTCTTTTCCCAAGAGAGGGAATAGTGTTCTTTGTCTATAAAAGGAACTTAGGTCTATTGTATTGTGATAACTTTTCAAAAAAAAAAACATTCAAGAAAAACCTCTATAGAGAGGGTGAAAAGATCCATAGAGGATCATAGTTCTATTAGAAAAACCTTGTTGGTAACTTTGATTGTGTTCTTATTATTCCGCTGTGCATGTTCAATCATTGTTATTATATACTCTAGTTGAGTCCGGAACGTGGGGTTTTGCAATTGGTTTCAGAGCGGGTGGCTCTCGATCTTGAGTTTACAAGGTTTTTCGAAGAAAAGATTCAAAACTCGAAGTTGTTAGTAATTTTCGTAGTCTTTCTGCTGGGCTGTTTTTAGAACAGCGATAACTTTTTCTTGAACCGTTGGATCGAGCTACAATTTTTTCTGGTGCATCTTTATATTTCAATCTAAAGTTTCACCGGAGGGATTGACAATTAGAGCTCTCAATCAAAAGTTATACGTTGTAGAAGTGTGCTGAAAATGTTCCGTAAGGATTCTACAACACTGTTTTGAAACAATCATATCTTTTTCGTTAACCGTTGGATCGGCATAAAATTTGGACTGGAAGTTCTTGGTTTATCAAGGAAGGTTTCCACCGAAGGGATCGTTGATCTGAGCCTCTGACAGAAAGTTATAAGGTCTAGAATACTGCTGCAGACACACTTTGAAAGAGATATCAAAAGAAGCAGTAGGAATAAAGGGGCTGTTATTCTTACGGGTTTGTTGGCGTGAAGCAGGTTGATGAAGACCAGTTTTAGTTCTTGAGCCTCATTATTATTCTTTTCATAGTGACACTACATGCGCATGAGGTACATTGCATTCATTCTTATTCTTTGATTGGTTCATGTAGTGGGTCAGTGGTCTAACTATAGGTTGAATAAATAATGATTTATATTTCGGTATATGGGGTATCAAGTGGGGTTTTATGCTATTGCCTCATTAACTTTTTGAAAGTATGTTGAATGGTTCTCTATTCTAAGTGGGGCTAGTGTTATTGGTTGTGTCATACACACATGCTATCATATCACGTGGTATAGTGGCCTTTCATTTGATCATACTTATTCAATTTGTCATGTGGGGCTAGTAATATAATACTAGTTTTATTTCATTGATATCTTGAATCTTGTGATTGGTCATACTCTGTTTGGAGGTCATCTGATGCAACGTGGGTCTCACATTATGATATTTCATTCCTGCTGAAGTGTTAATTGGCTACCATGATATTACTTGTTTGACCACTGATTTTGATAGTTCTCTCGTTGAGATAAGATTCTCTGAGGTGTGTTGTATCTTTGTTATCGTGGATGTGGTTTGATTGGTCCACAAATTGAAGGTCTAATTGAAGGTCTCGTGTCTTCACATGTACTGTTTGCTCTAATATTATATTCGGTAAATGATTTTTCATATCAAATATACTGGTACGTGGGGCCTTGCGTGATTTGCTAAGATTAATGACTACAGTAGCTGTCGTTTTCATACTCTTTTATTTGGCTATCACTTGTTTCTGCTGAAGTTCTCGTAGGGATATTTTGTACATTGGGCAATTCATTGTACTTGATCTCTCGTTTGGAACATTGGTTTGCTCGTGGGGTAGGATGTATGATACAGTGGGCATAACAAGTGATTGGCTAGTTAAGTGTTGATCACGTGGGTTACTGCTGAGATTCATTTTGGTTCGCACTATCACATAACTTTACTGCTGTTTGGCTTCTATCTTGGTGCTTTTAGAATGGCAGAGTTTGATAATAATAGGGATGAAGTTATGTTTCCTTGTTTAATGAATGATGAGTACGAGGTCTGGGCTAAGAAGATGGAACACTGGATCATGAATAATGATATGAATATCTGGAAGGTGATCCAAAATGGCAACAGTTTGAAAAGGATTAAAAGTGATCGTGATGGAAACATCATTATTCTTCCTCCAATGACTGCAGATGAACAGATTGCTATACAAAGAGAGTCAAAGGCCAGAACTATCTTGCTTAAATCTATTCCTGCTGATCATGTAGCAGATTTTCGCTATATGGATGATGCAAGTCTTATATGGAATGCTCTCAAAACAAGGTATTGTGGAAAGGGTGAATTCAAGAAGATGAGCAAGGAAGATAATGCTAAAGGTTATGCTGAAGAATTTGCCAGTCCGCCAATTGCTCTCATGGGCATCTCTCAGGTACATACTTGTGTTTTTGGTTGTAAAGAGAGATATAATGAACTTAAGGAAGCCTATGATGAAATGAAACCTAAATATAATGCATGCTATGTCGACAATGAAGCTTATAAACATGCTTTAAAAACCTTAGAAAGACAAAAAGTTTGGTTTCAAAAGAATCAAGTGGCTTATGATGAAAAGATTAGGGTGCTAGAAAGTGATCTAGAATTTGCTAGAATTGATTTAAAGCGCACTGAGAAAGAAAAAGCTATTGTAGTGTCTGAAAACAAAGTGCTAAAAGAGAAACTAGATGAGGAAATTACTAGGCATAAGGAATGGTTATTGAATGGAAATAAGTTAGCTAGTCACATCTATGCTAGTCAAAATCCTAATACTCCTATAGGTTTAGGCTTTAAGAAGTATGTAGGAATAGAAGCTAGGGATGACACTCGTAAATCTACACCAGCAGGATTAGCTAATTTTGTTAAAGAAGGTGATTTACATGCTGTACGTGGACCTATTAGAGGTGAACACATGCCCATTGACCTGTCCATTCCAGTTGACTTTGATGGATCACACCATTTATATGGTAAAAAGTCAAGTGACTTGCCAGACCTTAGTGGCCAAACTAATGACTCTGTCTCTTGCTCTAAAAGTGACAAGTTGTCAGACCTAAAGTCTACTGTCTATGCCTCATGTGATTCAAGTGAAAAGTCTGACTCACCTAGGCACACACCCAAGACTACACCCAAGTCCAAAGTAGCTGATGATGAGCCCAAAACAAAGCCAGTTACTTATTCTGTTAAACACAATTTTGCTTCTAGTTCTGTTTTTGATAAGTTTAAATGTGATAAACAAAGTTGTGTTAAGAATAAGCCTTTTAAGAAGAAATATTGTTTTGTGTGTGGTAGTAAACTCCATCTTATTACAGACTGTGATTATCATGAGAAAAAGATTGGTGTTTCCTCTGGCCATAAGACTTCTAGACCCACATGGACTAATGTTGCTAGTATTCCTCCATTTGTTCCCAAATTTGCTCATGTGAAAGCAGGTAAACCAGTTCCTTCTGGTAAACCAAAGGTGTATGCATCTGTTTCTGCTGACAGGCTTAATAGGCCTTTTCCAGTTCCCTCTGGTGGAGGATATTCTTCACCAGTTACTACTGGATGGTGGAACAGTAAGGCTAGGCTTATGCCCTATAGACCTAAAAGTTCTTATTTTCAATCATATACATCTTATGTATCTCATATGAATAAGGCACATGCTGGAGTTAGTGTGGCAATTGTTGTTAAGCCCTCAACATGTTATTCTTGGAAAACTCAAAGGAAAGGTTCATTCTGGGTACCCAAGAACAATAGTCTTTGTCAGGTGCATTGATTGAGGGGAGGCATAAGCCTAAGGGGAGGCTTATTGTTGTATTTTTGTTTTCTAACCATTTTTGCAGCTGTTGGATCCTCATACGCCTAAGGGGAGGCTTAGTGTTTCTGCTGACACTACAACTGTCTTTGGTTTCTGCTGCTGCTTGATGGTATCTTGTACATGTTTTGGTTATTTTTATTTCTTCTTAGTTTTATTAAAAAAAAATCGTGTTATTTCTTGTGTTTAGTGTTAAAAAAAAAAAAAAAAAAACCCTCTAACTTGTCTGTGTTCAGTTTCTACTCTCTCTTGCTTGCAGGTTTTGGTGTTGGTTCATTACTACACCACTCATGGTTTTCCTCTCACCATGTCTCTCTGACACAAGAGTTGGCTAGCCCACAAGATTATGGCTTGTGGTAAAGGCTGCGGAAATCCATAAATGGTAATCAACTCACCATGATGATGACGGCATTCTATCAAAGAGTTGGCTAGTCCTGAGCAAACGGATCCAGGTAAAGACATGTCAAATCCGTTTATGGTTGCTGGTTTGCCAATAAATTAGATGGTTATCAGTGTACCATGGTTTTCGAACTTAAACATTTGGCTACTCCAGTAGTGGTGGCTATTGGTAAAGAGACATCAAATCCATTATTTTCAATGATTCACCTCTTACAGGAGTTAACACACCTGAATGTGATGAAAATAGTTTGAAACTGATATGTATTGAGGTATGTTATGTCTTTTGTTGCTGCAAAGACCTGGCGTGTCAAAGTTTGGTCATCATAGAGATGAGATTATTATTGGTTCTTTGCTACTGACGTTCGAGTACAATCCTCAAGTTCTAAAGTGTTAAATGATTGTTGGGAAGGATTGTTGGGAAGTTTTGTCATTTGTTGCTACAATCCTCTAGTTCTGAAATTTTTAAAGATCTGGAAACTGGAACTTAAATGCTACAATCCTCTTGGATTCTACAATCAGTGTCATTTAAATTCCAGTTTAGGGGAGGATTGTTGGGAATTCTGTGAAACAGTGATTCTACTGATCGAGAAACAATGGATTCTGCTGAAGAAGAGTTTCTGCTGAAGTTATATAAGCGTACAAAGTAGGAACTATGCTGAAGTTATTCTACTGAAGTAGTGGAGATTTAAGTCTGCTGAAGTAAAGAAGCCGTGAGTATGCTGAAGTAAGGATTCTGCTGAAGCAGTATTAGTATCCACTGAAGGATTCTGCTGAAGTAGTACGCATGAGTTTTTATTATTTATATGTTAGCCCATATTTATTATTGTACTGCCCAAGGTTAGCATGGGCTTGTTTAGAGTTTTCCCATAATTATTCTATGTATGGGTTAAAACAATATTTAGGTGCATGCTTGCATGCTTGTTCTTTTCCCAAGAGAGGGAATAGTGTTCCTTGTCTATAAAAGGAACTTAGGTCTATTGTATTGTGATAACTTTTCAAAAAAAAACATTCAAGAAAAACCTCTATAGAGAGGGTGAAAAGATCCATAGAGGATCATAGTTCTATTAGAAAAACCTTGTTGGTAACTTTGATTGTGTTCTTATTATTCCGCTGTGCATGTTCAATCATTGTTATTATATACTCTAGTTGAGTCCGGATCGTGGGGTTTTACAATCCCCAATACTGGTTAAAGTGTTGGATCAGTCCCAGATAGATCTTATGAGCCTTAATGAACTGATAGTAAACCTGTGTAATCACAAGCAAACTATAGAGAACCTTTATTAAACTTATGTTCACGCGGAATATGAACACAAGATTTAAGAAGACAATAAACACAAAATACTTGATCCTATGTGGATCTATATTGATTCACTAATAATGCTATTGAAAGGTGTACATAAACCATAGCCGCAGGTTTCTTTTATAATATCAGAAACCCTAATTCTGCAGCTTACTAAACACGTAAAAGATATGCATTATCTTTTCCTAAAATAACTCATGCATATCATAACTAATTAATAATAATACGGATAATACTACTATCCGCAGAAACAAGACTATCTATCAGCAGTAACTACACTATTAGCAGTAACTGCACTATCAGCAGAAACATAAATAACTATCAGCAGGAACCCTTATCAGCAGCAACTATACTGTTACAAGAATTCCTAACAACCATCCCCTAAACTTGAATTTGACTACGTTAACTTCAAGTTTCCAGATAGATCTTGAAAGAACAAGAGGATTGAAGTCCACAACAACTGAAGCAATAGAAAGAACCAGCAGGAACACCTAGAACCACCAGTACCAACAATGAAGATCACAGATCCATCAGCAACTCCTATGTTAGCAGCATCAGGATCCATCAGCAACAATAACCTGAGTAGATTTGATAAGCCTTTACCAAGTAGCTACTCACTCTTGGGCTAGCTGGTTCTTTGGTGGAATCATGACATCACCCTGGTGAACCAATAACCAGTCCAACACTTAGAACGTGAATCAAGCTCCCAAAAATTTTGATTCAAAAACTGTTGCATCTCTTCTTGCATAGCAGCTACCCAATCATCATCTGCTAACGCCTGTGCAACACTGGTAGGTTCAACTTGAGAGAGGAAACAAGCAAATAGACAATGTTGATAGTCTATGTAATTGTTCCTATGTTGATTCTGAATGTAGCTAAGAAATGCAGTTTCTCCAAACTTTGTTTGCTTCACCTTACTTCTAGTTTGAACGGAGGAAGTAGGGTCACAAATAATCAGAGATTGTAGATGAACAGTGTTAACCATTTTTGTAACATTAGGACTAACATCAAATGAGGTGGCCAAGTTATTAAGCTTTGGGCCAAAGTCATCATCATATGAAGAAGAATCAAATATGCCTGTTCTTGACAAGTGATGAATGCCATCTAATTCAGAGCTTTAATGTTGAGAATTGGCCAGATCAGATGGACTTGGAAATCTAGTAGAAGAATCAACTAAACCCAGAGTATCAACAGATGGAGTAATTGAGGGAACCGCAGGAACATCATCACTAACAAGAGGAACAGGAACACTACCAGCAGCAACTGACCCTTTACCAGCAGAAATAGCTGTATCAGCAGCATTCTGACCAGCAGGATCAGTAACATTACCAGCAGGAATAGATGCATTATCAGCAGCTTTCAGGTTCCTGCGGGCTTCAATAGTTGCCTGCCTTAAGAGTTCCGCAGTGTCTTTGGAGAATTCATAACCATTCTTTTCAGCATCATCCTTAGCTGCATGTTCTTGGCGTTGAAGCTTCACAAGTTCTTCTGCATAACTTAGATCACTGTGATTTGCACCAGAATAATCCTTGTCCCTAGTACCTGAAAAGTTGTTAGTAGGAAAGGAAGGAACAACTATAAGTTGTTCATCACAATCTGAATTAGAATCATCATCTGAGGAACCTGCAATGTTAGTTGATGGAACCTGTGGACCTGCAGAATAATTAGATTTGAAATGAGTATAACCTAAATGATCAGTTAAATAGTCAAGATCAAAGTACCATTCCTGACCAGCACCCTGAAAATTAGGTTTATCCTCCAGAAATTTGAGATTCAGTGTTTCTTCTATCCTCTTGGCAGATATATTGTACACCCTGTAAGCCTTACTATGAGCAGAGTAACCAACTACAAAACCTTCATCAGCTTTCCTTTCAAATTTTCCCAAATGATCACTGGTGTTCAAGATAGTCACATGACAACCAAAAGGCTTAAAGTAACTAATGGTAGGAATCTTCCCAGTCAGAAGTTCATAGGTGTCTTATTGTGAGGATGAGTTATCAAAACCCTGTTTAAAACGCAACATGCAAAACTGACTGCTTCAGTCCAGAACATGGTAGGTAACTTAGAATCAGCAAGTATAGATCTTGCTGCTTCAATGTGGGTTCTATTCTTCCTTTCAGCAACTCCATTTTGTTGTGGAGTCCTGGCATTACTGTAGTCCCTTTTTATCCCTTTAGTTCCACAAAGTTCAATTAATTTGGCATTCTTGAACTCTGTCCCATTGTCACACCTTATGGCTTTAACCTTTTTATTCAGCTGGTTCTCAACTAGGGCTCTAAAGTTTTGAAGAGCCTGAAATGTTTCATCCTTAGTACCCAAAAAGAATACCCAGCAAAACCTGTTGTAGTCATCAGTAACCACCAGACAATAGTATTTGTGATCAATGCTTCTGATAGATGTGGGACCAAAGAGGTCCATGTGAAGAAGCTGCAAAGGTTCTGAAATTGTGCTAACAGCAGTAATGGATTTGTAAGAAGCTTTGTGTTGTTTTCCCTTGTTGCAAGCCACACAATTATGCTCATTAGTGAAGACTTTGGAAGGAAGACCATGAACTAAACCATGTTTTGCCAGCTTGTTGATAGTTTTGAAATTAACATGAGTCATCCTTCTATGCCATTTGTTAGATTCATCCAAGGATGCTTTAGCCACCAAACAAGCCAACTCTCCTTCAGGTTGGACATCATTAAGATTGAATGTATACAGATTATGTTTTCTTGGTACCTTCAGCATTACTTGACTATCATCAGGTATCTGAAAGTCTTTAGAAAGCTCAAGACATTTAGTATCAGTGAAGAGAACACTATTCTTCTTATCACATATTTGAGACACATAAAATAGATTGAAGTTTTTGAGTTCTTCCACATAGTACATATTTTCAAAGTCCAGTTTTGAAGTTCTAATGGTTCCTTTCCCTGTTATTCTGCCATCTCCTCCTCCAAAAGTAACAGTGCCTCCATGAATAGGGACAAAATCATGCAATCTTTCCATGTTCCCTGTCATACTCCTAGAACACCCACTATCAACAATACCTAAATCTTTATTTTTATGAGGATCATCCTACAAGTTAAAAGATATACAACAACTTTAGTATACATGGAGACCCAAGTCATTACTGGCTTGGGCCTACCTTGTGGATCATATTAGAAAAACCTGCAGATTGATGAGATCCACCATTGTTCTTGGAACCCTTCATGAATGATAGTCTATTTTGTCTCCAAGAACAACCTGCTGAGGTCTTAACAACAGTATCCCATCGTGCCCCCCTTTTATTCAATGGGTCATTATAAACAGGCCTATATCCATTTTGAAAATAAGTACTAGTAGGTCTGATTGAAGGCCTAGGAACATTTCTTCTCCAACATGAGGAAGATGGTCTATCGGCAGAAACTGGGTTACCAGCAGAAACTGGATTACCAGCAGGAACTGGTCTACCAGCAGGAACTGGTCTACCAGCAAGATTGGTTCTGCCAGTCCTCACATGTTTTCTAGAAGGAACAAATGGAGGAATTTTGGTCACATCATTCCATATTGGTGTTTGTCTTTGTTGATTAGTACAAACACCCATTTGTTTCTCATAAAAATCACAATCTTTGATAAGATGAAATGTACTACCACAAACAAAACATGATTTCTTCTTAAAATGCTTGTTCATAACATGAGAAGTATTATCATAAACAAACTTATTCAAACCACAACCAAAATCAGAATTGTTTTTACCAAAATCAAAAGAACAAGAAATGTTTTTAAAATAAGTTGTCTTTGAAGAAGATTCATTAACAGCAACTCTTGGGGCAAGGTCAGCTGGTAAAGGCTTGGGTGAGGCAGACTTGGGGGTTGTAGACTCTTCACTTGAATCACAACTTGCAAAGTCTTTAAAATGGGTCTTTGAGGTCCTATCACTGGAAGAACAAGAGATAAAATCATTAGTATCATTGCCAGTTTCAAATAAGTCATTAGACTTTTGGCCATAGGTCATATGTGATTCATCCAAGTCTGAGTCTGGGTTAGGTGGTCTAACAATACCATTGATTGAGGAAGGAACAACATGCATTTCACCTTGTTTTACAAATTTAGAAGGTTGATATTTTTCTTCCTCTTCATCAGTGACACGATTAAAAACACTATAGTCATTAGGGTCATACACCACATCTTGATCAATATAATCCTTGAAGCCTAACCCCATCTTAGTTTTTACAAACATAGAACTTTTCCTT
Organism: Chrysanthemum makinoi; assembly: GCA_910596185.1. Lineage (NCBI taxonomy): Eukaryota > Viridiplantae > Streptophyta > Magnoliopsida > Asterales > Asteraceae > Chrysanthemum > Chrysanthemum makinoi. Next base: position 267,074,240 of record OU343224.1, read on the forward strand.
AATTTGTCTAGATTTTTAGCTTGTTCTTGCCATTCTTTATGTCTAGTCACCTCTTTATCTAATTTAGCCTTTAGATCATCTTTTTCTACATTAACTTTTACATTTTCTTTCTCAGAGAATTTTAACAAGTTAGTGGTGTTCTCCAAATCTCTCTCTTTAACACCTTATTTCTCTCTTCAAGGGCCAATTGATTTTGTTGGTACAAAACCTTTTGTTTTTCTAAAGTTTTAACAGTTTTCTTGTAAGCTTGAACCTGAATAAAATTTTCTTTATATTGGCCATCAATGTCATCAAATTCTCTTTTAAGGGCATCATATATATCATTACAACCAAATATACAGTTATGTACCTGAGATGTGATCCCCATCAGTGCAAACTCCTTAGCATCTCCAGTCTCAGCAGTATCCCTAGTCTCAGTAAGCAATCTAGTCTGAGGATAATTGTCCTCTCTTCCTTCAGTTTCATGGTCAGTCTAATCAACCAATGAATCTACAAACACCAGAGCTGCAGGTTTAGGTTCCTCAATTTCTTTGAGCTTTAATGTAGAATATCTTCTCCTGTCACTTCCCTTCTTATCTGGGCATTTGTAACCACCGGTAAATTTCACCTTTTATTAAACTAATATAATATTCTAATAAAAGAAATTTATTTATTTTCTACGTCAATTTTTTTTAGGTAAAACGTTATCGGTTTATCTGATCACAACAACAAACTAATGTGACGTAATTTTTTTTATAATGTAAATTGACTATTTTGCTCTTTGACTTTTTCTATTTGACTCTTATCGTGACGTAAAATCAAATACTATAATCGGTAGTTAACCGGTAACTTCCCAATTTAATTAATTCACTCTAATTCGAATTATTACTCTTTAAACATTTTTGTTCACTTCTGTCTATTTATCGAGAAGTTACCTCGAAAAAAAAACGTGAAAACTATATATAACGCGTACCGACACCGCATTAATTATTGTTTAATCTCGATAATTATTTTTCGGAGTCGGTAATATTGTTTAGGTACTATTTTTATAAAAACTATGAAAAAAATACATTTCACGCATTTTGTTTAAAAACGCCAAACCGTGATATCACGTCTACACCTTGGCTTCACGGGACATGTAGTGCACAAAATACATTCTACATCATTAATATTTATTTCTTTTCTGTCTACCACCGCCTCACTCAGTCATATACATATCCCACCTCTTTTTTTTTATTATTATTAATTTTCTCTCCATACAAGATTTAGTCAAAAGGGAGATAGAGAAATTCTCATCTTATCTCAGTCTCTCTCAAAAGAAAAGAAAGAAAGAAACAAATAGATGAAATCTATCTTTCTGCTCTCTCTCTTTGTTTGAACCGACCCTAGGACAACCACCATTAAACCGCCACCGATCCATCACCGGTTGTAGAAGATTAGTTCGTTTTTGCATCGGTTTAGAGCAGGGTCGCGTTAGGTTCGTGACTGAGGTTTCTTTGGATCTTTATATCACCACAGCCGAACCCCTTCATCACTTTCCTCCCCCTCTCGGCCTTGTGGTATCCTGAATATACAGACATCTACTAGTTATTTCTTTTACATATAAACCAAATACAAATCCATTTACAAGTTTTCGTGGATTAAAGATTCATTAAAAACGAATTTAAAATATGTTTCGTGTGGTAAAAACTCTTTGTAAAAGTGGTGTTTGAATTTCTTTTGATTCTCTGTTTGCGACTGAAACACCCACAGGGGTGGTTTGTTTGGCTGGTTTTCGGTTCAAAAGACAGCCCATGGGGGTCTTTGGTTTGCCAAGAAACCACCTAAAGAGGGCGTTTGTTTTGCGTATCACAACCCCAATGAGGGGTGTGTCTGGTTTGTTTATTGTCGCAGCCAACACCCAAGATGGTGTGTTTGATGGTTCGATTCTCGACTGGAAACTAGCACAAGGGTCATTTGTTTTGCTTGTGTCAGTCACAGCCCAAGAGGGCGTTTGTTGCATATTACAACCCACACCAAAAGGGTGTGTTTGGTTTATTGTCTCGGTCCATCAAACCGCAACCCAAGAGGGTGTAGTTAGTTTTGTTCGTTGCTCTTGGTACAACCACCAGCTCAAAATGAAAGGTGCGCTTGGTTTGTTTATTTAACCCACAACAACCACCCATAAGGGTGCGTCTAATTTGTTTGTTTGGCTCGGGTTGGATCACCACAGCCATACCCAATTGGGTGTTTGGCGTAATCTTGTTAGCCCACCAACGTGACCAAATTTCGGGTCCGCTTGGTGGTGTTGTCCGCTGCCCACAGCAGCCCCAACGAGTTGGTTTGATTTTCGGTATGCTAGAAGCTGTTAAGGGTGTTTGCTTGTTGAACTTATGTTGTGGCTTATTTGCTTATTCAGCATAATTGGGGTATTGGAATATTACTTGTATGTTTATGGCTTATTTGCGCTTATGAGAGTTATTGGGTTAAGCTTATTTGGGATATTGCTTGTTTTGAAGCTGCTTATCTTATAACTGGTAAACTACTTGTGCATATAAAATTTTGGTACCAACATTAGGCTTATAATTTGAAATCTATTATAGCATTATGGGCTTATTAACTTCTAAAACATCGTTGGGCCGAATGTATAAAAACTAATGGGCCGAGCTTATATATGTTGATGCACTAAACTCTAATGGGCCCAATATGATTAATATTATTTGACTAAATATACTTAGGACAAGTTGACATATATTAGATTATCGGACATAGCGGACCATAGCTAATATATGACATTGGGCAAAACATTGGAATATATACATATATATGTTTGGAACATATCGAGTTAGACACTATTTGGACAATCGACATATTTTGGACTTATCATATTGATTTGGGTTATACTATTCGAGCTAAATATATTGGGCAGCTGAGTTATTTTTATTAGCCTATCGGATTTATATTACACATTGGATTATTAAACAAATTATTGGACTTATATCGAACTTTATTATTTGGATAAATTAGAGTTATATTTGGACTCATATTGATATCTATTAAACAAATGTTGGACTTTACAAAATTGAATTATCAAGCATAATGGATTTGGACATTGAACATATTGGATACGTATGGGCAACTATTTGATTGTAAAACCTGAAAATTTTTAAATACTTTAAACGTTTATTATTATTTAAATTTATCTAAATGAATTATCAGAATTGTGTTTTGAATTAACGAATCATATCAAACTTTTATTCATATACTGATCATCAATAAGTATACTTATTCTGATCAAAGTCCGATAATAAAATGAGAAGTATAACTTTATTGAATATGAAACTTTCTCTCTTTACTTTTTATATTAAACTTATGTTTTAGTATAAATCATTCATTATTTGGAGATACTGGGTAAATGCTCTAAAGATAACCATTTAATTACTTTCTATTGCTATTTGATCATTACCCGTTTATTTCCTATTGTACTTGCATTACATGTTTTATACTTTGGCGTGCGTTTTGTTTCGAGTCTATGATTTCATATCACCACACGAACTATCATACTAAACTTTTTACAAACGTCGATGCGAAACTTCCACGGAAACTAAAACACTTATCTTTTGAAAACTTATCTACTTTACGAAACGCATTCTGAGATAAACAATGTACTATTAGGCCAGGCCAATGGCGTATCGTTGTGTCCGCACTCTTGTATCGTTGTGCAATGCTACCTTGTTATACTACTGTATTACATTCTCGATGCCAGTCGTGTTAGTTGTGATTCTTGTATTTCTTCGGACTAAGGTGAGTTTCACAGCCCCATTTTTACTGTTTTACTCTTTTGGGGTGAAAAGCATGCTATGATTACTTAAAACTAAATTGGTTGTGCATTTATGAAATTATGGATTTACTGAACTGATTCAATCTACTGAGCTATGCTCTGCTATACTGTGCAAACTAGTATGTATGCTTATGTTTGGCGCCTATGTACGACTGTAAAAGTCCCCTATTACCACACTACTTATTAACTCGCTCCCACTGTACGGGATGAGCCGTTGATATCTATGGATAGAGCTATTTAGGGGCAGAGCCAACCTCTCACTTTACTAACTGGAGTGCTTAGAATCACCTTCTCATGCTAGGTTAGAGCATGTTGCACATAGGGGCAATGTATTCGGCTGAATCGGCTTAAGTAGTAGAACCCTTATGCCATGAACGCGCTGCATACAGAATGGACCCTTTGAAATTTTGACAACCAATTGGTTTTCCTGTTTTGGAAACTATTTGAGTATTTAAAAACCTGTGAACTCACCAACCTTTGTGTTGACATTTTTGCATGTATTTTCAGGATGGCGTTAGCTAAACTTTGGAGGCGCTTGGGCATTGGCATGGCATGATCATAGAAGACTCTGATGTAAATTTAGAGACTACTTTAATTCTTTTATGGGCCTACATTCTATAATATATATTTTGAAAAATGTAAACATAAATCTTTACGAAATACGATTTTTCAAGTTAAAATTGTTGTTCTATACATTGTGTTGTGGTACCAATCGAGTAATACCCCGGTAACACTTACTTCCGCTGCAGACTATCATTTTTGGGGTGTTACAGATTGGTATCAGAGCCTCGGTTATAGAGAACTGGGTATTTTTGAAACCTAGACTATAACTACTTTTACGAAAACTTAACCCTATGACCGATACGTGCCTGCCTGCCAAGCTGATGCCTCGATTTTGACTTGTTGAAGTCATACTTGATAAGATATGTATTATATTACTATCCACTTAATCTCACTATGAACTATGATTGCTTTCTTATACGTATGTTTACGTACCACAGCGCTACGCCTTATCCCCCACATAAATGGAAATGCTCGTTTTACTCTTTCGTAACAACTTCTAAAAGTAAAGGACTTATTGCTGTGTAACTGGGCCGAGTATTCCGAAGTTCATGTGAATATAGATTGATCACCTATATTCATCAAGGAGAAGGGCATAGACTGATCACCTATGTCCGACCCTGAGGCGAACTTTGCAATGCTGGGGATGATTATTCTGGTTTTGGGAACGAAAAGATTTTGCATGTGTAAACGAGCATGGACATGATAAAATTTTAACCCTACACACACAACACACTGGCATCACAATACTTATTCATAGTGATATTTTTCCACTTTTACGGAACGTCTTTCATCGCCGCTTGGTTATGTTACGACTATGAATTACTTTCGAAATTAATGAAAACGTTTAATCGTGCTTTACGTTGGGTCGAGTTAGACCCGATTGGTCACCATTTGAATTCGAGTTGCGTATCTCGACACGCTTGATATCGTAATAAGTTCATTGAACTTACTGGAGTGTTTTGGAATTAATCGTGACTATGTTTGACTTTGGATTATTTGGTATTGAGATTTTGGGTCTCGTTACGGATTTGGATTTTCCACTTTATTTTAGCCTTGCCTTGATTGTGGTTTTGTTACGGATCTCCTACCCCAAGCCTTTTCTTGGAACGATTGTTGTTTATTTTTTCAAATCGATGCCGTTCACTCGATATTATTCAATCGATGTTATCCACTCGATGTTGTTAATCTTTCTGAACCGATAATGTTCTATCGATGTTGTTTCATCAACAATACTCGACTAAGGTTATACCTTACTCTTTATTGATGTAGTACCTCACGTACTATTGGTGTTGTACCATATGCTCCATCGATGTATTCCTATTGATGTCATTCTATCGACGCTGTTTTATTGATGTCGTTTTATCCATATCATCCTACTATGTTGTCTTATCAATGATACTCTGTTGATGTTGTTTTAACGATGCTAGCCTATCGATGGGTACCTTACACTCAATCGGTGTGTGATCCTCTATCGTAACCATTATGAACTATTGACATTTACTTGCATTTGGAACTTGACTTGATCTCGACTTGTAGTCAGATTTCTTTTGATACTATGATTTTGAACTCGAACGTTGTACCCTTCTTCGTTAAGTACTGAGCCGATCGACTGACTACTAGTAATGCTTAACTCTCTCATCCGGAGTTGTACCTTGAATTTGTTAACATCTCCATTCAACATAGATTCTATAACCAACAGAAATATTACTTATGATATATTAAATCACTATTACTTAGTCATTGCAACACCATGTCATCTCTATCCCGTCCCACTAACATTTTCTCAGACGTTGAAATCTAGGTTACCTCGTCACTCACTGCTCTAATAGTGTCTCCTCTATCCCAAAACTCATACTCAATTAATGAGTCAGAATACATTCTTTGCCGTTCTAAGGACGACACATCACGACATCTATGAAGGGAAACCCTCGTTGAACATAAATAACAAGCGAACTACCAAACTTTTAACAACGAAGAAACATACCATGAGTTAACTTGTAACTCGAGCTGTTATTTATAGGAACAAGTACCTAATCGTCTACTTATCCCTAGAGAATACCAATAGTTTGCTCAACTACTCCCCCTTATAAAATAGTACACTATGTCGTTTTCTAACGCACAAACTGTAATCGATCACCTTGTCAGCCATTTCGCGGTCAATCTACCAAATTTTGTACTACTTCATCACTAAATCAAAATTTTCGACCTTACCGGTATTTTATAAATGACGAGTCTTTCTCAAATATTCCTACAAACTTTTGTACAAATCACTTCACGGACTATTATACTGTAATAGACCGATTCACTATTGTACTTCCATTTCATTAGCCAACAAACACTTTTGCTAACACTTTGTAAATTAAGTTATAATTACCCTACGAGTTTACCACAACCTTATGAACAAGTTTTGCCACTGAATCACAAAATGAACTACAAATATTTCTACTATTGGGCACTTAATAAATTGTTTTCCTATCTACTCTTATGAATTATTTACGAAACATTGTACGAGTTATGTTATAACTTGAATTGTTGTCTTATCAAAACATTACAAAATTTAATTACGATTTCACTACTATTCTATAAACAATAAATCGTTTTCTATTATCCTATAAGCTAAAAAAAAAATTAAATTAATTAATTAAAAATTTAAAATTAATTACCTTACCGAGTTGTTGCTTCGATACTAAATCACAAACTATGATTTACCACTAAATTGCAAATAATAAAATATCTTCCTCATTGCTCAACAAATGGTTTTCCAGTCTGTTTTATAAATTATACTGCAGTTACGTTATAAACTATTTAATCCCTTGAAAAGCTTTAAAGGATAACCGATATCTCCTTTTGTGAGTAAACCAAATCTTCGTAGTAAGTTATGCACCTTGTTTTGAAACAATATATAATAAACATATTAATGGAAGATGCTAAGGAATAAGCTGATACATCATTTACAAAAACTGAGGTGTTAAAATTATTTGAATTTAAGAAGTAACATTTGTGCTCATATAATGTACATGTAAACCTTCAACTTGGAACCGAGTCCATGTGAGCATTTAAAAAATTTATTTAATAAGTTTTCATCGCAAAAGATGCAGTTCAACAACATTCTCTACTTTCATTCAAGTTATTCCCCGAAATTTTTACCGGTCGAAACTCTATTTTTTTTATATATACAGTCCAAATCCGAGAGGACGGTGACACCATGCTAGTCATTATAGGATAAACTACCAACGATCATAACCTTAACAACTTGTCTCTAACCTTAGGCGTCTAGAATTTTTGGAGTCATACATACTCAACTACATTTTCTTCTATGACGTTTTCACCTTCAAGGACCTTCCTTTAGAATTTCATTTGGGTCAACGATAAAACTTGTGATGACATTCTCTGAAGATACTTGTCCTTACGAAATTAGAAGTTCCTAGTCAAACCTTATCAAACTTTCTTATGCTAAGAAAACATCAAAACATCGCCTTCTGCGAAAATGTCTTATTACATCACGCCTGAAAACCTATCTTACTAAACGATATTTCTTTCGAGGTCATGAATATCTTACCCAACTACCCATCCCAGACAAAGATAACTGCATAACTTACAACTCACAGTACTGACAACTCTTGAAAACAACAAGATATAAGTCGTGATATTAATATATCTGACAACAAGGTTTTAAAATCACCTTCATTTCTTGCACCTCATTCTGAGGGCAATACTTCTTGATTATAACTTCTTCAACTTAGTCCAAACAATCTTATGAGTATTCTCAATACTATTACATTGAGCAACAACATTTTACCATGACAAAGCATCATTCAGGAGTATGCTTGCGGCATGTTTGACTTTGCATTCTTCATTATAATTGATGATTAGAAATATTGGCTCTGTCCACTCAAACCAATGAGCCAAACCAACCGCTCTTTTCATGACTTTAAAAATCTTGATCTTGTAGCTCCAGAACTCCTTGTAAGAACAACCTCTGACCACTGATACAACATTTACACATGCGGTGCCTTCAATTGGCCCTACAACATTACTCTGGAGTTTTGTTAATCCTCCAATTATCTATATTTTATATTACCCCTTAGGAATATACCAACTTGAAGCAAGAACTTTTGCACACTGATAAAACCTTAAGAGAATTCCTGATTTCACTTGGGAGCGTGAGATCAAAATTCATCATAAACACTCACATTTTTCCCAGACATCTCAACATCAGACTTTCCAAAATCAATTCGAGCTACCACCCGAATTTACCGATGTATACGACGTCGTTCGGTTATACGATTAAAAGAAGCGTTATACGAACGAGACACTCATTATCTCTTTGGAAGAGATCCAAATTGATGAACGCCTAAACCCTATCGAAGAACCTACTGAGAAATCAAACAACTTACGCAAGTCACATTTTTATTGTCAAGGTTCGATGGAAACTCGAGAAGAGTTCCTGAATTCATATAAGAACGTGAAAATGAACTCAAACACACCGTCAGCAGACGACATTCAATGAACTTCGAAACGAAGTTCCCATAAGGGGGTGAGACTGTAACCACCGGTAAATTTCACCTTGTATTAAACTAATATAATATTCTAATAAAAGAAAATTTATTTATTTTCTACGTCAATTTTTTTTAGGTAAAACGTTATCGGTTTATCTGATCACAACAACAAACTAATGTGACGTAATTTTTTTTATAATGTAAATTGACTATTTTGCTCTTTGACTCTTATCGTGACGTAAAATCAAATACTATAATCGGTAGTTAACCGGTAAATTCCCAAGTTATATAATTCACTCTAATTTGAATTATTACTCTTTAAACATTTTCGTTCACTTTTGTCTATTTATCAAGAAGTTACCTTGAAAAAAAAACGTGAAAACTATATATAACGCGTACCGACACCGCATTAGTTATTGTTTAATCTCGATATTTATTTTTCGGAGTCGGTAATATTGTTTAGGTACTATTTTTATAAAAACTATGAAAAAAATACATTTCACGCATTTTGTTTAAAAACGCCAAACCGTGATACCACGTCTACACCTTGGCTTCACGGGACATGTAGTGTACAAAATACACTCTACATCATTAATATTTATTTCTTTTTTGTCTACCACCGCCTCTCTCAGTCATGTACATATCCCCCCCCTTTTTTTTTTTTTTATTAATTTTCTCTCCATACAAGATTTAGTCAAAAGGGAGATAGAGAAATTCTCATCTTATCTCAGTCTCTCTCAAAAGAAAAGAAAGAATGAAACAGATAGATGAAATCTATCTTTCTGCTCTCTCTCTTTGTTTGAACCGACCCAAGGACAACCACCATTAAACCGCCACTGATCCATCACCGGTTGAAGAAGATTAGTTCGTTTTTGCATCAGTTTAGAGCAGGGTCGCGTTAGGTTCGTGACTGAGGTTTCTTTGGATCGTTATATCACCACAGCCGAACCCCTTCATCACTTTCCTCCCCCTCTTGGCCTTGTGGTATGCTGAATATACACACATCTACTAGTTATTTCTTTTACATATAAACCAAATACAAATCCATTTACAAGTTTTCGCGGATTAAAGATTCATTAAAAACGAATTTAAAATATGTTTCGTGTGGTAAAAACTCTTTGTAAAAGTGGTGTTTGAATTTCTTTTGATTCTCTGTTTGCGACTGAAACACCCACAGGGGTGGTTTGTTTGGCTGGTTTTCGGTTCAAAAGAGAGCCCATGGGGGTGTTTGGTTTGCCATGAAACCACCCAAAGAGGGCGTTTGTTTTGCGTATCACAACCCCAACGAGGGGTGTATCTGGTTTGTTTATTGTTGCAGCCAACAACAAAGAGGGTGTGTTTGATGGTTCGATTCTCGACTGGAAACTAGCACAAGGGTCGTTTGTTTTGCTTGTGTCAGTCACAGCCCAAGAGGGCGTTTGTTACGTATTACAACCCACACCAAAAGGGTGTGTTTGGTTTATTGTCTCGGTCCATCAAACCGCAACCCAAGAGGGTGTAGTTGGTTTTGTTCGCTACTCTCGGTACAGCCACCAGCTCAAAAAGAAAGGTGCGCTTGGTTTGTTTATTTAACCCACAACGTGCGTCTAATTTGTTTGTTTGGTTCGGGTTGGATCACCACAGCCACACCCAATTGGGTGTTTGGCGTAATCTCGTTAGCCCACCAACGTGACCAAATTTCGGGTCCGCTTGGTGGTGTTGTCCGCTGCCCACAGCAGCCCCAACGAGTTGGTTTGATTTTTGGTATGCTAGAAGCTGTTAAGGGTGTTTGCTTGTTGAGCTTATGTTGTGGCTTATTTGCTTATTCGGCATAATTGGGGTATTGGAATATTACTTGTATGTTTATGGCTTATTTGCGCTTACGAGAGTTATTGGGTTAAGCTTATTTTGGATATTGCTTGTTTTGAAGCTGCTTATCTTATAACTGGTAAACTACTTGTGCATATAAAATTTTGGTACCAACATTAGGCTTATAATTTGAAATCTATTATAGCATTATGGGCTTATTAACTTCTAAAATATCGTTGGGCCGAATGTATAAAAACTAATGGGCCGAGCTTATATATGTTGATGGGCCCAATATGATTAATATTATTTGACTAAATATACTTAGGACAAGTTGACATATATTAGATTATCGGACATAGCGGACCATAACTAATATATGACATTGGGCAAAACATTGGAATATATACATATATATGTTTGGAACATATCGAGTTAGACACTATTTGGACAATCGACATATTTTGGACTTATCATATTGATTCGGGTTATACTATTCGAGCTAAATATATTGGGTAGCTGAGTTATTTTTATTAGACTATCGGACTTATATTACACATTGGATTATTAAACAAATTATTGGACTTATATCGGACTTTATTATTAGGATAAATTAGAGTTATATTTGGACTCATATTGATATCTATTAAACAAATGTTGGACTTTACAAAATTGAATTATCAAGCATAACGGATTTGGACATTGAACATATTGGATACGTATGGGCTACTATTTGATTGTAAAACCTGAAAATTTTTAAATACTTTAAACGTTTATTATTATTTAAATTTATCTAAATGAATTATCAGAATTGTGTTTTGAATAACGAATCGTATCAAACTTTTATTCATATACTGATTATCAATAACTATACTTATTCTGATCAAAGTCCGATAATAAAACGACAAGTATAACTTTATTTAATATGAAACTTTCTCTATTTACTTTTTATATTAAACTTATGTTTTAATATAAATCATTCATTATTTGGAGATACTGGTTAAATGCCCTAAAGATAACCATTTACTTACTTTCTATTGCTATTTGATCATTACGTGTTTATTTCCTATTGTACTTGCGTTACATGTTTTATACTTTGGTGTGCGTTCTGTTTCAAGTATATGATCTCATATCACCACACGAACTATCATACTAAACTTTTTACAAACACAGATACGAAACTTCCACGAAAACTAAAACACTCATCTTTTGAAAATTTATCTACTTTACGAGACGCATTCTGAGATAAACAATGTACTATTAGGTCAGGCCAATGGCGTATCGTTGTGTCCGCACTCTTGTATCGTTGTGCAATGCTACCTTGTTATACTACTGTATTACATTCTCGATGCCAGTCGTGTTAGTTGTGATTCTTGTATTTCTTCAGACTAAGGTGAGTCTCACAGCCCCATTTTTACTGTTTTACTCTTTTGGGGTGAAAAGCATGCTATGATTACTTAAAACTAAATTGGTTGTGCATTTATGAAATTATGGATTTCCTGAACTGATTCAATCTATTGGGCTATGCTCTGCTATACTGTGCAAACTGGTATGTATGCTTATGTTTGGCGCCTATGTACGACTTTAAGAGTTCCCTGTTACCACACTACTTATTAACTCCCTCCCACTGTACGGGATGAGCCGTTGATATCTATGGATAGCGCTATTTAGGGGCAGAGCCAACCCCTCACTCTACTAACCGGAGTGCATAGAATCACCTTCTCATGCTAGGTTAGAGCATGTTGCACGTAGGGGCAATGTATTCGGCTGAATCGGCTTAAGTAGTGGAACCCTTATGCCATGAACGCGCTGCATACAGAATGGACCTTTTGAAAATTTGACAACCAATTGATTTTCCTGTTTTGGAAACTATTTGAGTATTTAAAAACCTGTGAACTCACCAACCTTTGTGTTGACATTTTTAGCATGTATTTTCAGGATGGCGTTAGCTAAACTTTGGAGGCGCTTGGGCATTGGCATGGCATGATCATAGAAGACTCTGATGTAAATTTGGGGACCACTTTAATTCTTTAATTTGCCTACATTCTATAATATATATTTTGAAAAATGTAAACATAAATCTTTACGAAATACGATTTTTCAAGTTAAAACTGTTGTTCTATACATTTTGTTGTGGTACCAATTGAGTAATACCCCGGTAACACTTACTTCCGCTGTAGACTATCATTTTTGGGGTGTTACAGATTTCCCAGGCAAAGTGACCAATTTGATTGCATTCAAAACACCTAATCTTCTTTCTGTCAAACCTGGCTGCCTCCCTTCCTTGGTAACTGATCTTCCTCCTAGACTTCTTCTCAAATCTATTGACTTTTACAGCAAGCATAGCCATCTGCCATTTTATATCCAACTCCTCAAAATCCCATTTATCCATCTGTTCAAAATCCTCATAAGCAAGCTGCTGTTGAAGTTCACTCTCAGCAAAAACTGAGTAAAGCACATCCTCTATCACATTACTAGATTTTGATTTTCTAGTAGCAGAGGTATATGTTGTGGTTGCTGCTGATGAGGTGGGACTTTCAGCATATTGCTTCTTGGTGTTAGCACTGGTAGTACTTACAAATGCTGAATTTGTTGGAGTGAGAGAATAGGTGGAATGCCCCTTGATATCAATTTCAAGAGTTCTAAGCTTGTTGTACAAATCATCAAAGCTTAAGCAATCAAGGCTACCCTTTGCCTTGAGAGTAAGAGCAACCTGCCTCCAGGAAGAAGGTAGAGCATGCAGGAACTTGGTGTTGCATTCCTCATTGTCAGGTTTGGACTTCATCTGATTAAGCTGGCTCAAGATTTTCTGAAACCTGTCATACCCCTTGTGTTCCTTCTTCTTCAGAAATTGAGAACTCCTGAAAGCTCTGTTTGAGCATAGTCTTCCTCATCTTCTTGGATTCTTCGTTACCTCCAAACCTTTCCTTGATTGCTTTCCAGATCTCTTTAGCATCATCAAGATGATGGAAGTCACTTATATGTTCATCTGGTAAAGCTTGGAGCAAGGTAGTCCTAGCCTTTGTTTCCCTCTGAAGAGCAATATGTTCTTCAGTAGTTGCTGCTGGAAGAATTATCACATTACCATCATTATCTCTTCCAGTCTTCTTCTTATTGTTGCCCTTCAGAACAATATTCCAGAGATGGTAGTCACTGTTGGTGATATAATTTTCCATCTTCATTGCCCAGATGTCGTATTCATCCTTCTTCAGATAGGGAAACTTTGCATTGTTGTTTGACATGGTGGTAACAACTTGCTGAATTGTTTGAGACTGAGACTGAGTGTTGGATGACTCAGGCTTATCCTTCTCATTGTCTGAGTTTGAAGTTGGCATTGTTAAAGTGTGTTTAGGGTTTTGGGAGAATTAGTAAATCTTCTTTTAGAGATCCTCACCAGGCTCTGATACCACTTGTTGGATCAGTCCCAGATAGATCTTATGAGCCTTAATGAACTGATAGTAAACCTGTGTAATCACAAGCAAACTATAGAGAACCTCTATTAAACTTATGTTCACGCCAAATATGAACACAAGAGTTAAGAAGACAATAAACACAAAATACTTGATCCTCTATGGATCTATATTGATTCACTAATAATGTTATTTAAAGGTGTACATAAACCCTAGCCGCAGGTTTCTTTTATACTATCAGAAACCCTAATTCTGTAACTTACAAAACACGTAAAAGATATGCATTATCTCTTCCTAAAATAACTCATGCATATCCTAACTAATTATTAATAATACAGATACTACTATCCGCAGAAACAAGACTATCTATCAGCAGTAACTACACTATCAGCAGTAACTGCACTATCAGCAGAAACATAAATAACTATCAGCAGGAACCTTTATCAGCAGGAACCATACTGTTACAAGAATTCCTAACATAAAGTTACAGCGAATTCAGGTCAAATTGAGGTAAGAACAACAATCAACCACAAATCCATAGTGTAATTTCGTAACCAATGAAGAACCGTAAGTAAGAACAACAATCAAAATGCATCAGTAGTGGTGCTAAATTTAAAATGGACTACGAATTTGCAGTCACTGTAAGTCGTTGGGACAAGATTACAAGTCATTGTAACAAAGATATTTGGGTTGATCCGGAGTTAAAGGAGGAGGTAGTTATCGTTATTCCTAATGTGGAAGATGATGGAGAGGTTCTTCAGACGGAGAGAGTGGAGTACGAAATGGGAATCACCTAGATGTGGTGTGTGTAGGATATTTAGGCATGGTGATATGTTATATCCAAAACGGATTGTTGAAAAACCAAATAGTTGAAAAAACAAAAAAAATTATGGTTTCGAACAGCCTCCTAGCCAGACTTCTCGTGGTACTGATGTGGGATCTAAGTTTCAGTTTAAGCCTCAGAAACAAGTTAACCAAGCCGTCTCTAAAAAGAATGGTGCTAGTTCAAGTGGTAAAAAAAAAAGAATTCTGCAGTATAGAGAAGCTCAACTACTTTGTTAGGTCACCATATTGTAACACAAGCATCAATAAGTAAGAAATATAGATGAGATAGAGCGGATGAACACTACACACAATATATACGAATGATATGAGAAAGGTTATGCGTATGATATTTATGAAAAGTGAACAACCAACCTTCAAATGAAGGTTTACAAGACTATTTATAGGGGAAGGGACTAGGGCAACACTACAAGTTCCCTTCCTTCCTTATTGGTCATGGGCCAAGGCTTATGGGCTTTCTGCATAAGCCTTGCCATTAATACAAACATAAAAGCCTAATTAAGCAACCTATTACATATTGATTACAAACACTTGAAATATAGTTTAGGAGTGATTCCAACAATTTCCCCTAAGTGTTGGTAATTAATAACTTTAGTAATCTTGAAAAGTTGTTAGTGCGGATGTAATAGTTGCTTTGACGTCTTCTGACATTCTTCTTTCTTGTGAGAAGAAGTGTCTCTTGATTCTAACAATCTCCCCAGTGTGAGGATCTTGTTTTTCTTTGAATTTTTCGGCTTTGACATCTTCATTTATCCGTGTTCTTTGTTCTGGTGTGGATATGGTGATGTTATGTTATTGTAATCTGCATCAGGTCCGCTTCGTTGCTCAGGTGTCTCCACGTCCTTCTCCAACATGCTCACACGCTCTTTGACGTTGAATTTCAGTGTTGATGTAGTTCTCTTTAGTCTTTAAACTTTGTAGATTCTTTGGCTTTGACTAAGAATCATTCTGACTTTTGTGTTGCCTTTCGAGAGAACTTCAATTTTTATTGTTGTTGGTATGAGCATGTGGAGAATGTGCACGATCATCTCCCAGGAGCATCCATAAGAAGAAAACATAAGAATGGTTAGTAATAAACATCAATCGATTACTGTGGTCGTTTCTTAGAGAATTGACCACTACGATTATTCTTTTGATGAATGTCTTGATTCCATTCACCTTGGTCGGGCGAATCAGCAGTCCGAATCCCATAAGGGACAGTTGGCATTACATTGAACAAGTTCAAGTAATGACCCACATCTTCAGGACTCGATTCTTGAAAGGAATCTCCTTAGCGGGATTTTCAGCACTTACAAGTTCGAACTTCGAGCGTGTTAACATCATAGTGTGATAACACATCACTAATTCTAGCAAAGGCTGTTCCTGAACTGGAGTCTCTCAAGTAGCATAACACGATGTACCGAAGTACACCTACAGTTCTGGTGAGTCACTGAGGAACACCGAAGCATCACCTCACCACTGTAGACCGTTTGAGACAACACTAAGAGTAACCCACAAGGAGTTACCGAAGTGACCTGCTGTCAGGGCTGTTTAATGTTGACCCTGGCAGGAGTTTCCATTCAATCACTGAGGATCACAGTTGTGAACCCCTCATAAATGTTCTCGGCAGATTGCTAAGATCTTTGTAGGACTCTATAATAGTATCACTTGTGTCCTTAAAGTTGAACAACAAGTGATGAAATGTCAAGTGTTCGTAAGAGATCTTTTGATGAATCTCGTGGCTCTAGACTCAATAGTGCTCTTTGGTTTTCCTGAGCGGACACTAGGGAGAGGGTCTCCTTCTTCAATACCAGCAATCTCTAATAGAAAGCCGATAGTTTACGTAGGGTTCCCTGTGAGAATAAACAAGCTTCTGTTAAGAGAAACATGAGTGGTTAAGGTTAAGTGCATGCGTCACTAGGTCCATGATGACTTTAATCTTCAATACCAGTGTCATCTAGTAACAACAAGTAGCATATGAATTGAACCCGGTGTCTACCCTAAGTTGAATAATTTGGAGGGCTATTTCTTTTCACCCTTTTCTTTACTTTTCTTTTTAATTCTTCAACTCCTTCTTTCTCCGATTCTCATTTTCTCCTTTTTATAATCATACCTAAGGACTTCTAAGTTCTAACTATTGGTGGTGTCCTTGGGTAGATCCCTCCGGTTCTGGCGGATCATAGGACGGTTATTCCTAACCTTGGTCACCTTATAACTCCATGACTAACCTATGTTGCTATAAAACCATTTTCATGAAAATCTCTTAAAGTGTTTATGAGTGAAACATTTCGTAACACTTCGAGAGTTTTGTATTTTCAGAAATACTCCCCCTCTACATGTGCTTAAGTGTTTTGACAGAAATCCGCATAGTGAGGGTAGAGCTCGCACTTTTGAATTGATCGACTCAAGATAGACAATTCCCAATGAGACACGGTTACGTTGCATAGTTAAAGATTTACATTGTCAGCTTTTAGGTGACAACTAGCTCTAATAACTACCTTGAAGGTGTGGATAAACCTCGAAAGGTTGTCAAACCCGTCAAAGTTCATGTCTATCAAGAGCTTCTCGAATAGGTACAATCTACTTGGATAAGTCTTGGAAGACAAATCGTTTTGAGGTATGACAGTTCAGATCTTGTCAATTCATGGGTTAAGTCTTAGCACGAAGATTCAATCACATTATCCAACATATTTGTATCACATAATTTTTCTCCCCCTCAAAAATGGCATGTACATGTTATTTTTGATGAAAGTTTGATATCGAATATGTCCATTTTGAGTTTTGTAGGAAGTTTCCACAAAGAACAATTTGTTAACAAAGATTTTAGCAAGTACTCCCCCTCAACAAGTAATATTAACTTTTGAGGTTTTGAAAATATAAGGGGAAGTACTTGATCTTTTGAGCAAAACTTTAAAAAATGAAAGTTTTCATAAGTTTTACTCAAAAGTAAGAAGATTTCTCTCCTTTTATAGGATTGTGGCACTGAAGCGTACCACAGGGTCCTTTCATTACAAGTATGGGTTGTACTGTTATGTGTGCACAAGCCATTGTCAATTATATAGATCATATTATCCAAAAGAATCAATCAATGAAAGAGTTTAAGGAGTACCAAGCAATTCGTCAATGAGACCGGGAGTTCTCTGTTGACGTTGATAGCCCGTAAGAGGGAAACTCTCTCTTTCACCGACAAAGCTCACTAGCCTCCGCATCTGATCCCGGTGAAATAGCCTTTCATCAATCCTTGTGATTATCTTCCTAGCATCCCTCCTTTCCTTATAATTCCAACGCTTCTTTGACCCAATACCTTGCTTTATGTCTTTCAACCGTTATGCTAACCCATCACGAACCGACTTCAACATGTGATCGCAAAACTTGTGAACCTCGGTGTACGCCATTAAACAATTGTGGTGAAGTTCACTGCAGTAAACAACTCCAAATTTCGGTTTCTTGACAATGGTGTACTGAGAAAGTTGGTTTATGTCGGGAAAGTGTAGTAATGGTTTAGTGAGGTTGACTTGTTTCTGATATGATTCCACAACAAGTTGAGGATCTTCAACACGTTCCTGGATCACTTTGCTTCTAATGAATATTAACAAGGCAGTGATGTACTGGAGCTGAATATGTGTGGAAAATTGTCTCATCCGACCTTGTACCTTAGCAAGGTACATGTCTTCGATGTCGTTCAGCGACAACCTAGGAAAATCAGCTTCAGTAAAGTCATATTCTTGTTCGTCTTGGTGTTTGACGGTGATTTTATTTAGGAATGAATAATCCCATTTAGTAGCCAGATCGACATTCATGATAGCAACGATCCGTTTGTCACTAAACACTTCTTTGTTTGATTTCTGAACTTGACGGTTGCGGTAGTAAATTCTTCTTCGTTCTGGCCAATGATGAATGCCATATTGTGCATCAAGATCATAAGTCACCACACTTTCAACAAACATTCTTGTGGCTTCTTCTTCGATGGCAACATTGTTGGAGAAGACCGCTGCTGGGATGTTGAAAGTGAGTGACGTAGCATACTTCGTGCTGACTTTGCTACCATGTTGTAGAAATTCCAGGTCGTTGTTGAAGAATTATTGGTAAGGGATTCTAGGTTGATCTGGTCGACCAATGGTTGTTAATGGTTTGGTCCAGTCTGTGTAATATGGAGCTTTATCCGGTCTTGTGAAGTCAATGTTCGATTCTGGGTTGATCTAGTCAATGTTGTTAGACATAGCTCGTGCAATGTTGTCGAGGTGATATTCAACTTCAACAGCACTGTCGGATCTGTCCTTTAACAATTGGAAAGCATCGTTTTTGATCAGGCGTAATTCGCTCTTTGTCATCTTTTTGAACCTGAATTCATCCTAGATAAGCTTAACCTGCTCCATAGTACGACCATCTACCGGTTCTTGGCCTTCTGGTAATCGCGGAGTAGCATCAATGAGCTTGCTAAACCAGTCGTATTCTGCAGTGTCATCTTCATCTAAACAAGAAATGACAGAGCTGGATCTCTTCTTTTTCTTAGGTGTGGATGATGGTCCTGATTGTTGCTCAGTTGATGTTTTAGGTGAGGGCTGTTGTTGGGGCTCAGGAATCTCTTCGTCGTCACCACCGGTGTATTGGAAATAGTCACCAGTTTTCTCCATTGGTGGTGAAGACTCAGAGTCCCGAGGTTTATCTGATGCAGGAAGACATTGAGCAGTTCGTGTGGTGGTGGTGGCCTTTTGGGGTGGTGGAGGCACGGAAGAGGATTCGCCTATTTTCTTTTGACGTTTAGGCTCGGAATCCTTGTCAGCATCGTCATCATCTCTTGGTCGCTTAACCTGACCAACCGACTCTTTACATGATGTCTTGAGTTGATATTCTAGTAATGCCTCAAAAAGTTTTGCTTCGTCAGAAGTGAAAGTTGCGGATCGTTGAGACATTTGCATAACCAACTTAGAGATCAATTCTACATTAGTGACAACAGGAGACGGAACTGGTTTCATTTCCATGACCGCAGGGGTATTTGACAGTGTGTGCTTGACCAATGCCATGAGATGTGGATAGGGTTGTCTGGCAAACATCTCTCTTGTGACTCTGAGGACAGTGTCGAGGAGGAACTTATGAGTGTAGTCCCTAATTGTCTTGTCCATTTCACCCTGTATATCTTGGTTGAGAAATTGTTGGATCTGGTCCCTTTCCATCGAGAACTCGTTTATCACATTTTGAAGTAAATTAACTCTGTCGGCAAGCTGATTCAATTTCTTGTTAACAACATTGCGTTTCCTTGCTTGCCTGACAGCTTTGACAATCTTGGTCTTGGCACGTGATGCCCAAGTGTCGGTCGGTTTCTTGACTGATTTGGATGTGGATCTGGTGGTTGTATCTTTGGATGGTGGTGGTGAAGAGTGAGACGATGAATCAGATGAAGATGAGTCATGAGAAGGCTCAGGGTCCTTAGGTGGCTCAGGGGATTGTTCCGCGTTATGTTCTGGATTATCTTGTAGATAATTGTTAGCTTCCTCTTGAGCTTTCGCCTCTTCCTATGCTTTAGCCCTAGCCTCTTCTTCAGCTCTCTCCCTAGCTACTTCCTCTATGTCTTCATCGGTTATCTTCTCATTCTTCTCCTTTTCCTCTTCTTCAAAATCAAAAATGATTTCATCTTCTTGCTGTTGTTGATCTGTTGATTCCAGAGTGGTGGTTCCAGTTCCCTTATCGGGTTTATTAACCGCATCAAGAACTGGTGTGGTTTGTGCACCACCACTGGAACCTCCAGGGCCTCTATTTTGTTGTAGATTAAATTCTGTAGCAGCATGTTGAATCCTCAGATGCTTAAGTGTTTTGTGGTAATCTTTCTCCTCATCCTTTGGTGGAATGTCATCATCTGAGCTTTCTTCTTCATCCTCTGCAACTGGAGTCTTTCCCTTGTCTGGTTTGGGACTGAGTGGTTGGTCGTCGGACCTCAACGAAGTCGTATCATCAGCAGCGGATTCAGAGTGATAAACCACTTCTTCAGACTCAGTATCTTCATAATCGATGTCCTTGTCCTCAAGTTTGAGTGCCGGTTTTGGGTTAGGGATGGCACCTTTAGATGGGACTTTTCTTTTGCAGGGAGGAATCCTCTTGGGATACTTGAGGGCACTCCCAGTGCTTTCTACACTTCCAGCACTGCCTGATCTTCTGGTCTTCTTAACTGGAATAACTGAAGACTTTTAATCCATAAAAATGACTTTTCCTTTGTTCACTGCTTATAGGTATCGTGAATATGACGAAAGACTTTTGATATCAGCAGTGAGAAGGCAGTCAAGAAGTACTGCACCTTGTTTCTTTGTCGATGAGTCCTTGAATCTGACAATGTTTAGCGTGGGCTCATACAACACAGAATGATTGTTGGGGTCGTTAAGTCTCAAGGGAATGTCCCGATTTTTCCTGAGAATGTTCTGGATCAACAGCTTAGTGTATCTGATAAAAGGAACCTTTGTCCCGGGTTTCTTGAGATGGGACATCATGTCTTCCCATATCATACTGGCAAAGTCGATGTGCTGCTTGTTGACCATGCCCCAGAAGGTTTGCAGATGCATTAGTTTTGGATGCTCGTGACCGCTGTCTCTTCCGGAAACAGACTTGGCGATCATGATGTACAAGGTCCTCCACGGTTGAGGAATGTTCTTTAAATCGACCGAGGAGTGCTTTGTAATTATTCCAGCAGCTTCATCATAGCCAAGATCGACCATGAATTGTAGTGTAGCCTCTTCACTTGGAATCGGTACATACGCAGCAGGTTGGATAGCGGGCAGAAGAAGAATTGTGCGCAGATCTGCAACAGTGACGGTGACTTCCTTATCATTGAGAGTCACCGTGACAGCATCTTGACCCTCAACCTTCTTCATTATGTGCCAGAATTGATGAATATAAATTTCTGGCACAGTTGCTGAGTTGGTGAGCATATTGTTGTAGGGATGAGATTTGAGAATGTCCATAGCAATCCTGCATGAAGACTCTAAGCAGGTGAAGTTCTCAAAGTCGACCTTGAGGTTGTTTTTTCCAATCTTCATGCTGTAATCAGATGGGAAGATATCTTCCATTGTGAGCTCATTTGGTGCGTTAACATTTTCCATGGTGATGTCCATATCGTGATCTGAAAGATATTGAGACAAAAGTACCAAAATATTGAAATACATTATGTTAGTCAAAAGTTGATTTTATTGTCCAATTTATTGAATATGTTATGTTAATGAATGTTACAAGTCCAAGGCCACTTGTTGTCTAATAGTCCAAAGTTGATGTGATAAGTTTCGTGAGTATATTAATTTTGAATTTTAAAGTCCAAAGTTTTTTACTCATTCACACAACATTTTAACAATTATTGCTTATTAGTGACATTTTGGTCTTGTGATCTTATGAATAACTTATTACAAGTTTGTACGCGTAACATTTCATAAGAAAAGTTTAAATTTTGGCTTAAGCGTAGGATTGTAAGCTTATGCGTAAACATTGTAACCATACGCGTAGAACTAAGCTTATGCGTAGGAGTCCCTCTTACGCATAAGAAAGTTTACGCGTGGAAATAGACTCTTGGCATAAAGCTTATGCGTAAGCGTAGGTTGGGAGCTTACGCGTAAGGTTTACTCGTAAGAGCAAGCCTTATGCGTAAGAATCCAATTTTACGCATATCCTTCACAGGATACGCGTAGTCTCTTTGTAGACCCTTACGCGTAAGAGTTACGCGTAAGATTACTCTTATGCGTAACATCTACGCGTAAGGTTTTCCATAAGCGTAGAATCCATTTTACCATTGTTTCTGAATTGGAACGCGTAAAACCTGAAATAGATCAATCATAACACTTCTATTAACAATATATTCAACCTCTTTCAACCTCACATGGCATTACAAGTTATTTCCAGTTATGCGTAAAAATTGGGTTATGCGTAAGTATAAACTCTAACAATTCAAAACCTACGAGTAAGCAATCAAGCCATGGAAAATCAACCAAATGATTTCTGGGAGGTCATAGAGGCCATATGAGTTGTTTCTAACAAGTTTTAACATCAAACACCACTTGAATCAAAAGTACCCAAATATTCGAATACCTAAACCCTAAATTCTAATTTCACCATTTTGTTGTTTCTGGGTTAGATTCAAGGGTGTAGTAGGTTAATTAAGCATGTATCAAACATTTATCAACCATCTAATTGTCTTAAAACACTCACAATAGAGAATACCCAAATCCACGCATAATCCCTAAAATTTGAAAAATGATTAAAATGATTTCTGGGTTGCATTTGTTGTTGGAAATGGATTTAGGAATGATATTAAAGACTTTTAACACTGACCATTTCACAAAAAACATCATTATCAAATCATATGTTCATACGCGTATACATATGAACATAAAATCACTCATAACACAAAATCAAACCGTTAGTTTTGAAAGATATTAAAAACCATTGTTTGGAATCACACAATAAAGCAATAACAACTTACAAATTTGAGTTTTGTAGCACGGATTTATGTGTTGAATGTTAGGCGTGGATTTGGTTTGGGGAAGGTTATTAATGATAGAAGTAAATGAAGTAGAAAAGTTAGGTGGAGAGTATGTAAAATTAAGTTTTAACTTATGACAAGTATAGTCCCTCCACCTCAACCATTTTCAACCATAGCCCATGACTTCCATTTTGGTTAAGCAAGACATGATAGTTTGGAAAGAAACTTGACGAGACACCCCCTCGACTTTTAAAATAGAGAAATTTTAGAAATTAGAGTCCGAGGAGTCTTTTTTAAACAAGAAAAGTATCCACCATTATTAAAGATACAACCAATTTAGGTAACATGCAAGTACAAGGTTTTATGAAACAGAAAAATATTTACTTTCTCCCCCTCAACACTTGTCCGTGAAAAATATTAAATTGTTTGAAAGAGCAAAGTGTTGACGGAAGATTTGTACTTGCAATGTTGAAAGAAATTTAAATAGAAGAATATTTTTGTATTTTATGAATTTTATAATTTTCTATTTTGTTTTTGATAAAATATTTACAAAAGAGGTTTTGGTGTTTGACTGGTTTTAAAAATGTGTCAAAAGTTCGTCCAGTTCCTCTGGAGTCAAACAGCTCATGCCAATCCGGTGGATCAACTCAGTAAACCTAGCAGGAGCTAAGGCTTTGGTGAGAAGGTCCGCCAGTTGGTGTTCAGTACCTACAAAATATAATTCAACGGTACCTTTTCCCACATGCTCCTTTATGAAATGATATCGAAGATCGATGTGCTTGGACTTTGAATGTTGTACGGAGTTGCACGAGATCGCAATAAAACTTCGATTGTCGCAGTACATCGGGATTCTGTCAAATATGTAACCATAGTCTTTGAGTTGTGTTCTAATCCAAATGACTTAAGCACAACACGCTGACATGACTACCTATTCTGCTTCGGTTGATGACAGCGATGTACAATCCTGCTTCTTAGACTGCCATGACACCAGTTTATCACCAAGAAATTATAGAGCACCTGAAGTACTTTTCCGAGAATCTAAGCAACCTGTGTGATCAGCGTCTGAAAAAGCTATTAGTTCAAAACCAGAATCCTTCGGATACCAGATCCCCAAATTAATGGTTCCCTTGATGTATAAGGGGATTCTTTTAGCCTCAGAGAGGTGAGTTTCAGTTGGTCGCGACTGATAACGGGAGCAAAGATATACAGCAAATATAATGTCAGGTCTACTGGCTGTTAGATACATGAGAGACCCAATAACACTTCGGTATTTGGAAGGGTCAACCAATTTCCCATGCAAATCAGCGTCCAGTTTCTTGGTAGGTGCCATAGGTGTGACATAGGTATCACAGCTTTGCATTCCATGTTTGTTAAAATTTCAAGAGCATATTTGGACTGACTTAGGAAAATACCACGGGGTGATTGATGAACTTGCAGTTCTAGAAAGAACTTAAGTTCACCCATCATGGACATTTCAAAATGTTTTTCATAAGTTTTGAAAATTCGTTTGAGTACTTTTTATGTGTTGACCCAAAAATGATGTCATCCATCTAGATTTGAACGATTAAAATGTGAGCCCCGTGATATTGAATGAAAAGTGTTGGGTCGACCGATCCTTTAGTGAAATTATTGGCAATGAGAAAGGATGATAACTTATCATACCATGCCCGTGGGGCTTGTTTGAGACCGTATAGAGCCTTTTTCAGTTTGAAGACGTGATTCGGGAACTCTGGATCAACAAATCCTTCCGGCTGACTAACATATACCGTTTCCTTCAGTTGACCATTCAGAAAAGCGGTTTTGACATCCATCTGATAGACCGTGATGTGCATGTGAGCCGCGAATGCCAGAAAAATCCGTACAACCTCAAGTCTAGCAACCGGCGCGAATGATTCCTCGAAGTCAATCCCCTCTTCTTGTCTATAACCCTTAGCCACCAGTCGTGACTTATTTCTGATAACCGTACCTTCAGCATCCAACTTGTTTTTCCAAATCCATTTAAGAACAATAACATAGACCCCTGTTGGTTTTTAAACCAATTCCCATACTTCAAGACGTTTAAACTGATTAAGTTCTTCTTGCATGGATTCAATCCAGTTGTCATAATTCATTTCTTCTTTAATGTTTTTGGGTTCAGATTGGCAAACGGTAAGTGCATAAATGCAATGTTCATCGTCAGTCTGAAGGCATTGTCTAGTTACGACTGGTTGATTCGGGTTTCCAATGATGTTCCCAAGAGGATGGTCTTTAGTCCAACGATGTGTGGAGGGTTGATGTTGATATACATTGTCTAGATTAGGAGGATTCAAATGGCTTGTGGATGATTCCGCAACATCACAAGTGGCAGTTTCATTAGCAAATGGATTGAAGAACGCATTTGGATCATAATCTGCAGGTGTAGGTACTTCATGGTTCAGAAAATCATCAGCTGGTTCAACGTCATTAGATGCGGTTTGTTCGGCTGTTTTTGTAGAATCAATTGGATGTGCTTCGTCAACAGTTGTAGTTGTTTCAGGTTTATCAGGTATTGGATTATTATCAGGTTGAGCAGCGGAAACAGTTGATACATCTGGAGCACGTTGATCAATATCATCACTAAACAGAGGAGCAAATAGCTGTTCCATTTGACGATGAGTAAGCTGTAGGCTTGGTTCAACTGATGATGGGGTTTGGGGAAAGTTTAGACGGTTATGTCCGGGTTCCAAGCTGTTTTGCTCAGAAGCCATTTCAGTAAGCTCATCGAAATTGGCATGAATTGTTTCCATAATCTCCCTTGTACGACGATTCCAGATCTGGTATCCCTTAAAGTTTTCACAATATCCAACAAAGACCCCAATGTCAGCTTTAGCCTTGAGCTTACCAAAGTCATCACGATCATTATTTGGGTAACAAAGAGAACCAAATACATGAAAGTGTTTTAAATTTGGTTTGCGGTTGTGGATAAGCTCATAAGGTATTTTGTTGTGGCGTTTGGTAATCATTGAACGGTTCTGAGTGTAGCATGTAGTTGACATGGCTTCAGCCCACAAGTAATCTTTAAGTTTTACATTTATCAACATCGTTCTTGCAGCTTCCACTAACGTACGGTTGCGTCTTTCAAAAACTCCGTTTTGTTTTGGTGTGCGTGCAATTGATGTTTGATGCTCAATTCCTACTTTCTCATAGTATGCATGAAGAGTTTGATTCACAAATTCCGTTCTGATTTGTCTAACTGTGTTCCGGAGCTGAACTTAAATTTTCGTGAGAAAGGTGATGAGCATTAGTGGAGCTTGATCTTTACTTCGAAGAAAGTAAACCCAAGTCCATCTGGAGTAGTCATCAACAATTACAACAATGTAGTGTTTGCCATTAATCGTCTGCACACGCATCGGGCCACACAAATCCATGTGAAGTAGATGAAGCACATGCTAGGAGTTGTGTTCCACCTTTGAAGGAAAGTGAGCACGAGTGCTTTTCCCTTGTTCACAAGCTGAGCATAGATGATCTTTAGAATACCGAAATCGTGGGAGACCTTCAAGATTGGTTATGGTCTGAAAGTTTAAGTGTGAAAGATGACGGTGCCATAGCTAGGATTTTGTAGATGTTGCCTTAGAAAGTAGATAGATGGGAGATGAAGCAATCATGTCTTGCATTGAGATTGTGTAAAGACTTGATGTGCGGTTTCCATACATAAGATCGTTTCCTTGTAGAGCACGAATGAAACAAGTTTTCTCCCTAAAAGCAACTTCCAAATCTCCATCACAAAATTGATCGACTGAAAAGAGATTGTGACCAAGACCTTCCACATAATAAACTCTGCTAATTTCGATGTTCCCATTGATATAATCTCCGTAGCCCATGATAGCTGCGAAGTGATCATTCTCGAATCTGACAGTGCCAATGAACTTTGAAACAAAGTTTGATAACAGATTGAGATTGCCTGTCGTGTGTCGGGAACATCAGCTATCAACAATCCAGAGGATGATCTGTATCACCTGCATTACACACAGACGACACAGGTGGAATTGAAGTAGAGGTGGAACCCGAAGAGTTAGAGGGTTCTGTTATAGTTACATTAGACCCACACATGTTAATGATCTTGGGAATCCATTTAAATCCTGGTATGTTCTGTAACCATCTCTGCCAAGTCCAACTAGTCTTAGCTTTGGTCTTAGTGAATGCACTAGGTGATATTCTCTTTTTAGGAGGTGAAGTGGGTTCTATGGGTACATCAATGGTCATAACAGAAAAAGTAGGAGGTGGTTTACCTAGCACAGACTTAGAAGCATTAGTGGGCCTAGAGGTATTCCATTTGCTATTGTTCCGCTTACGAGATAAGATAGCATTAGCAACACATTTATCATGACAACCAGAAAACATTCTTTTACGACAACCAAGACAAGATGCTTCAAACAAAACATTTAAAGTACTTAAAGATTCAGCATTCGTTACATCACTTTTGCTATACATTTGGCTAACGGAATGTCTAAAGTGGGTGCAACATGAGTTTTATTCAAAGTCCTAAGGTGTTCTTCTACTTCAGAGGTCTTTATTGTTCTTCTCTTACGTTGCAACTTCCTATTCTTCCTGGATTTGCTCTTAAGCTGTGAAATGCTAACGTTGGGAAAAGAGGCAACTATTCCTGTTTCAGTTGAAGGAAGCACATTAGTATCTTGTGTTTTGTCATTAGGCGTTCTATTTTCAATTTTAAGCAATCTTGGGGCAAGTACATGTGTGTTACTAATCATATTTTGTTTTAGTTTCACCAACTCCGCTTTTAAGTCATGAATAGTGTGTAACAAATCTTGATTTTCAGAGCGAGTGTTTCCATTATTTCGTAAAACTTCTTTGGTATATGCAAGATGATCATCAGCATCTTTTGACGCTTGAGCAAGAGTCTTTTTGAGTAAATCAAATATGACACCATATTTAGTTTTGACTTTGGCAATTTCTTGTTCATATTTTGAAATTTGACACTTTAAAGACACGTTTTCATCATCCAGTTGTTCTATTTTTGGATCAAGAGATTTTGAACACAACTGGTTGATCTTGTTTTGCAAAGCAAGTTCACGATTTTGACAATCTTTTTAACACCATTGAAGATGACGTTTTGCATTGGAAAGCTCATTTAACAATCACTCATTTTCAATTTTTAAAGACTTGATTTGTGACACATTATCGGTATTCTCAACATTTTCAACAGAATCAACATAATCAACAACGATATAATCAAATGCATATACAACAGAATGTAGTAACACAACATTTATGGTATCAGCACAGATAACATCTTCCAAGAGTCGGTCAACATGATTTCTTAACAATTTCTTTTTACGTTTAGTATTTGAAATCGATGTTTCTGTTTTCTCGAAAACTGTTTTCATAAGCCCAATCTCCTTCTGAAGTTCCCGTTCCCAATATATTGCACACATTTTTAAATTTCAAACATGTGGTAAAAGCCCTTTCAGAAAAATATCCCTTTGTTGTCGCGCAAATGGCGATTAAGAATGCTGAGCTTTTATTTCAGAATTAACTTCAATTGCATGTTCCAAAAGTTTGATGTCAGACATGAAAGTGTCAAAGTATTTTAAAACCTGACATCGTTTAGCTAATGGCTTTATTTCACTAAAAGAAGGTAAAGGACCATTAATTTGTGCAACATTGGATCGGGGACCATCATTAGAAGAGGACTCAGGAGTAGGCGTGATAACCCAAGGTGTGTTAGAATGATCCTGTTGTGTGACGAAATTTATGGCTTTTGAATAGTTAAATGGTTTGCAATAAACAACATTTTCCATTTTTGACCGACTCTCGTCTTTTGCATCTAATTCCTCCATACGATTATATTCAACAACACTCATAATGGAGTCATCAATTCGATGTTCTGCACTGTAAACTTGAGGTTTTGGTTTGAATGCTCTATGTGAAAAAGGTGGTCTGTAATCAGCAAGATTTGGTCCATATCCATCAGGATTTGGTTTAAAGGAAAACTTTTGAATTGTTGTGATTGACACACCATGTTTGTAAACAACATTTCAAAACTCTTTGATTTTGTTTTGTAAGTCAAAAATTTCCTCAAGATAGTCATCTATTTGTTTCCTCGAATGCTTTTTGTACTCACAAAATTGTTTTTGACAAGTTAACAACTCAGACTTGGCTTTTTGATTTTCCGAAGTGAGAGTGTTAAGTTGTTGTTTATGATCATATTTCAATTGTTCTATTTGAGACAACAAAGCATTCTTGGATGCAACTAGATCACAGATCTGTTTTTCCAAAGATTTTTCATTTTGGTAAGATTTATCAAATGCGACTTCAAAACCTTTTTCACGTTTCTTTTTAGTTTGAAAAACATTGAGTTGGAACTTATAGCATTCATTATCCTTAGTCAACAGTGCAATTTTATCTTGCAATTTCTTATTGATGTCAGTGCACTTTTCTATTTGAGATTGGGTGGTCTTAATTAAGTTGGTCATGAGCTCAAGATCTGGATTAGACAAAGGTTCAGCTTCTTCAACGTGAGTCTCAACATGATCATTATTTAGATCCTCAAATATAATCACGGAGTCAACTTGATTATCAATATTAACCATAAGGTCATTTTGATTGTCAAATATAACTACGGGATCTATTTGATTATCATCGGAATGAGATGTGGAAGATTCATGTTGACCACTCTGAGCCTTGTCAGATGCAGATGTTGGCGGAGATATCAGATCAGTAATAAGTATATTTTGATCTGGTACCTGAGACAAGCCGTCAGTGTCATATACTGGGCCTATGTCACTCATGTGGAGTTCTTGCATGTTTACCATTATCATCACAGCAGCATTAGCCTGCAAGTCCTCCATGTTATCATCAGAATCTGCATTAGCCATGAAGCTCTGTTCCTTGTTGGTAAGAGTTCCACCAGCTTCATCCTTGCCTCTTTGTGATAAGCGCTGCCTCTTGTCCTCGGCTTTGGGCATGCATTAGCCAGATGACCCTTCTCATTGCAGTTATAGCATCGGAGACCATTAACCCCAGTCTGAGCTTTTACCTGATTAACCACTTGAACCCGTTGTTGTTGAGCACCCATGTTATTCCTTCCATTAACATTAAATCCTTGACCACTACCCATTTGACGAGCATTACCACGATTTTGAACTTCAACTCTTCCATTGTTAACAACAGCTTGATTCCTTGTGTTGGATGAGGTACGAATGCGATTGTTGGATTTGTTAGAATATCGACCGAAGGCTCTAGCAATCATGAAAAATCCTTGTTGCAATGCATCGAAAGCTTCTGCATCCTCATTAGATTCACTATAAAGTGCTTGATCATTGTTGCTGTTGTATGGAACCAGTTGATTTTCTTGTGACTGTTGTGACGGATCATATGGTGTGATCTGAACAGTTGGTTGTGGAGGATTTGTGAAGGTTGTTGGCAAGGTCGGGAATTGAGGATAACATGCTTGAGCCCACAAAGCTAGATTTTGATTATCCGGGAGTGAAGGTGAAGCAGGGACTCCATGGATGATTCTTTCCTTTTGGTGATGCTTCAAATAGTCATTCAACAATCCGTATCTAGCTTGATGAAGATTCTTCGCTTGACGGATGAAAGTAACATACTTTTTCCAATCAGGACCAAGACAACTTAGGAACTTTGTGTTGATTGCAATCCTTGGCATAATAATATTATGTTTATCCAAGTCATTGATGATGTCTGACAACCGATGATGATATGACTCTAATGTCACCCCTGGGTCAATCATGAAGTGTTCATATGCTAAGTAGATTTTTGATTCCATATCCTCTTGATTGAGTTCAGTGCCTTCCATTAGAAGATGAATGTGCTCCCACATTGCTTTAGCAGTATTCTGAGCATCAACACTACGAAGTATCGGATTGCGTAATCCCAAAAGGATATATTGCATTGCAATTTCATCGGCTTCTAAGTGAAGAAGTTGGTCAAGAGTAAGTTGATCAAGACCGACAACGTTGGTAACATCATCTCTATATGGATTAACATTCGGATCTCCGGGTACAATGAGAGTAGGCATCTGAAAAGGACCTTCAAGGATGACCTTCTTCAAAAACTTTCCATGTGGCTTATTTAGGTCACAAAACCTAAAGAACCTTATCACGGTATCACCCATTGATCGTAGTTTCCGGGAGTGAGCATTGGAGGTCTGTCAAGGGATCCAACTTCATGAATGGATTGTTGGCTACTTAAAGCTTCACACATCTTTGCAAACCAAGACGGTTCCTTTGGTGTTGTAACATTCATAGCATACTTGGCGGGATACTGATTTTGAAAGTATGTGTAATGTTGTACTTGTTGACGAGGGTTTGGTGGAACCATTTGTGGTGGAAGAAGATTTGCTCCTTGAGGATAGTGTTAAAATTGTCGTTGAAATTGTTGCAATTGTTGTGGAGATGGTGGAGGATATTGTTGATAGAATTGTTGTTGTTGTTGTTGAGGATACTCATGAGGAAAGTAGCTAGAGTTTGGTGGTTGAGACATCATGAAACTTATGTTGATGATGGATATTTGTAGTTGAATGAAGCTTAGAGTTTGTTGACGAAGTAACCTTATGCGTAAAAACTAGCTTAGGCGTAGAAATTACCTTACTCGTAATACCCAACTTAAGCGTATACAATTGCTTTACGCGTAATGAAAGCTTACGCGTAGACTTAAGAAAAGCTTGGCTTAGGTGTAAACCAAAGACTTAGTGGTAGAATCCTTATGTGTAATACTCCCTTAGGCGTAAGACAAGCTTAGGCGTAAGAAATGCTTAGGCAAAGAGAATTCTACGCGTAAGTATTAAGCTTAGGCGTAAAACTAGGGTTTTACCCAAAAATCCTTAACACTTATACCAGTGTAAAAGATATCCAAAGTCGAAGTGTTTTCAGGCTTATCCAAGCAAGAAAAAACTGAGTAAACCAAGAGCACTGAAGATCAAATGATGGAATGCTTACGCGTAACGGCTGCTTAGGCGTAGACTTGGAGCTTACGAGTAAAACTAGGGTTTTACTACGAGTAGAAAGCACAAACTATCACCAAAACTGATTTTTATGCCCAAAAGTGTTTTGAAACCTGATTTTAATGATGAAATAGCTTCAATATCACCAAAATAACACAAAAGTTTGAAACTTGATGATCCAAAACCAAATTTACCCTTACGCGTAGAAAAAACTACACGAACAAAATCAAGCTCAAAAACTATTCTACACACGTAAAGTTTCAAACTTGATGCGAAAAACTTAAATTTTGACACTAAATAAACCTTAAACCACAAGAATCTTGATTTTTTAAGTGTAACATTTAAAGCTTTAAGCGTATGAAAGATTTGGAACACAAAAACTACGCGTATAATAACAAACTTCAAAAACAAATATGTTTCACCCAACTAGATGGCGAATGATACCACTGTTAGGTCACCATATTGTAACACAAGCATCAATAAGTAACAAATATAGATGAGATAGAGCGGATGAACACTACACACAATATACACGAATGATATGAGAAAGGTTATGCGTATGATATTGATGAAAAGTGAACAACCAACCTTCAAATTAAGGTTTACAAGACTATTTATAGAGGAAGGGACTAGGGCAACACTACAAGTTCCCTTCCTTCCTTATTGGTCATGGGCCAAGGCTTATGGGCTTTCTACATAAGCCTTGCCATTAATACAAACATAAAATCCTAATTAAGCAACCTATTACATATTGATTACAAACACTTGAAATATAGTTTAGGAGTGATTCCAACATACTCCTTTTGACGCGCTTAATACAATTGAAAAAGATGACGAGCTTGGATCAAATGGGGGTTGTCAAATTTAGGTAAGAAAGTTATCCAAGATGTGGTTGGTTCGGCATCTGGTAGTCCAAGTACTACAGCTTTGGTTGCTAAGATTAATGAGCTAGAATGTTAGATGCTTGATGAGAAGCTTGTACTAGTGGATGAAGATGGGAAGCTTCTAAAACTTTGTAAATCGATGCTTCCTAGTTCTTCTACTATTTCTTCTAAAAAGGTTGATGATTTGGTTAATGAGGATAGTGATAGTGAAGTGTTCGAGGTTTACAATGAAATTGCCAGTTTCATGGCTTCTACGGGCTCCAAGATTAATAAAGCTTTTAAAAGTGGCAATGGAGTGGGAAATAAAAGCTTGTATGAACAATCGAAGAAAACTTATGATGGAGACACGTATAATGACTTGACTGATGCTCAAATGTGTTTTGCTGATGCCTTTGACATTAGTCTTCGGGGTCAACTTAGATAACATTTTTATTAGGTCTCATAAGTGTGGTATGACATTCTTATGATAATTAGGGGTTTGAAGCACAGTTGGTGTGTTTGTTTAGCTGAGATGTGGGATTCACCCATATTCATTGTACTTATCTGTTTTTTGGAGTAATATATTTACCGGAAAAACCCTTTACCTAAAAGATTAAACATACTAAGTAAAGTCGGAGTTTCATCATAAAGAGTTAGGAATTGTACGTAGTTGATACATTAGAAACTTACTGAAACCTAAGCAGGGGCAGATCTATGTGTGAGCCACGTGTGGCATGTGCCACATATGATTCAAGCTAACAAAATGTAATTTTATTTGAAATTTTTTGGTTATTTGAAAGTGCTACACCTAGTTATAAGAAGTGCACTAAGAATTAACAAAAAATAAGAGAGAAAAATGGTTTTGAGTTTTGGTTTTTAAGAAAAAGAAAGAAGATAGAAGAGGTCGAAGACAGTGAACAGTAATTTTAAGTGGATTTTTAGTAATTTTATAGTTGTTTGTTTAGCTTTATTTGTCTTTTTCCTTATCTACAAAAGTAAGGCCAAACGTATAATTTTATTTTATAGTATCTTTAGTTTTGATTGCATTAAAAATTATTTTAAATGAATGGTTGCAATGTAAACAGGTCGTCTCAGTTAGATATTGTTCATTCAAATACTATTTCTGTAAGATATAGGATTTCACAAACACATCAAACCAAATACATAAGGGGCGTATACAAAATGTTTAGAGAGAGAAAGTTCTAGAGAGAGAAAGGGAAAAGAGTTGGGAACTATGTGAGACAAAGAAAAATGGTATTGAAGCTCCAACCCTCTACCTTGGGAGGTAGAGGGTATTTATAGTGTCTTACAATAAACGCCACCTACGGGCTGTGGATCAGGCATACAGTGGGTAAAGACCCGTCCGTCCTCCACGATTTTACTTAACTAACTACTTACTAACATCACTTGACTACGACTACGAGCTTTCTAACGAATACATATACTTGAGGTGACCGACACTTTAACAACTGAATTTTCTAATTCCTAACAATCTCCCCCTAAAGGAGGTCACCTCAATTTATAATGAATACAAACAGATATTACATTAGATTGTTCTTGGATTCTTGATTAAGTTCTTTGCTCAGTAGCTCGTAGTCTTTGATTCTTCATGTTTTGCATGTTTTGATAATTCAAGTGGAGGTCTTTAACTGATCCACGTGATAATGAGTTTTGAGCCAGCTTTGAGATCATCAGCTTGCATAAATCTCTGACTCTTCCATTGTGGTGTTGACATTGTGTGATGTTGTGGCAGTGGACCAACATGCTCACATTCTGGATCATGAATTCTTTTCATCAGAGTAGCGGAAGCTTTAGTTGATTCATGATACTTGCAGCTGCATAGCAGAAGCATGGAGTGATAATATCAGAGTCGTTGTGTGAGCATGCGGCTATGGATAGACCTCTCCATTTTGATCAGCTGCAAACGTCAGGCGTACCTGCATAAAACAATTAGCAATAAAGCGCACGAAAGTGTCTTTGATCACTCTCGTTGAATTGAGGTACATGGCCCACGGTTCCCCGTTGATCAGTACAAGTACTGCCTGTGATCAGGTATAATTCCGAAGAATCTCCTTGACAGGGTTTCGCAGCTGCTCTAGCTGTTCTCAAACCGGAACGTCTCAAAGAAGACAACACGGAGTGAGTGAACCAGCGAATTTGAGATTCACTGATTGATGAAAATAGATTTGAAAAACAATCGTGTACTGCTCAAAATAAAGTGTTTTTGCAATACAACGAAGGTTTTAAAGAAAATCAATTATCAATCATAAACGCCTTTTGTTTATGAAATATTAATACACAACCGATGTGCTAGAGAAAATATTTTTAAGTACAACGACCGGTTTATCAAAGGTATCCGTCAATCTATATCTTGAACCAGGATTGATTCAAAATTTTGAATTGCCCCATTGTTACTGTTCAGTTGTCACATGGTTGATCTATTGGATAGATCTCACATGCCACCTACCAAGAGCTTGTTTAATGTTGGCTTTAGAAGGCTTTCCATCTTCATTGTGAATATGATAGCATATCACTCAGATGTTCTGGCAAAACCACAAGGATAATGCGTAGGACTCTAAAAGTATATTCTCTCTTTCCACATTGTGTGAAACAGAGAGTCTTCATTGATTGTGTCCTTAATGAAATTTATTGATGATCTCGTGGCTCTAGACTCAATTGTGCACATTTAGTTCCTATGTCGGAGACTATGGAGAGGGTCTCCTTCTTCAATATCAACCATCTCTAAGATAAAATCGATAGATAATGTAGGTTCCCCTGTGAGAATGAAACAAGTCCTTTTAAGAGGAACTTGAGTAGTTTGGGAAGATGTAGTGTAGTGCGTCACTGGGTCCATGACGTCTTGTCTTCAATACTAGTGTTACCTTAGTAACCACCAGTAGCATATGTATTGAACCCGGTTTCTGCCCTAAGGTTGAATTATTGGAGGGCTATTTCTTTTCACCCTTTTCACATTCAATTCTTTTTCATTCTTCAACCCCTTCAGTGCTTACCGAGAATTCATTACTAGAACCTTATTGGGTTTATTCCAGTTCTAGCTCTATTTTAGTCCGCACTCTTCCCATATCTCACATTTCTCCTTTTTTTCATCATACCTAAGGACTCTACACTATCTAGTGGATTTTCCTTGGGTAGATCCCTCCGGCTCTGGCGGGATCATGGAAACGCATACCTAACCTAACCATCCTTATAACACCATGCATAAAATAAATTGGCCGGTCTTTTGGTATTGGTCATCAGCCATTGGAACCAATTGAAAACCATTTGAAAATCAATCCAAGTACTTGTGATATATTATCAACGCATTTTGTACCTGAATCGTTTTTGATATTTTAGAAAACGGCTCCCCCTCAACATGTGCATCATATGTTTGAAATCATTTTGGCACATGGAGGCAAGAGGAAGAATTCACTTCTTTTGATAAATATTTTCTAAAAATATCGACATCATTTTCCCGATCAAAATCAGTGATTCACATACAGTTAAAGATATTTTCGGGAAAGAATGTGGTTTTCAATAAAATTGCTCCCCCTCAATATGTGCATCGAGATTTGAATGAGTTTTGCACATATTAGGGAAAACCTGCACTTTGGAACAGATTAATCACATTTCAATCCTTTTTGGTTTAAAATAGATGCTCCCCCTTAACATGTGCATGGAAAATTTGAAATCGTTTGGCACATGAATGGAGGAGAGTTTTCTAAACACTTATAAAACCAATTATCGAGTTATCAGTTTAAATCCAATTTAAATCACAAATTCTCCCCCCGATCACAGTCTTCAAATCATTTGAGATTTGTGATCTTTATATATTTAAATTG
Organism: Chrysanthemum makinoi; assembly: GCA_910596185.1. NCBI lineage: Eukaryota > Viridiplantae > Streptophyta > Magnoliopsida > Asterales > Asteraceae > Chrysanthemum > Chrysanthemum makinoi. The sequence continues at coordinate 267,111,217 of OU343224.1, forward strand.
TTTTTGAAAGCTTTTGAGAAGAATTGTGACTTGCTTATGAAAACATTTAACCGATAAGGATCAAGTCTGAGACTTTAAACTCCACGGATTAATCATGCTTTGATTATCTAATGAAACATAACAATAGCCAAGGTCTGGAACCACTTGTATAAAACATTGTTCATTTTGATTATTCAAAAAATAGACCTTGCTCGTTTACGTGCCAATTGTTTGAAAAATACACTTTTTAATTCGATTGAAATCATTCTCCCCCTCAATCAATGACACAAGTTGTTGATTGAGAGATAGAGATTTTGACAGATGATAAGCACAGATGATTTTCAAAAGACTACGAGGTATTTTCAAAGCAATTTTGTTTTCATTAGATGACAAATATTTTTCAGAAGAATCATCAGACGGAAAATTTTTTGGAAAGAACACATTTGTCTTTTTGGTGACAAACATTTGTTTTAAGAATCAGAGCATGAGATTTGAAAAAAGATTAAGCATGGCTCTGTTCTTTACTATTAAAACGGGTTACTGCCTGGAATGACAATAAACCACCATTTTTCTCTGCCTCATTTTTTAAGCAATTTATGTACATTCGAAGAGAATCTAAAAACCCGTGACATTCTTTGAATGTCAACACAAAGTCCGTAGATGATATCGAATAACAAAAATAATAAAAATAAAAAAATATGACAAAATAACAATATTTTTTTTGGTAATTTTCAAGATTTTCTAATTTTTATGGATTTTTTAAAATTTTATATTTTTATATTTTCTTTTGTGGGTTTTGAAATTTTATATTTTGCTTTTTGAATAAATATATACAAGAGATAGATGAAGAAAAAGAACCATTTTTACTCCTCGTCTTCCTCTTGAAGACGTTTGAGTGTTTCCGGTTGCAGGCTCTTTAAACCAAGTCGTGGAAGGATAAACTCAAAACGTTGTCTAGGAAGAGCTTTGGTGAAGATGTATGCTAACTGGTATTCAGTCCTCACAAAATAGAGTTCCACCACACCTTTTTCCACTTGTTCCCGAATGAAATGATGTCGAATGTCAATGTGTTTTGCTCTTGAATTTTGAACGTTGTTGCAAGAGAGAGCAATGACACTTTTGTTATCACAATACAAAGGGATTTTGTTGAATTCAAAGCCATAGTCAGATAATTGGGATCTCATCCATAGGATTTGAGCACAACAAGATGACATGGCTATGTATTCAGCCTCTGTAGAGGATATAGAAGTGCTCATTAGTTTCTTTGAAGACCAGCTCACAAGCTTATCACCTAAAAATTGAGCACCTCGGGGCGTACCGACGTGTATCTTGACACCCTGCATGGTCTGCATCTGCATATCTTTGTTAGTGACATACCGGTGTCCTTCGGGTACCAAAGACCCATGTTGATGGTTCCTTGGAGATATCAAAAGACCCGTTTAACCGCTTCAAGGTGCTTTTTCGTAGGCTTAGCCTGGTATCTAGCACACATGCATACAGCGAATAGAATATCAGGTGTATTGGCTGCGAGGTACATCAGGGATCCAATCATACTTCGATATTTCGTTTGATCTACCATGATCCCTGAGTGGTCCTCATCCATTTTGGTACGTTCCACCATGGGAGTGTCAACGGTGTCACAAGTGTCAAATCCAAATTTCTTTAAAATTTCATTTGCATATTTAGATTGATTAATAAAAATGCCTCCGAGACTTTGTGAAATTTGCAATCCTAAGAAAAATGACATTTGTCCCATCATTGACATTTGAAATTTGGAGCCCATCTCCTTAGAAAAATGGTCACATTCATTGGGGTCAGTCGAGGCAAAGATAATATCATCAACATAGATTTGAACGTGAATTAAATGTTTGCCTGACTTTTTGGTGAACAATGTCGGATCAACTGCTCCTTTCGTTGAATCCCGTAGATAGAAGAAAATTTGATAGCTTATCATACCATGCCCTTGGAGCTTGCTTCAAACCGTAAAGAGCCTTCTTCAAGCGATAAACATGAGTAGGATGCTCTAGATTCACAAAACCTTCAGGTTGGTTGACGTATACAACTTCTTTAAGATCTCCGTTAAGGAAAGCCGTCTTTACATCCATCTGATAGACTACCATGTTCTTACTTGCAGCATTAGCCAAGAAGATTCTGATTGCCTCGATACGAGCAACTGGAGCAAATGATTCTTCAAAGTCAATACCCTCCTCTTGACGATATCCTTTTGCAACCAATCGAGCCTTGTTCTTTAAAACATCACCATGCTCATCAAGTTTTACTTTGAAGATCCACTTTAGAGCAATGATCATAGCACAGTCAGGAGCAGGTACTAGTTCCCATACATCTAGTCGATCGAACTCATGAATTTCTTCTTGCATGGCATTGAACCAGCTGTCTTCATTTATGGCAGTTTTAACATCATTTGGTTCGACCTTGGATAGTACGGAGTTGAAGAAGCACCATAAGGCATCAGTTGCAAGTTGTTTGCGAGTGGATCTGGACGAGAGGGATTACCAATGATGTTGTCCAATGGGTGATCATGTGTCCATTTTCTAAGGTGTTCGTGTGGTTGTTGTTGAGCTGAAGTTTGAGTCGATTTCTCGATGAAGATGGTTCGATGATGATTCAGAGCAAATATGTTTTCGAATGGGGCATCTTCAGGAGTAGCAAAGGGATTCTCTCCATCAAGGGTGCCAGAAACAATTCCATGATGTACACTCGATGATTGATGATTTGTTGATGAGACAGAGTGATCAGCAGCCGGCGCTTCTTGACTTAACGACATAGAAACTGAAGGGTTAACTTCATTGACAGGGATAGGAGCAGCCTTTGTTGATGGAATTGACAGATCATTAGCAATTGACTCATAGTGTTCATCAAACATTGGATCAAACAGTTTCTTCAAGTCGTCTTCTGAAGGAGGTACATAAGGAGTTGCTGTCAAAGAATCATATACAAGAGTAGAACTGATGGGACCACTTGATGATGCGGGTCCAGAACTGGGTTATCCAGGAGCCATTTGACCGGTCAGCTCATCGAACGTAACATGAATTGTTTCCATGATATTTCGGGTTCTTTTGTTGTAGATTCGGTATCCTTTTCTGCTTGGTGCATATCCTACAAATACTCCAATGTCCGCTTTAGCTTTAAGTTTGCCTAAGTCTTGACCCTCATTAGTTGGATAACACAATGCACCAAACACACGAAGGAATAAGGGATCGATTTTGAGTGTAGCATGCAGTGGCAATGGCTTCAGCCCAGAGAAACATTGGAACCTTTGAGTAAATCAGCATTGTTCTAGCGGCTTCCACAAGAGTTCAATTTCGTCTTTCAACTACACCGTTCTGTTGAGGAGTTCGTGGAACACTTCTTTGATGACTGATTCCAACACTTTCATAAAACTCACTAAGTTCTTTGTTAACAAACTCAGTTCCATTTTCTGTTCGGATGATTCTGACAGTTTTGTTAAGTCGAACCTGCAGCTGTTTGATAAGTTTGATGATGATATCTGGAGTTTCATCCTTTGTCCTCAAGAACTTAACCCAAGTAAATCCAGAGTAATCATCAACCACAACTAACACATATTTCTTCCCGTAAATGTTCTGCACTCTCATGGGTCCACATAAATCCATGTGAATGGTATGAAGAACTTCCGTAACTGAGTTTGTAGGTTTGGGTTTGTGGGCATACTTCTTGCTTTTTCCCAATTGGCATGCTGAACAAAGATGATCCTTTTCATACTTTAGTCTAGGTAAGCCTATTACTAAGTCCTTTCTGGAAAGATCATTTATGGTGCCAAAGTTCAGGTGATTTAGACGACTATGCCATAACCATGACTTTGTGTTCGAAGCCTTTGACAACAAGCAGATTGGAGAAGACATCATCATATCTTCGATAGAGATGGTATATAGATTTGAACCACGTGTTCCTCTTAAAAGTTCTCTACCATCAAGTTCTCTAACGAAGCAAGTATGTTTTCTGAAGGCCACTTCTAGATCAGAATCACAGAATTGACCGACAGAGAATAAGTTATGACCAAGACCTTTAACGTAATATACCCTGGAGGTAACACTATCACCGACAACATAGTCTCCATAACCAATAATTGCACCGAAATGATCATTCTCGAATCTAACAGTCCCGATGAATTTACTCACAAAGTTTATGAGCCGTGACCGGTCTCCAGTCATATGCTTGGAACAGCCTGAGTCCAGGTACCATAGAACGATTTGAACGATCTGCAATTGAACACAGACAAGAATGGATAACTGGACAATTGGGATCCCCATGCAATAATGGGTTCCATTTGGTTAGTAACAGTGATTGGAACACCACATCAGAAGTAGAAACAATAGAATCGTCAGGGATAGATGCAATGCTAGTGTTCGCATTTGACCTACTCAAAGTGTGTTCACTTCTTAAAGGAATAGTTCTACCAGTAGGCATCCATTTCCTAATGGGCATTGATCTAGATAATTTAGGGCACATCTTATTAATATTGAATTTGAGGCCAGTAGGTATCCACTAATAACCTATGTTACTAAATTTCCTTCCTGTGGGTTTCTAATGTTTTCTAACCTTCTTCCGCCATTGCTTTCTAGCCTTCTTAGCTTGATTTTTTGTATTCACTATCTTAACAGGGCATTTAACAGCATTAATCAACTCATTCACACCACATTCATGATTAGTAACAGAAACCAAACAATCATCATTACATGTTTTGCAAAAAGTAGCGAAATTGAATTAATTACAGATGCGCTTATAGCTAATACAAGAATCAACACGATTCGTTTTATTCAACTCAAACTTAATGTTCCTAGGGTGCTCTTCTACTTTCTTCCATTGCACATTCTTAGCTTGCGAGGTCCTATCTTGCTTTGTATTGCCTGAAGGCTTTGACCCGCTTGCCTTTGTGTCACTGATTACTCTGTAGGGAATTATGGGAACATTAGTTGGTTGAGCTACCATTTGCATTCCTGAACTAGACGTGCAGGGATCTGAACTAATTGAAGGCACTCTAGAGTTCACTTTCTTAACATTGGGCATAAAAGTGTTGGGATCTGAGCTGCTCGACGGCATATTAAAATTCACTTTCTTAATGCTAGGCATAGAACAAGGCATCACAGCTTTACCTTTCTCACAAAAAGATTTAGGACATGTTGCTCTTAAACATTCTAACAGCTCCTGAGATCGTTTGGCCTGAATGCAAGCAAACCTAATTTCTCTATCAAGTGGTTTATTTATGAAATCCTCTTCTACAATCTCTCGGAGACATTCTAGACTATCCTTAAGGTAAGCGAAATACTTATGAAACACAAGTTCGTTATTTCTAAGATGAGGAGGAATGTATTTAACAGTCACAGTATATTTAGAGTCTGCAGATGACTTTGATGCAACATTCTCATTAAAGACAAGTGGCATTTTCCCTTTTACATGACTCCTCAGATTCTCAATTTCCTTTTGTAAAGACGTTATTATTTTGTTGTTTTTGTCACGAGTGACTTTGATTGAATCATATAACTCTTTAAAGTGTTGTTTCACCTTTTCATTTTCTTCTAGAAAACTCTCATTTTCCTTTTGTAGAACATTAACCAAGTTTTGAAGATGAAAACTCTGAGAACTCTGAGAATCTAAAGGAGGAGGCATTTGGGAGCCTGTCACATTGTTCTTTTCACCCTTTAATTGTGAAATTTGGGTTCTCATTTTTCTGATCGTGTTACAATGAGCTCGAATATGTTCATCACGTTTCTTGATTTCAAAAGCGCATCAAATTCAGGATCACCCAAGGATGTCTTGATATTTGAGGTTTTAACATTTTCTTTTAGATGTTGATAATTTAATTGCAAAGCAAGATGCTCAACTTCCAATTTAGAAAACTGTTTCACTAGGTTATCATGATCATCCCGTTCAAATTTTTCATGCAATTTAGAGTTAGTTTTCTCAAGCTCAATGACATGATCATGGGAGACTTTCAGAGCAACTGATAATTCATGAAATTGAGATACATTAATTGAACAATTCATGGCAGTGAAAAACACATCTTAAGTGATACATTCAGAAATCAGATTCTCATTTAAGGTATGCAAGTTTTTCCTCTCAATCTCATTATATTTTAATTCTCTCTCATAGTCATTGACCTCAACTATCATTGCATCAAATTCCTTTTCCATTTCTTTAATATCTGAATCCATCCCCTTTTTAAGACTCTCAAATTGACATTTTAATTGTTTAAAGAAAGGCATGACCTCAGTTAAATATCATTCTTTAGTTTGCTCAAAATCCCTTTCCCCTTCAGTTATCCCAGTAGGTGTGATCCTTTTCTTACATGTCTTCTCAAAATCAATAAATAATTGATAAATGACATACTGACTGATTAAGGTCTTGCTCTTAGTGGGAATAGATCTAGAAACTAAATGCATTGGTGTATTGGGGGGATATACAGTAGCAGGAAGCATTCTCCTACATGGGGGATTCTATTCAACGAACTTATCAGCTTTTTTCATGTCCATATCCTTTTTCTAGAACAATTGTTCAGGGGTCAGCTGTGTTTGAGGTCTAAACTTGTTAAATGCAATCCAATTATCGTTAGCATAGTTGGGTGTTTTATAACTGATTTTCTTTTCTATGCATGAAGTGCTCTTAAGTTTTTCATCCAATTTCTTTCTAGTGACTTCTTCTAACTGCTTATCTTCCTCAGTGTTCTCAGCGCAACTAGGTTTCTGTCTAGGCTTAAGGATTTCATAGCCATCATAAATTACCTTATGTGCTTCTCTAGCTTTCTTACAAGCCTCAGGGTTTGGTTCATCAACTAATGCAACACTATGTTTGTCACTTAGAACTCTATGCTTAGTGATCATGTGAGCAGTCTGAATGGTGTTTCCTTATACGTACAATTTGTTTTCAAGTTTGTTTTTCAAAGTTTTTAGATTGGAAAATTCATTTAAAAGTTTTGATTCCTTAGCATTTAATTCCTGTTTAAACACTTTCACATTTTCTTGAAGTTCTTGTTTTTTGCTTAGTGGTTTTATTAAGTTTTTCTTTTAAGGAATCTAGCTCTTGGTTTAGTATTTCTTCCCTAAAGATACTTTTTCTAATAATTGTACGCATTTGGTCATCCATTTCCTGCTCACGAGTGGTTAACTCAAACTTAGCGTGTTGTTCATAAATGGCAACTTGTTCTTTATAGGCATTAAGTTCAGAGATAACAGAATCATCAGGGGCACATGGAGTGAATTCATCAAAAACATAGTCATCATTGACTGCAGAAGATGCATCACTTGGTTCAATCACACTTTCACTTTGGATCACATATTGATCATATGGGACAATATTACTATTACCCATATTAACAATATATGTTTCACAAGTTTCATGTGATTGCACTTTATCATTTATCTTTTGCTCATCAACTTCATCATATAATTTTAATACCTCTGAGATGATTGATTCTTTGGATGGACCAGCTTGCTTAGATGATGAGACCTTTGGAGAGACCATTGGAGAAATGCTAGCAATGAAGATTTTCTGGGCAGTAGGTTCATCATCGACATCAGAGTCATATGCATCACAATCGGCAACTTGAAAGGCATTTTGATGATTGTGACCTATTTCCTGAATTGGCTGCTCATCCACATCTGCATCATATGTCTTAGCATTCCCCTCTGCAAGAAATAACAACTCTTCTTCATCCAAAACTGCACCATTGTCCTGAGCTTGCACAAGCAACATCTTGTCTCTGAAGTATTCTGCATTTTGAGGGCGTTTTGGAGATGTGCAGTTCCTTGCAATGTGTCCATCACCACCACAGTTGTAGCACTTGACTGGCTTCACTTGTCCCTGATTGACGTTTCTCCCACGATTCTGATTAGCCACATACCCTCCACCTAATCCACCTCTTCCCTGTTCATACTGCCTACCTTGAACTGGTTGCACCATAACCTTTCCATCTCTGACAGTAGCTTGATTGTGTAGGTTGGATGCTGTTCTGAGGTTATTGTTGGTGTGAGGAGTGGTATTCAGATTTTGACTAACCATGAGAGACAGTTGATTGATGAAGTTTTCCATGATTGTGTTCGAGTCTGGAGGTTTATATGCTGGATCAGGAATGAGCTTGTAGTTACCGTTACCCATAGGTCTGACTTGAGAAGCTTTGGTGGCAATTCAAACATTTGTGAAAAAGGCTGTTGAATCATTTGAAGAACTTGTTTCTCCCTGTTTAGTTTTGAACTGTTCAAGAATCCTTCGTTCAAACATAGCATGTCTCTCATTCTGAAGAAGGAAGGCATACAATTGCTCATAGTTGGTGTTCTTCAATCTTTTGGTTAGCTTCACAGAGGTGACAAATTTGTTCCATTCGGGATTCTTGTTGTTCACAAACTTTGAGTTCAGCTGAATATTTGGCATGGTCATTTTGATATTCCTCATATCATTCACAAGCTTGTGGAATCTCACGTAATATTCATAGACACGTTCTTCTAGTTTCATCTTAAAGTGCTCAAACTCATCATACAGTTGTGATTCTCTGTCTTCCTTAGTTAATTCAGAACCTGAGAGAAGCATCTTGACATTATCCCAAACCGCCTTGGCTTCAGTGTTGTGATTGATAAGCTTGTAGATATCTTTTGGAAGACCCTGAAGTATAATGTTTGAAGCCCTGATATCAGCATCAAATCTCTTTTTCTCCTTATCACTGAGCTCATCATACGTCTTTAGTCTGTCCAATCCAAAGATCATTGTTCCATCTGCAGCAGTATCAATTATTTCTCTTGTAGTCTCAATCTGATAAGGTTCTTCATCAATTGATTTGAGAATGTTGACCCCATTTTCCTTTCCCAAATAGTACAACCTGATTCGTTGAACCCATGAGTCATAATCAGTTCTGTCAAGCATAGGTGGACGAGTATCTGATCCAGCTGCTTGAACGTCCTCAGCTACAGAAGAAACGATAGTAGGCACGTTGTTGGACATGATTACAAGTTCTACGGGATTTTACTATTCTTTGATTAAACCGGGAAATTGATTCTTTCACGGGATTTTACTAAACCAAAAGAACAACAGTAAAAATGTAGCACGAAGAAGTGACAAGTCGCTTAAAGAAACAACTCGCTTAATAGCCAAGTCGCATATACCAACTCGCTGCTAATACAACTCGCTTAATAGCCAAGTCGCTTAAACCAACTCGTTTCCACTAACAAAGCAACTCGCTTCCAAGAAACTCAACACCGTAGCTCAACTCGCTTCGTACAATATTTGAAAACAACCACTTTATCAATCAAAAACAGCTAAACCACAATGATTCAAGCCTTCCAATTCAAAACCTAAACACATATGATGATCCTAAACACAAAAGTACAATCAAAATTCAAACTTTAACACTAGAAATTGTCCAAATGATTCAAACTCTCCTAAACACTTATAACCCCGAAAACCTTATGAAATCCACCAAAACAAATAGCATGAAAGATGAGTGATCAAACCATGGCTCTTGATACCAATTGTAAGATATAGGATTTCACAAACACATCAAACCAAATACATAAGGGGCGTATACAAAATGTTTAGAGAGAGAAAGTTCTAGAGAGAGAAAGGGAAGAGAGTTGGGAACTATGTGAAACAATAAAAAATGATATTGAAGCTCCAACCCTCTACCTTGGGAGGTAGAGGGTATTTATAGTGTCTTACAATAAACGCCACCTACGGGCTGTGGATCAGTCATACAGTGGGTAAAGACCCGTCCGTCCTCCACGGTTTTAGTTAACTAACTACTTACTAACATCACTTGACTACGACTACGAGCTTTCTAACGAATACATATACTTGAGGTGACCGACACTTTAACAACTGAATTTTCTAATTCCTAACAATTTGATACATGTGTTTTGCATTTTTTTTATAAAAAAGTTATAGATTTAAGATCATTTGAGGACAAAAACTTTTTTACATATTAAGGGATCAATCCGCACCTTTTATTTTTATTAGATCTAATGGATGAGATTAATCCCAACAATTAAAAAAACCTACTCTCTTCTTTTTTTTCAAATATAAATATCTTTCAAACCGTTAATCGTCATGCGAAAAAAATATACCATTACGACGAGCATTTAATTATCTTTCTATAGACAGACACTTTGATATACTTTCGACAAAAATTTTTTTTTTCGTGTTTTTCACCTTTTTTAATTTTTTTTCGTTTTTTTACGTTACTGAAATTTGCATGAAAAAATCATATATGATTTAACACTAATTTGAATACCACATGTGATATTAGTGTTAAATTATATATAATATGTATATCATATGTGATTTATTATATATGATTTAACACTACTATCACATATGATATTACATATCATATGTGATTTAACACTAATATCACATGTGATCTTCAAATTAATGTTAAATCTATATGATATTTCATGCAAATTCTAGTTTCGAATAAAAACAAAAAAAAGACGAAAAAAGGTGAAAAAACGATTTTTTTTTCTTTTTTCGAAAGTATATCAAAGTGTCCGTCTATATAAAGTTAATTAAATGCTCGTCGCGATGGTGTAATTATTTTTGCTTAACGATTAACGGTTTTAGAGATATTTAAATTATAAAAAATAGATGAAATAATAAAATGCTTTTAATCTCAGCCATTGATTTCTTTTTAGATGTATGGTGAAGATGGGTCCCTTGATATGTAAAAAAGGTTTAGTAATGTCTAATTTTACTAATGATTCAAAATATTTTTATATAAATGTTCACATTAACCGGGATTGGAGAACTAAAACCACAAAACACAATTAGTTTTACCATATCAATGGACACTAAAACTAAAAGTTAGTCGCGAAGCGAAAAGAGTCAAAAATCGTGCCACACATAGTTCAGATCTTGTATCCGCCACGGAACCTAAGCTCATGAATATGTCAAAAGTTACCTACGGCACAAACAAAAATAAGTAAAACTTCATGATATCTTAAACTGAATAAAGCTTTTTTCCATTTAGGGTTAATGATTTATATATAAGTATCAGATAATCATAATTGTTAAAAAGGATTTGTTAAAAAAGAGTAGCTTCTGTTATCATTGAAACTACAAAATCACATGTATAATAAGTATTGCTAGTAGCTAACATGTTCATAATAAAATATTAAAGATATGTACAAGAAGTCAAGAAGTGAATGCATACGAATCTACTACAAATTGCTAGTACAAAACAACAGATCCAAGTACGAGGCAATGTGCTACATATCTTAGACTTTAGTTGTGTAACTTTGATCTTCCTTTTGTTATTTCACAAGGAATTGAGTTGAAATTTTTTCTCCATATTTTCTAGATATGTTCCTTTCAGTTGGTAACGTCGCCATGGTTGTTTGTCTATTTTGTTTTCTTTACTCAAGCAGGACCGACGGAACAACAATTTTGCCAAAAGATTCTAATGTATCAGCATTCCTAGTATTTGGAGACTCCTTCGTTGATCAAGGGAATAATAACTATGTCAATACTTTGACTAAGGCTGATGTTCCCCCATATGGAAAGGATTTCGTGGGAGGTAAACCAACCGGAAGGTTCAGTAATGGAAAAACAATAGCCGACTTTCTAGGTACATATATATTCTCTTCTATTTTTATTGACATATTTAAATCTAACAGAACTAATAATAGATATATGATAGGGTACATGCAAACTGTCTCAGCTGTATGTTGGTGTGCGTTTAGTAGCCATACTTAGGGGTAGCACTCTTTGTGGTGATCGAGTTTTCCACTCTTCCAGCTACCAGATTTATTCTAACATGTAGTGGGCAAATCTGCAAGTTAACATAATCCATAACAATCAAGTGCATAAGTTTGTGAATGACTACACTAAAGTTGACATTTAATGTTTCCCATTTCACAGAAATATATAAAATTCATTTTAAAATCACTTTTTGATTATTTGATATCAATTTCTAAGCAAGTGCATTGGGAGTGAAGGAGTATCTTCCAGCATATCTAGACCCTTCGCTACAAGAAAAAGATCTTCTAACGGGATTAAGTTTTGCTTCTGCTGGCGCTGGGTATGATCATCAAACAAGCATTATAACGGTATGCATGCATATTTTTCCTTCAATCTTGCTATTTACTCCCAACTTTGTTTAATTTGTGCTCATGTAAGTGACTTGCTTTTATGGGTGTCAATTAGTCTGCTCTATCCCTATCAGTCCAACTAGACATGTTCAAACAGTATATTGAGAAGCTCAAGAGGAACATTGGAGACGAAGCTGCCAAAGATATAATTGCCAATAGTGTGTCATTGGTGTTAATAAGCGGAAACGATTTGTTCCTAAGTTATTATAATATTCCAATTAGAAGAATACAATATGATCTTCCTACCTATGATAACATGCTCGTAAAGTTAGCGCTGAATTTTGTACAGGTATCGACTTTCTAATAGTTTGCTATGATTGAGAATTTTCTTTGCAACAAATATAAAATTAGAAAAGACACACAAATGAAATCGTATTAAAATGAGCTAGAAAAAGTTGTTTAAATGATCTTAATTAATTACTGATCAATGTTCTAAAAAATTCATTGAAGGAATTATACAAACTCGGTGCAAGAACGATAGCTGTCTCGAGCGCATTCCCCATAGGCTGTTATCCGTTACAGAGAACAATAGCTGGAGGACCACTTAGAGAGTGCCCAGAGAAGATAAATCAGGCTGCACAATTGTTTAATGGAATGCTAAAACCACAACTCCAACATTTTGAAAGCAGTTTTCCTGAGTCAAGGGTGGCCTATATTGATTTCTATAATCCTGTGTTAAACATGATTGAAAATCCTCACCAATATGGTACTTACTAATTTAATATATTGTTTTTTATAAGCTATAGTGAGATTTGTAAGTACGAAGTCGTATAGCTTCTTTACAATCAATATATATTGTTTAGCAGTTATCTCTCATCGGCCATACTGCCATAGTCATCCTAACTATCTTTCGTAGATTATGGATATTGACATTTCAATAAGCCATAAGCCTTTACTTTTTCTTGTTTTCTAGGATTTGATGTTACAGAAAGAGGTTGCTGTGGAACAGGAGTTATAGAGACGACGGCGTTGTTATGTAACGAGCTCAGCCCATTATGCCACAACAGCTCTAAGTTCATGTACTGGGATAGTGTCCATCTATCAGAAACGGGATGTAACATCTTGGTAAATCTTATTAAATCCGATTTGTTGAATGATTTGTTCTAAGGAAATCCAATTTTGGTTTGAGAATTCAAACCGGTTTGTATTATAACTTTTTGGGTTAGTATCGACAATAATTAATGGGAAGTGGCGTCTCTTATTCTTTAGTTAGTTGCTTAATTTTATCAGGGGCAGTAATTACATAAATCATCCTTGTGGTTTGGTAACTTGTCTTTATGGTTTTTTTTAAGCGGGTTATGTCCTTGTAGTTTTTTATTTTTACGGATCAGTACGTCCAAATTTTGACCCGAGTCCAAACGGGCGTTAAAAAAAGACCTAACTTACAGTTTCTCCATAACTAAAGGGCTGATTTTTTAATTTTAGTTTTCACCTAAAAAAAATTAAAAAATAGGGACGATTTATTTAATTAAAAAAAAAAAAAACTTTTTTAAATTTGTTTATACGATTTTTTTTTTTTTTAAATTTTATTACAATAATTAAAAAAAAAAATTCTTAATTTTGTTAAAAAAATTTATAATTTTACGTTTTTATACGTTATTATACGATTTTTGTAAATTTTCATCCGTTTTTATAAGTTTTTTTTTTTTTTTTTTTTTTTTTTTGAACGTTATTACACGTTTTTATCTGTTATTATATGATTTTTCCGTTTTTGGACGTTTTTATCCGTTTTTGTACGTTTTTGTTCGATTTTAGTATGTTTTTGTATGTTTTATGCGTTTTCGTACAAAAACGTATTAAAAGAACAAAACATATGAAAACTTATAAAACTTACAAAAACGTGTAAAAACGGATAAAAAACATAAGAAAATGTATGAAAACAACGTATAAAAAAAGGATAGAAACGGACAAAAACGTATAATGACGTCCAAAAACGAAAAAATTTGTAGAAAAACATCCAAAAAACTTATAAAAATGTACAAACAAATTTTGCAATTAAATTCAAAAAAAAAGTTTAAAAATAAAATATATATTTTTTTTTAATTTATTTATATATTTTTTTAAATACAATTTAAAATTTCTTTAGAATTTTTTTTTTAAATATAGACAAAATTACACGGTTGGTCCATGTGGTTTGCTCGAATTGCAAGTTTGGTCCCTACGTCATTTTAATTACCCCACATATACCTATTTTTGAAACGTTGCACTATTTTAGTCCCTATTTTGGATGGCCGTTAGTGCAGTCCGTTAAGTATTTTGTCTTTGTTAGTCCTTCGTTAATAAATTTTGCACCGTCAGTCCTTAAAGTTATTTGCATAAATCGTTCTTGTGGATAGCCGGTCAGCGGGTCATCAACGTGTCACCACCAGTGGTGCCACATGGCATCGGGTCGGGTCGGTCAACGGGTCAAGTCGGGTCGGTCAACGGGTCAAGTCGGGTCGCCACGTGGACCAATGAGGTGGTGCCACGTGGCATTGGTAATATAATCCACCACTTTGTCACGCATGGATTCGAACCCGGGTCGTTTGGGTGGGAAGCAATGCTTTGCCCAACTGGGCTAAGCATATCTTCAATTATATATCTCTAAATTTAATACATAACCCTCTCTAAAATTATATTATTAAAAGGTTCAATTTAGTTTTTGGTCTATTAATTTACGGAGTTATATGGACCGTAAAAAAATAAATAAATATACAGTCGGACTCGTTTTTTCGTGCTCTTTCCAATGGTATGCTCGGGGAATTTTTTTGACTTCGTTTGAACCTCGAAAAATGCGAAAATCACCATTTTTTCTTTGTTTTTGCATATTTTGAGGTCCAAAACAAGTCGAAAAAATTCACCAAGCATACCGTCGGACTCGTTTTTTCGTGCTCTATCCAATGGTATGTTCAGGGAATTTTTTTGACTTCGTTTGAACCTCGAAAAATGCGAAAATCACCATTTTTTCTTTGTTTTTGCATATTTTGAGATCCAAACCAAGTCGAAAAAAATTCACCAAGCATACCGTCGGACTCTTTTTTTCGTGCCCTATTCAATGGTATGTTCGGGGAATTTTTTTGACTTCGTTTGAACCTCGAAAAATGCGAAAATCACCATTTTTTCTTTGTTTTTGCATATTTTGAGGTCCAAACCAAGTCAAAAAAATTCACCAAGCATACCTTCAGACTCGTTTTTTTGTGCTCTATCCAATGGTATGTTCGGGGAATTTTTTTGACTTCGTTTGAACCTCTAAAAATGCGAAAATCACCATTTTTTCTTTGTTTTTGCATTTTTCGATGTCCAAACCAAGTCGAAAAAATTCACCAAACATACCATTGGAAAGATCACGAAAAAACGAGTCCGACGGTATGCTTGGTGAATTTTTTCGACTTGGTTTGGACCTCGAAAAATGCAAAAACAAAAAAAATTGATTTTCGCATTTTCGAGGTTCAACGAAGTCAAAATTCCCCGAGCATTGGAAAAAGCACGAAAAAACAGTCCGACTATATATTTATTTATTTTTTTACGGTCCATATAACTCCGTAAATTAATAGACCAAAAACTAAATTGAACCTTTTAATATATAATTTTAGAGAGGGTTATGTATTAAATTTAGAGATATATAATTGAAGCTATGCTTAGCCCAGTTGGGCAAAGCAGTGCTTCCCACCCAAACGACCGGGTTGAATCCATGCGTACAAAGTGGTGGATTATATTACCAATGCCACGTGGCACCACCTCATTGGTCCACGTGGCGACCCGACTTGACCCGTTGACCGACCAGACTTGACCCGTTGACAGACCCGACTTGACCCGTTGACCGGCCCGACCTGATGCCACGTGGCACCACTCAGGTGGTGACACGTGGCGTTGACTGACCCGTTGACCGGGCTAACCACAAGGACGATTTATGCAAATAACTTTAAGGACTGACGGTGCAAAATTTATTAACGAAGGACTAACAGCGCAAAATACTTAACGGACTGCACTAACGGCCATCCAAAGGGACTAAAAGAGTGCGACGTTTCAAAAATAGGTATCTGTGGGGTAATTAAAATGACTTAGGGACCAAACTTGCAATTCGAGCAAACCACAGGGACCAACCGTGTAATTTTGTCTAAAATATATTAAAATAAAATTAAAAATATTTAAAACATCTTTTTTTTAAATTTATTATTAACATTAAAAAATTTCGTATAATAAAATTTATATATATATATATATATATATATATATATATATATATATATAT
Organism: Chrysanthemum makinoi; assembly: GCA_910596185.1. Classification (NCBI taxonomy): domain Eukaryota; kingdom Viridiplantae; phylum Streptophyta; class Magnoliopsida; order Asterales; family Asteraceae; genus Chrysanthemum; species Chrysanthemum makinoi. The sequence goes on from OU343224.1 coordinate 267,127,534, forward strand.
ATATATATATATATATATATATATATATAGGAAGGGATAAGTGCGGTTAGATTTTAAGTAGGGATGGTGCGGATAATATCACATAACATTCAAAAAAAATTCAAAAAAATATGAAAAATTAAAAAAAGAAAGAGGACAACAATTTATTAAGAATCGCTGAAAAAAATTCAGAAAAAAAATCATTTTCATGGTTAAAAGGTATAATGATATTATGAATTTTGTTAATATCACCGTAATTATCAAGCTTTCTTAATATCACTACTAAGTAAAGCTAGCATAGTTTTCACTAAGGCTAGCAGTAGTTTCACTAAGGCTAGCAATAGTATGTACACCAGCAGTGATATTAAGTTTTTTTCTAATATCAAAGTAACTTTTTAAGTAAAATTGTTAATATCAACTGTTACTTTTACATGTTTTCTTAATATCAAAGTTAATTTTTTTAATATCACTGTAACTTTTCTTAATATCGCAATAAAAAAGGCAGTGATATTAAGTAAAATTGTTAATATCACAGTAGAACTCATAATATCGTTAATATCACGGTAGGACTCATAATCAAAAAAACAAAAAGTGCTCTTAAAAATCTGAAAAAATAAAAAAATGAAAGAAGATAGGAATATTAAGGATCTCTCAAAAGGAAAAAAAATCCAAAAAATCGTTTACAAGGTCAATTGGTACCGTGAATGTTAGCTCAGATCTTGACTTTTTTACAAAAAGTCAAGATCAGATCTGAAATGGGCGGTCCAGATCAATCCGCACATCCGCACTAATTAAAAAAATCCGCACCTGATCCTCACTCTATATATATATATATATATATATATATATATATATATATATATATATATATATATATATATATATATATATATATATATATATATATATATATATATATATATATATATATATATATATATATATATATATATATGTATAGGGTGGCGTTCTTGTGGTGACCAAGCTTAAAATAAAAACAATAGGAACTAATTTGGACCATTAGATGTATCAATGATGATGTCATATGATCAAAATGAGATGAATGGCATCTTCGTAATTAATTTATAATGGATGGCCTGTTTTATAAATCCAATTAGAATACGTGACTTACTCTACACTAATTATTCTCTCTCTTTTGTAAATGCCATTAATTTATTTTTAAATGTTCGAGCATGATGTAAACGAAAATCAAGCCACCTTGTTCCAGTTGCTTGACGTGATTTTTAACACAATTTTATTATTATTTTAATTTCTCACTTATAAATTGGATTCAAACTACAAGACATCGTATAAGTTCACTATTTATTCCTCTATTACATTATTACTTGAATCCGTTATGGTATATAGATCTATACAAAAAACATATGATACATTAAATTTCTTGATGTATATATTGCGACACATTAAAATTTTAGTATATTTGTAGTAACACTAAATTTCTTGATACACTTATTGTCAGTGGCAGAGCCAGGAATGCTAGTTAAAGGGGGCATCATCCTGCGACCGGATACAAGAGCTATTTTGGGTAGTAAAATTTCAAAATGAATCGGGACGGGTAAATGCAAATCAACCAAAAGATAAGTAACACTAGATGTTGTTGGTGTTTTTAAATGAATGCCCAATGTTGGAAAATTTGATACCAAATTTTAAAGATCCAATTTGAACAACTTAATTTAGATTATAAAAAGAAATCCAATTAGAAAATAAAGGACAACTCGAAAGTCGTTTGTATATAACCATTTACAGTTTTTGACAAAAAGATATGTCATTGACAAGTCAAGTCTGGGTATATTTATTTTTTGTTTCTTAGTTAGTCGGGTTAGGTTTGATTAAAGAAAATACAAGTTCTCTATTTCAACTCATTTAACACAACTTATTACATATATTACATATAATTAAAGAGAAACTAAACATACATATCATACAAAACTACAAATTTTGTTGAATTGCTTGCCATCTACTCAGTAATCAGGAAGATTGTGTTGAAAAATTACGATTAGCAAACCTATGATGTTAACAAAACGCAATATACATTAGGTGGCCACTCTAACTTCTCAACAAAGAACATCATTATTTGATTTGAGTATGTGTTACGATAAACTCAAGCTCGTGACATAATCCACTGAAAAATTGAAAAGCATAAATAAAAGACAAAAGTCATTATAAATTTTCACGTATACACATTGTACACAAGAAATTGCAAGATACCATATTATTAATAGTATAAACAATTTAGCATCAACATTACGCATGAAACGTATATAGATTATAATATAGTTACATATCTACATTAGTACTAGACCAATAAGAGACAAGATGTTGGCCCCACCACCCACGCTCCACTAAAAGTCACCTTCTTACTTCTCATTTCCCTAGCCGTTTTTAGTTTTACTCCATTTTTTCCGGCGAACCAGACAACCAGAAAGTAGTTTCGATATTGAAAAAGACTTTGGTTGCTTGTAACCTGAGAGTGTCGAGGGCACTCTGATTATATCCCTGAGGGCACCGGTCCTTTTTGTTACAAAATTCAAAAAATATCTATGTATTTTGAGTATCCGTAAGAGCTTGGTTGGGGGCAACGCCCCCCACTACTATACATGTAGCTCCGCCTCTGCTTATAGTGATACATTAAAATTTTAGTACATTTTTAGTGACACACTATCAAATTCTAGTATATCAGTAGTAACACATTATATTTATCACACAAATTTTTTTGATACGTTTTTAGTGACACACTAATTTTATAACACGTTTCTAGTGACAAATTGAATCTTTTGACACACTTAATTTCATGATATATGTATAGTGAGTTAGTGACACATTAAGTTTTTTGACACGTTTTTTTTGTGACACGCTAGGTTTCATGATACTCCGTATATTTGTAGTAACACACTAAGTTTTTCGACACATTTTATTTTGTGACACACTTAATTTCATGATACATTTATAGTGACTCACTTAGTTTAATGATATATTTATAATGACACACTTTGTTTTTTATACGTTTTGAAATTGAGGTAGACACGACGGCGTTAGACGACGGCGTTAGACTTCATGATGGGTTTATATTCAGATCTGAAAAAGATGTATCCTTGAACGTCAAAATAATAATAATAATAATAATAATAATAATAATAATAATAATAATAATAATAATAAAAAAAGAAAAAAAAAGGAAATGAGTTACAAGAATATTGAAAGCCACGTTAAAAAAAGAGAGCAACTTAATACCATTGAATTAATGGGTGATTCATACATTCAAACTATTATACAAAGCTCTTTCTTCCCATATATCCTTTGGTCACAATGATAAGCTACACTACTGCAATAAACTTATTGGTGCTTATTTCATAAAATATACTGAGTTTTGCATCAATTGTAAATGGGAAGAAAATTGTTTGGAGGGAATTTGCAAACTTGTCTGGGCGGCGAGGCGGCGGGGCGGCCGCGGCAGTTTACGGATGAGAGGGAAAAAGACATACGTGATATTATTTTTGCTAAAAAGAGGCACTTTGTTTTTGGTCAAAGAATGTGAAAAAAAAGAAAGAAATGCAAGTTACTGAAATACCCTTTTGATTAAGCATTTAATTTAATTGTAATTACTATTTTAAGGGTTAGGTGTAATCATCTCATTGGTTCTTATTGTTTTTATTTTAAAAGCGGTCACCACAAGAACGCAAATCTATATGTATATATATATATATATATTATAAGAGTAAATTACATAAATCTTCCTTGTGGTTTGTATTTTGAGAGGAAAACCCCAAATTATAAGGTTAGCCATCACGTTAGTCTATCTAAGACAAGTTAGGTCCTTTTTTAACACCAGTTTGGACTCGGGTCAAAATTTAGACTAGATCCATGAAAATAAAAAACCACATGGACATGACCCGCTTAAAAAAGACCACAGGGACAAGATTCATATTTTTTGCCAAACGACAAGGACGAATTATGTAATTAACTCTTGTTTTACTTTTAGAAAAAAAGGGAGAGTTTTGATAGCGTATGGGAACTCTAGCCTAGCCCAAATGGCTAGAGGCCATAGACTCGAAACAGTCCCATAACCGACAAATTATGCCTAGTAAGCAAGTTCTCAAACTTGATAACAGAGAAATCAAACCTGGGGTAGACTGGGATCTTATCCCAAAATACCGTTACAACGGACAACACGTGTCACTACTAGTGGCGGAGCTAGGATATTGAAATATGGGGGGGCAAAAAAGTATTGCCGTAATTTTTTTTAACAAAGAAAAAATAGTGAACCTAACCTACTTAATATTGCATAAAAGTAGGGGTGGCAATTCGGGTCGGGGTCAGGTTGGTGGATTCGGGTTGACAGGTTGGCGGGCTAGAAAACCCTAACCCGACATGACCAATTAAATAATCGGATCAACTATGTCAACCTTAACTTGTTTACACATAACCCCTGACACAATTAACTCGTATATATACTTGTGTTGGCGGATTAAATAGTTTACATGGGTTGAATAGGTTAATAGGATTTCGGGGTGACCCGTTTAACCCATTTTATATTCAAAAATTGACACATTACACGGGTTAAATATGGTAAACAGGTTTGTGGGTCCACCCGTTTAACCCGTGTAATAAAATATAAATAATTTTTAGTTTAAGAAAAAATTCTTGAACGAGTTGGCGGATCGACCCGATTAATTTATTCTCAACTCGAACTCGACCTGTTTAATTAACTGGTTAGACGGGTTGGCCCAAATCCAACCTAAAATATATTTAGACTCAACCCGAACCTGTTAATTTTTGTGTCGGTTTCGTTTCGGGTCATAAATTTCCACCCTTACATAAAAGAACTTAATAGTGATAAAATAACAACAAAACACACCTTATGTTGCGTGAAAACATCATCATCCGAACAGCATTACAGCATCATCCCAACACCCTAAATGCAGCAGCCAAATACTCTAATTGCATCACCCTAACTGCAACAACCAAAAAAAAAAAAAAAATCCCAAAGAATCAGCAAAAGCAGCAACAAAACACAACTTTTAGCGTGCAAAAACCTACCCAAAAAAATGTTTATAAAGTGAAATAACAGTATACATTAACAAGAAAATGTGTACATCTTTTTTGAGCATAAAAATAACAACAAAAAATGGTTACCTTGAGCAAACAAACATTTTAAAGATGTTCTTTACGATCTGTCAAATTTTGAAACCGGTTCATCACATCTTCATCAGTAATATTTTCAAGTGCTTATCTTTCTACGCCACATATAACACAAGAGTTTAAAAATTATTAACTAATTCGGTTCCGCAAATCTTATTTAGTAATCTTCATTGCAGAAAAACATCTCTAAACACTTGCGGTTGCAACAGGGGAAAATCAAAGCTAACTTTAATAATCAATACACCAAAGGAGAAGAAATGTATTTCCTTTTCTTCACCGTCATTGTAGCAAGGTTGGTGATACCATTCAAGTCGACAAAACTATTATCTTTTGTGACATTGGCATAGTACAAGTTTAGTTGACTCTCAAGTTCCATCCTTTCAACTGTATCAAAGTCGTTTTGGTACAACTCACTCAACCTTACTAACTTTGATGTGTCGAATTGAGCAAATAAATCAAACATATTCAAACAAGTCATATTTTCTAGTAATTCGGTGCTTGCCTCACTAAAACGATCACTAAAATCTTGGATTTGCATATCTATAACTGTGTTAAAACATTCAACCTCTAAGAAATGTCGATTAGTAATATTGACCCTTCATCTCCAACCATTTGGACTAACATGTACCTTATCTATGTTCACCACTCGAATATATGCTTTTCACAAAAAGAAGAGATTTTGTCTAAAAGTGGAACAAACCCGTTCGATATAAATTCTTTCAATTGTTCTTTGGTTGATTGGACCATCGAAACCACTTCCACAATATCTTGGTCTTTCTTTTTGAGAGCTTGTGATAGTATATTCGTGAGACCTAAAATGTATTTCATCATATAAAAATAAAATACAAAATCAATTGATTTAAAGTACATAAGAATACCACTTGCTTGATTTTGCCTAGAACCATCATTTCCTTCATTTTCCACAAGTTCATGCACTTTAATAACATATGGAAGTAAATCTACCAAACACAAAATTGTTATGTAGTGTGAATTCCATCTAGTACCCAGCTCGTATAACAGAAAGCTCGTGGTTCTTACCCCTTCCAGTTTCAACTTCACTATTACCAATTGCTTTTTCTACTCTCTCTTTTTCACAATCTATAAGTATATCTTTTCTTTTGCAAGAAGCAAAAACAACATTCGTCACAAGGGTTAATTTTTCAAAGAAGTCAACAACACCCAAATGTTTTCTTGCATCTACAACAACTACTAACTAAAGTTGGTGAGCAAAACAATGTACATAATATGCCGAGTTATTTTCTTCCAATATTTTAGCTTTCAAACCATTGAATTCCCCATGCATATTGCTAGCTCTGTCATAACCTTGACCTCTAACTTGTTACAAACTCAAATTATGTTTAGTAGAAAAGGAATCAATGGAAGCTTTAAGATATAAAAAAGATGTCTCCTTTACATGAACAACACCAACTAAACATTCTTTGACTAGTCCATTTTTATCAACATACCGCAAAACAATAGCCATTTTCTATTTTTTAGTTACATCACTAGACTCGTCAACTAAGAATGAAAACACGTCATCACCAATTTCTTCAAAAATAATTTGAAGTACCACATCTTCGAAGCAATTCACAATCTCTTTTTGAATCTACAGAGAGTTCAATTGACAATTCTTCAGAGCCCTTTTCAAAGCCACACCAATGTTCTTATCTAAATTTCCAATTAACTTTCTCAATTCCATAAAAAAATCCCATATAAAGAGAAGACATGTTCTCGTCATGGCCATGAAATGGTCCCTACACCCCTGGTCACTACCTCTTTGGCTTAGAGGTAATGTTGATGTGCATGGAGTGTACAAGTTTTAAATTTATAAAAGACGATTTACCAAATTTACCAATAACATATACGAGCAAGTGCACTCGTCCGTTATAGCAAGATTGTAAAGGTAAGTCGGGATCGTTCGCAGGGATTTGAGTGAATCTGATTAACAAGTTTGAATCAACTAAGACAATCCAAAAGCATATAACAACGAAAATAGATATAATGAAATTCAGGTGATTAAAAACTACACTTGCTTAAACTAGTATCTTATCCTTGATTAGTATGATTGTGTTAACCTCTTAACATGTTGGTTATGATAATTAGTTGGTGATCTAATCTATTGTTCTTACAAGTTAAACATTCGTCAAGATTTCAGTTCATAAAAACAAGCATTAAGTTTAACCAATCAATTCAAGTTTTATAAGTTTATTTTCAAAAACTTAAACGCAAAAACATCCATTTGCTTTAACAAATTGCTTAAGAAATGGTCTATACAAAAGGTAACCGATTATAGACAAAAGGGTACAATTGATTGTCAACAACTAATCTTACGACCTTTTAGATGTTTCCAATCAATCCAATTTTGTGGAAAACTAGAAGGGGTGGTTGAATAGTTTTACTAATTTAAAACTTCCTTTTAAATATTTAGATCGACTTATGTCAATCTATTTAGGTGTGTATGTTGGACGTTGATAGATAGATATATAAAAGTGTAATGAAAGAGAAAGAGTAAGAAGCACATAACCACGACACGAGTATTTATAGTGGTTCGGCTACAAGGACACCTTCCTTGTCCTACTTCACTCCCCGAGTCACCTACCCGAGAGTTCATAAACACTACACGACACCAATCTCCTTATGGCGGAGAAGCCTTCACAACGTCGCCTACTCTTTTTCCGGTACTAGGCTAACCACCGGGTTCTTTCACACCAAGGTGAACCACACCTATCACAACGTCGCCTACCCTTTATTAGGTACTAGGCTAAGTACTCAGTTCCATTACAATAGAGGAACTACTAGCCAACACAACACAACACCTAATCCCAAGGAGATCCACTCCTTATTACAACACCATCAAGGATATCAACATCCTTGAATATAAACAATCACTATATGTATAATGATGCACCTCATCGATTATACTACCTAGGCATTCTTCACTAATGCCACTTGATTTGATTCATAGGCATCCTTCACTAATGCCTTTGATACAACGCTTGGCACCTTTCACTAATGCCTTCGTCTAGACACCTTTAGCATTCTTCACCAATGCTTTTGACATGGACGTTTAAGCACCTTTCACTAATGCTTTCGTCTTGACTCTTTCAGAATCCTTCACTAATGCCTTCATCACAACATATCTACGGAGAAAGAAAGAACTATCAACAAGAGAACCTCAGTTGTCTTGATGATGACGAAGCATGGCAACTCATGGACTTGAGCTTGTTTGACTTCAAGAAGTGGTGATCTCGTCTTTAAGAGGAACCTAGAGAATCACACAAAAACAAAAGACAAACTACATAGAAGGATCCCTTAGGATCAGTGGTTAGAGAGGTACAATACTTGGGGAAAGTATGTGTGAGAGTGGCAAGCCAAAAGGAAGAAATGGCTCACTATTTAAAGAGGAGAAATGCTTACTGTTCCTCGGATCCCCGGATCCCTCCCACAAGGGATCCGTCTAGTGTATTCCTAGGGATTCGTGGGACGTTCCTCTTTGCCCATGGGTATTTTGGTTATGGGTCATGGGTCATGGGTTATGTGTTGATCCATGGGTTACTTATTAGATACAATGTATCTCATGAGTTCAATGTACCTAGTCAAATGGGTATGGGTCAATACCATGGGTTATGGATATTTACCATGGGTTGTAGTTTTTACCCATTTATATAATATATACTAGTTGTGTATATATTTTGCCCAATATGTAAACACTAGTTGTTGTACATATATATTACTAAATCATAAAATCACTTATACTTGTTTTAGTGTTTTATGTGAAAACGCTAAGTGTGTTAGAAAACTATTGGCTCAAACAATTTACGTATTTTATTTGTTTCGTTAAAATAATTTTACGTTTGTTATCGACAAAACATTAGAAGATTGTAAAATATAAATAAACGTTTTTACGGCTTATTTGTATTAACAATCTCCCCTTTTTTGTTGATGACAAAACATAAAATTATTTTAAGGAAAAACTAAAATTCGTAAAAGTTTGAATTGGAGTTTTTACTCTCTTCTTCCCCTTGGAAACAGAGCGTCGAAAAGAAACTAACACAAAGTAAAGAGGCAAAAAGCTGAGGAGGTTCTCGCGTCTTAACTCCCCCTTGACGAGTCCATCCCTTTGTGAGGGCGTCAAGTTCATAAAAGTAAGTAAGCTAATGTATTGCAATTATGTTTGCAAATGGTTCGTCCTTGTGACAAAAATGCCCCCCCTTGAAGATTGCAACGTTGCAATAGGGTGTCACGAAGTATAATCCAAATAAGGATTATGTTGCAAATGGTTTTGCAATATGGTTTGACACAAAGCTCCCCCTAGCTTTATGGTGTCAAAATCTTCATGTGTATTTTGAAAATCTACAAAATAAATGTTAGAAAACAAGAGTATAGTGCACAATTTCCTGCAAATAAGACTCAAGTTAGTAGTAAATTGTTCTTCTGTACCACGGATCCCACGGTTCCCTTTGTGGAGGGATCCGTCTAGGCATTTTGGAGGGATCCGTCTGTCTGGTGACAGGTTATTCAGCAGAGGTGATATATCAAGCAATGCTAAATATAATATCAAGATATGTAAACAAGCAACAAACATATACTTAGAGAAATATGGCAAACAAGTTATCATTCAATAAAACAACGAGACAATCAACAAATCTCAAAAACTAATAGAATGATTTAGCCATACATTTTTTACTAGTAAGTTACTAAAGCCTAGAATGCAACAAAGTGCTCAAGTCTAAGGATGAGTAGACTTGTTGATTTGGTCTAATCTTTTAAGAAGATGATTAAACATGAAATGTAACTCATTTCGTACTTCTTGAACAAGTCCTTGGGTGATTAGAAAATTTGGGCAATTATTGTCTTGATTGGGAACCAGAGGAAAATGGATGCTTTGAGGAGGCTATACGAATGATTGTGGGGTTTCATTTTGAGGTGTGAGATGAGGTTCTACTAAAGGTAATGATGGTGGTAGTGGAAATTCCTCCATATGATCATGTCCATTATTGTTCCTTGTTTCCCATGATGGGCTATTTGGTGAAGAGGCTCGTTAAATCTATGCTCAAGGAATGAGGACTTAGACGGCTTGCTAGAGTTAGCTATGTTTGCTTTTGAGCTAGATGGCCCTTTTTCTAGTCCAAAAGGTTTGATGCTAATCCTTGCGGTTCTCCTAGCAATTGTTGAATGAGTTTGTTGAGGTGGGATTCTAGCATTGTTATCTCTTATGGGAGATGATTCAGTAGATGAAATTTCATGGATCATGTGGCCCTTTCTTTTGGATGAGCCTTTGGTTGAGGAGTTGTTGCTAAGAGATTTGGTCATGGTGATGATAAGGATGCTATATGAGCTTTTAGTTACTGATTTTTGAAAGCTAGGTGGGAGTGATGCCTTAACCTTAAGAGTGTTTGGTTTATAAAGGGTAATTTGAATTAGGGAATTAAATTCTTGGCCAATAAGAGGATTAAGCATGCACTTAGGATATTGATCAGCTCTAGGGAGATAATAAGTTCAAGCTAAAAGTGGTTAGATAACCAAAAGGTGGCTTAAAATTGAAGAGGAAAGTGATTTAAGCTTTCGCACGGATCCCGATCCCTCTCTCACCAAGGATCCGGCTGGTTATGAACCAGGATCCGTCTGTCAGCAGTTCTAGGTGAATTAATTATTCTTTTTGAAAGGTCTAGTACTTATGTATCTCGAGATTTTGACTTAATTTGGAAGTCTTGAGTGGTGGATGTCTTAAATGCTCAACCATAAGGGGTGATGGTGCTTAACGATGGTTTTGGGTAGAAAAGTTCACTTTAGGTAGTTTAACTAAGTGCTTGAGAAAGATATCATTTGAATTGAGACGAAAAGATGGTGGAATTTAGTCCTAGAAGTCAGATGAAGCCTTAAAGAAAATTTTCTAAAATCTTAAAAAATAAAGAAAAAATGAAAAACTAGTTTTGAGCCTAATTTTGAGTCAAAAGTGATTAAAACCAATTTGCTAAAATTGATGGATATATAAAACTAAGTGTTATGAGATGTGATAAATAATGTGTGAGCGTTGGAGCGGAAATATGGTGAGTTTTGATGAGTTGATAAATAAAAAACACTTTGAAATATATCCTAGGTAAGCCATGGGTGAGTGTGAGGCTTTCAAATATTTGAGGAAGACTTAGTTGGCTCTAATATCTTATGTTTGACTAGTGTGAGGTGATCTAGTGAGCTATTTTGATGTAAGCAAGTCTGTATTGCTCATCTGTAGTCACGGATCCCACGGTTCCCTTCTGGGAGGGATCCGGCTAGTTATAATTCTGGATCCTACTGCAGTCGAAGGCTTTCAACAAATGTGCCATTTTGCATTCTTAAGCAAGTGCTTCTCTTAGTTATTTCTATAAGGACTAAAAGCAGGAATATATCAAGTATAACGCATAGCAAATGTGGGACAACTAAAAGTTCCTAAAAATGAGTGACGACGACTACTTGAATGTTTTCAAGGAGTCGTAAAATCTCATTCTACACGTTCCTAAGTTAGGATTGTTTAGTGCCAAGTTATGGCAAGATCTACATGCTACATCCTATTCTACATAAGTATTGTTTAAGTGTTACAACCCATTGTTTGAAATTGTTTTTCACAAACTTTAAGTCCTTATGACCTTACCTTGCTTCTCCCGTCTTCACCCATCCTCCACTCTTTATCACACCATCTCTACTTCTTTTTCTTTAAGAAGTTGGTGAAGCACTTGAAGATTCCCTTGGTTTGGTGCCATTCGGGTGATGCATTAGGAACGTCAGGCAATTGGTTGATGTAGTCCAAGGGGTCGAGATCGGTATTTTCGAGTGGGTTGCTACTACCTTCACCTTCTCTTTGCCTCTCCCTTTCTTCCGAGGAATCCGTGGGTGGGTGAGGCCTTTTACCTTCTACCATAAACCTTGTAGTTCTACCCTCGGTCAATGACACCATAACCTTGTTGCAAAAGCTATGATCATAGGATTGCGGAGAAGGATCTAATGCGAAGATGAATTTAGCAAGACGGTTTAGGAGCATTGCATACGGGAGCACCATTTTGTCCATGCTTCTTACACATGCCATTCTCTTGATCATGTAGTAGGCAAGGTTAAAGCGAGTCTCGGTCACTAGGCAATAGATCATGAAACTTAGACATGCGTTGGGGTGATCCTTGTTTCCTACTAGGCATACCGCATTCTCCCTCACCACATTTTCCCATTTCCTATACAATCCGTACATCTCGGAGAGCTCCATTTGGAAAGGATCCCTATAGATCACTTTCGAATTCCTAGTGACCCTTGATGGGGATGCTCTTGGCATGAACACGGTGTCCCTCACCGTGGTTGCTTCCGGGATTAACATGTGGTAGATTTCATGATGATCAAACATAGTGTGTAGCTCTTCCAAAGACCACTCATTAGAATACATGTAAACACCTTGATATGGAACCCCTATTATTCTTCCAAACTCTACAAGCAAAAGGGTGTACTCATGCTCATTTATGGTGAAAACAATCGAGATGGACCCATCATCATTTCTAGTAATCCCCATTGTCTTGTAGAACTCGAGTACAAAGACCGGGAAAATTTGTTCATTTATGTCCAATAAACAATCAAACCCAATAGCTCCAAAAACTTCTCTTATGTCGGTATTGGCAAGAAATGATGGTTCTACTACTCGACCTTTGTGAAAAAGTCTCTTTTCGAGCATTTTAAAAGCTTTCCTCTATACGGGACTAAGTCCATCTTTTCTATGGTACATTGGTATGTAATGAGCGGTATCTTGGTAGTCTTGTTGTCGGTTGCTTGGCATGATTGTTCCTAAACAATATAACCACAATGTGGTGTTAATTGTGAATAGTAACCTAGAGGGTTTGATCACAATTTTGCTCTCATCATCTTTGTTGAATTCAAGAAATGTGTTTAATTTGTATTAACAATGTTAATTCTTTAATTTAGATTATCTTAGAAAACAATGTGGTGACAAATTATGATAAACCCATTTGAACCCAACTCTTAAAGATGAAGAAATTGTAATCCAAGAAATCAAGGAATTAAATTAACAATGTAGTGAAGATTATACTTACACAAGTGATTGTTATGCTTGAGAGAAATGATCAAATTGCTCTTTTTAATAGTAGTTGTGTTCTTGTTCATGAGTCTTTGAAGGGAATATAATTGTGGAACATCCACAGTGATCATTACTAACTTATGCTGTCTTCTGTTGCACAGATCCCGCGGATCCCTCTCATTTGGGATCCGGCTAGTGTAAACGCAGGGATCCGGCATGACAGCAAAATCAATTAAGCATTCCTTGATAACTTTGGTTTGGGAGTTCAAAAACTCCTAGAGTTTGATGTTTAAGCTCAATAACTTGTGATTTGAGTTTTTGACGGTTTAGTACTAATCCTAGGCGTGGTTCCTTTTTAAGAATTAATCACAATTCTTGGAAGGTTTATCAAAGATTATGATAAATCCCATTTTATCATAATATAAGAAGTTTCACACGGAAATATATTGACATAGATGGAGTGTCAATAATTCCTTTGTGATAGATAATGATTAAGGCTATCGAATAACCAAGATATCATTATTACGAGTTGGTAGTGTAGTCTATACAAATCAATCGAAGAATACTATTCTTGATGATGACTTTAATATTGATAACTACTTAAGTAATTACTAATAGATATTAATTATGCAACTAAGATTTTTAACAATAATAAAAACAAAAGTAAATTATTAACGATCATACCTTTGCTAAATATTCTTTTTAAGAAAAGAAGTATTTAGGTGATATGCTTTGTGAACTTCTTGGAATCTCCAGATTCATGTGTGAGAAGAACAATACTAAACATTCTTTTTGCGAAAAGAAATATTTAGATAGATTCTTCATGATCTTCTTGGTAAGCCCAATTCCAAGTATGGAGAATACTTAACAAGGAAAATGTTAGAACATTCTATCATTGTCCAACAACAAACATTATAATGATTTTTAAAACATGACTTGAAAAATCCTTCTTTGTAGTTTTCAAACATACACGGATCGTGTCAAGTTTTTAAAATACAACATACTTTAAGAAACTTGGTATGAAGCTCGATGCCAATTGTGGAAAACTAGTAGGGGGGTTGAATAGTTTTACCAATTTAAAACTTCCTTTTAAATATTTAGATCGACTTATGTCAATCTATTTAGGTGTGCATGTTGGACGTTGATAGATAGATATATAAAAGTGTAATGAAAGAGAAAAAGTAATGTGACAACTCGTAATTTCAGGTCATTTTACAAACTTTGAAAATTTTACTATTCATCTCGGGAATTTACTATTCATCGGTTACTATTCATCATTTTACTACTCATCATTTTTGAAGTCGATTTGATATTATGAAAGGGTATTTCAAAATTTTACTATTCACGAAACACTATTAATTCCCGGAGAAAAATCACTATTCATGATTCACTATTCATCATTTTTCGTAAACTAGGTTTACGAGTATCAAATATGCCTAACCTTGAGGGTTTAGCTGCGTATTCATGGAACATCATTGAGGATATTTCATATAGACTAGAGTTAGTTTACATATCATCAGTAACATCATCTTCATATTAATTTATGCATGGGTTTGCATATTTCATTAACGTATATTTATTTATTAAATAAACGCTATCGCACGATCATTTATTTTGAATAATTGATCCGACACTTCCAACAATTGTCCTGATATATTTTTATACTCATTTTAAGACTATAAAAATTATATTATTAGTTTACCCGATGTTTTAAAATTATTTTGTATATATATTATTATTATATAAATATTTACGACAGTTTTCGTAAATTCAACTGGATAATTATTATTTCACTCAATACTTGTGAGAAATATATTTTTATAATTTTTATGACATCGATATATTTTATTTTGTTCCGTTAAAATCTATTTCTAGCTAACGCTACACTAAATACCTAATTATATTTACTTAATACACAATATACTTAACATTATATACATTTAATTATTAAAACTCTTCCATTTTATTCCCATTTATCCCTTGGCCGACATCCCCCCCCCCTTGTCACCATTTTCAATAATTAAATTCAACACCTAAGTGTACACATCTTCAAGTTGGATAGATATTTGTAAGATATATCTTTCATACTAAATTAAAAACACATAGTTTCACACATTCAAAGGTGTAAAGTGAAAGAAAAACCTCTCCTCTTTTGTTTGAGGTTCGGCCAAGCAAGAAACAAAGGGAAGAAATCATAGTTTTTCAAGAACAAGTGATAATTAAACATTAGTTTACTTCTCTATTAGGTTTTGAAATAAAAACCAAGAAGTATTTAGGTACCTAGTTACTTAAACCTCATCATACTACAAGTAAGTGTTCTAAATATTTTTACAACTCTTTCATAATATTACTTGAGCTATTTTATCATTCTAGTAAGAAAACATGCAAGTATCATGTGTATCTATACCACTTTTAATTGTTTTTGGTACCTCTTATTAGTTTAAGTCATCCTATAATTATTCCCATGAAACAAATCATTATTGATGATGTTTAGGAACCCATGACACCCTAAGAAGGTGTATGGTAGGTTTAGAATAGATTTGGTGTTGATTTGAAGTGATTGAAACAAGTATTAAGCTAGGAAAATCATTTTCGACAACATGACATAGAGGTCTGATAGTTTTTACAAAATCTGGAAATTTTGTCAGGTCAAGGATTATTTTGGGCTAGATATTCAGAAAATAGATTTTAAAACGAAACGGTGGTCGCTGCGAACGGGTTAAAACGGATTTATAACGAAGAAGTTACGCTATTTTAAGTTTAACGAAAAACTATATTTTGAAAAATACATCCTGTCCAGAATTATTCATAGGTCAAAAATGAGTTTTAAGCGTTATCTAAATGAGTCGATTTATCAAAAATATATTAGTATACATTAACACGAAACTAAGGATATATTAAACGTAGAAAACGGACCTATAACGACTAAGTTACACGCGATTTAAATAGAGTTATCGTAACTATTTTCACAAGTATAAACACTTATATATATTTTCTATTAGTCAAAATAGTTGTCGCAAGTAACCATGTTTGGAGTCGTTGTTAGGAATTGGAAATTCCATGAGGAAGTGTCGGTCACCCCAATTATTGTTTAGCATATCTTAGCTCGTAGACTTTATGTTATTTAGTAGTTATTAGCTTAGTTATTAGTTTAAGTATCACCGTGGAGGAAGGACGGGTATTTACCCACTGTATGCCTGATCCACAGTCCGAAGGAGGACGTGTAGTATGTAACTATAAATACCCTCTACCTCCCAAGGTAGAGGGTTGGACCTTTCACTCAATCTAACCTTCTTTCTTTTGTTTTCTCTTTGTACAAAGGCTCCCATCTTCTACTTTCTCTCTCTAAAACCTACTCATATTTGTCATGGTTTGATGTGTTTATAAAATCCAATATATTACAAATGGTATTAAGAGCCATGGTTTGATCATCTCTCTTACATATTCTTGGATTTCAAGTGGTTTTATATGGTTTTTGGGTTTGAAAAAGTTTAGTGGTATTTGCATCATTTGGATCATTTCTAGTGTTAAAGTTTAGATTTTGATAGTAATTTTGTGTTTAGATTCGTTATAAGTGTTTAGGTTTTGAATTGGAAGGCTTGAATCCTCGTGGTTGGGTTGTTTTTAGATTGAAAAGTGGTTTTTTAAAGTTTTCAGCGATTTGAGTCGTTTAAGACTTTCTTGGAAGCGACTTGTTTCCTCTGTTGTCGCTTATTGAAGCAACTTGTCTCAGTTTTGTAGCGATTTGTCATCATTTTGGAGAAGCGATTTGTCTATTGAGACAAAACGACAAAAAGGACAAAATAGTAGGGTGTACTTGTGTACTAAGCGATTTGTACTTTTAAGCGATTTGTCCCTTAAGCGATTTGTCCCTTAAGCGACTTGTCATCAGAAGCTATTTGTCAAGGACTGAGATTTGTCTATTCCCATTTTTCTCTAAACCTAACATACAAAACCCTTGTTTTCAAACCTAATTCTCGAAAAACCCTAGTTCGATCCGCGGAACAGGGGTATATATAAAGAATTAGGGAATATCACAAACTCAACCATAACACCAATTTATTTTCACTACCTTATCATCTTCTAGTTCCTTTACTACATTATACTTCTTACTCTCTTACGGTTTGGTCTTGATTTTAGTAAAATCCCGTGAAAGATTCTATTTCTCGGTTTAAATCATAGACTTGTAAAATCCCGTGTATACTACAACATCATGTCTTACACTATTGACCCAGTGATTTCGGAAGTACTTAAATTGTATGATACTGTGGACAACAATGATAATGTATGCTATACTGAACAGTTACAGATGATGGAATCAATCAATGAGGATGTGAGATCTCCGTGTTTAGAATCTAAAGAGAGAGAAATGCACCAGTCAAGGTTACAGAATGCTCTTGCAATGGTTAAGGAAAGTTGCATTGAACCTTATCGACAACTTCATTCACACCTCAAGTTACTTAGAATTGATGACAAATACACATTAGGAGTATGCGATCATGTATTACACTCTTCCGTCAAGAATTATCATCGATTACTAGCACATTGTTCTTGAACTTGGAACAATTAGAACAACAACTTAATAGGAAAAAGGTTCAAGAAGGTTCTAAAAGCGCAGGTGATCAACAAACAACTTCAGTCATTCATCAAAAGAGAATACACTTTAGATTATGATTATCTGGTGACTGAAATGTGCTTTAAGAATCACACTGGTATGGAAGCTAATGTGTTTAGAGACATTAATCAAACTCATGGATAATGTGGAGAAGTATATTGAGGAAGTTACACAGAATGATGAACATGTGGATGACTATTAGGTGTAGTTGAGAGATGGTTGTGATGAACCGAGTAATGCATTAGTTGAAAGATCAGGTGTTGCTAAATGCAGAATATCAGAGACTGCAAAGAATGATGTAACCAGCTGCTCACGTCCTGCAACAAGAAAGTGGATGCGGTAATCAGAAAGGTGAATGAATGTCGGGTACAATCAAGAGATTGTAGTGTTGAGACCAGTAAAGCACCAGATGATGGATCGATTGGCACGAATCTGAGGGCTCGAGGCAGATAAGCTTGAAACAACAGTAGTTCATGACTCTTGTTACACACGATGTGGATAGATATCGGACCGATAATTGAAGGGTGTGTGTGAGAGGTACCCTTACCTGTTCAACATAGTGCATCTGCTAATGTACTTAAACAAACTGATCTTAATGTTGAACATGATTTCGATAAACGTTCCTTGGTTGAGGCTGAGTCTAATAATTTCAAAACAAATGATATGGTTGATAAAAAGGCTTTTGATGAACTCTTAAACAAATTCTCAAAACTTGAAAAACATTGCATTTCACTTGAAATTGCAATACAAAGAAAGGAGGAAAGTTTTCAAACTAAGAAACCATATAAAAATCCGGAATTTCCTGAATTTCGTGAATTTTTTGAAATAAACGATTTAAAAACTCAGCTTCAAGCCAAAAACTCAACTATCAACAATTTGAAGAAACATATTTCTGATATGCATGTGAAAAGTAATTTGGTTATAAGTAATTCTGATGTTAATGCTATTGATGATACTCAAATGAGAAATGATGAATTAGCGGTTTGTGTGGCCAAATTACTAAAGGAAAATGAGACTTTGAGAAAGCATCACATAGAACTAAGTGACTTTGTCAAAGAAGCTAGAACTAAGTTAATGGAAAAAACAAACTCTCTGATAGCTAAAATTGATGAACTCAAAGCTCAACTTCAGGAAAAGAGTTTCGCTATTGTTGCCTTAAAGAATGAGCTTAGAAAAACCGTAGGGAAAAGTGTGAACAATAAGTTTACAAAACCATCAACCTTGGGGAAGCCAGTTTCTCATTCCACTAGAGACCGGTCCGCTGTTAGGCAGCCTACTGCATTTATATCTGAAAGAACAAAATATTTAAAGACAAGGCTTGCCTCCCAAGTTGATGTGATACAAGTTTTGTCAAAACCAGTCACTTCACCTAAGTTACCTAAGAATAATGCTTCTAGCTCCGTTAACCCTCAACATATAGCTACTTACTACTCCATCACCTCTAGGAATAGTTCGAAAATAGTGTCAAAACCAAGCATTAAATACGAGAATTCATATTGATATGAATGAATGTGGAAGAACTTATCTAGAAAAAGCTAGGAAAAAGGAAGCGCAGTTGAAAGGACGGAATTTTGGGTGCAAGACCTAGGGTGATGAATTCGCAGATTTCAATGCCTTTGCTGAGTAGTAGTAAAACCATTACCTAGGAACACTCAAAAGACTAAGGGTTGGCTTGAATCAAGTAGATACATGAAGAAGAATGCTAAGCATGTAGCAAGAAAATGAAACTAGAAATTGGGGTCTTTTCGAATAAGAAACATTTTCCTAATTCACATGCTAAGGTACAATCCACTAAGGCTACTAACACGGCTAAGATTCAACATGTTATGATTCAAAACAAACCTAAAACTTCGCATAGATGGATCCCAACTGCTAAATCTTTGGAGTCTACGAATAATGATAAGTCTTCTCATGCACAAGAATATCAACAATCCTAGACCTTGCCATAAGTGGTTACGTCGGTAGAATGTTTAAGGATATTGGTCTTAGGTGGATACCTACCGGAAAGTTGTTTACTAATGGTAAAATCAAGGTTGACCGTGAAACCCCAAGCGGTTTGGATACTAATGTCACTAAATAATATATGCAATCAAGCTTGTAATGTTAGTGCAGTGTTCCTTACTCTGTTGTAGATACTTCGATCCTTCACTACATGGACTGGCTTAAAGTATGGATAACAAATGGATTAATATCTCATAACTCACGGGTTCAAGTAACTCAACCGTGATATTAAATCTGCTATGACGCCTTTCACATCTGTCCACATCATCTCGGGCCTGTACTTCATCATTATGGCGTCTGCAGATAACACTTGGCCCCGTTCCTCAAAGATATGAAAGTACAATTGGTACATTTTATCTTTAGTTAACAGAAATTCTCTCAAGAATAACCTTCCTCATCTACATTCTCCATCAACGTGCTTCCTGTGTTTCCCATGTTCAGTCATCAAGTGTATCTACGTTCATTGGTGTATATTCTAATTCAGTTGTTCAAATCAAAATGACAACTCGGATGCAATTTTGAAGGGGAAGTGGATCTACATGTTGATGGATATTTGTATAATGGTCATATGCCTAATGTTTCACTCACTAAGGATAACTGGGATTTATTGTGGATTAATTGGGATTCAATTGGTTCACCTTCTTCAATTTCCATTGATCAAGATGCACCATCTATGAAGTACAACTTACTAAGAAGCCTAATCTCCAGTTATTCCTCAAGGCATTGTTAACGACTATCATTGAAGTTGCACTAATGAATAATGATCCGCTGTTTGTTATTCCTTGGCCAAATCTTCACGGATTATTGTTCATGAATAATGATCCAGCTCTTTATTCCTTTGCCAAATCTTCACGGATTATTGTTCCTCTCAATATGCACGCTATAAATCAACCACATGAACATTAAGGAAAATGACTATCTCATCTGCTCAAAAACATTATTGGTGAATCTTCCAGATCAGTCTCTACATGTATACCTTAGGAAGAATGCATTGATGTTGAGGAATCATTTGTTCCGGTTCATTCAGTGAGTCAATGTACATCCGATTGTTTGTTTATTCACGTGTTGAACATTTGACACAAGTTGATTACTTTGAAATTAATCATTTATCACTTATTTGAGATTGAAGTTGACTTTCACAAAGGCGTTTTCTTATTTGATAACTTGCTCGGGCTTGAGAATTTGAGTTGAAGACTTGGTTTATCTAGTTACCAGATGTCGGGGTGGATGGTTGAAGACCTGGTTAACTATCACTTTTAGGAGTTACGTTGTTTTACTCAGTGTCATATGCTATGACGTTGGGATAATCGCAAGGGGTGTTAATGTCTCATACTTTGTTTGAGTAGTGAGTACTTAGAGATTTGCTTGAAGCATACATTCTCAACACCGTTCTTCCATCATTAAGTGCAAGCTTAAGATACAAATGTGGTGAATTGACTTGAGTTCAAGTTTGGTATATCTGGTTTTCTTCAACAGTGGTCACTTCAAATTATCTACATTTGGGTTGATAAAGATAGTCGGAGAGTTTTACTGGCAGTTGATTCTCACATGATTCATTTGAGCTAATTCTTTGTTCTTCTCTATTTCAAGAATATTTGGTATGTATTGTATTGTTGATTCTGAGGTATCAAAACCAGCAAGGGGAAGGAGACATACATCTAAACACACAACGAGTACACGTGATGAACTTAATACTTCTTCTCTATTGAAGTAATCCAGGGAAAGACAAATGTCATAACCGTAGAGAAACTCAGTGTTTAACTCGTAGCCTTCGGTGCTATTCCAACTATTTGGGGAAGTGTATTATTCCAACCATTTGGGGAAGTGGTCTCTGGATACTGGTATGTGTTAAATCAGCCTTCATAGAGGAAGAATATGAAGAATATTTGGAGCGTGAGATGATTTTGCGATCGACATCTTCTATATGATTTATGATAAAGTGCTTACAGTTAGTGCTTCATGTACACAATGTAATGATTCGATGTGATCGCAACCATCAAGGGAGAGATATGTGTACATCGATTGTCCACAACATGTTCACATGATCGAGCTTAATCGCTTATTTGGATTTGACATCATGAGAAGATCGTGATTCAAACCGATTCACTTGTGATGTCGTTGTTTCCTACGGGTGGTACTTGTGTACATTATGGGCTGATTGGTTATATGGGAGATAACTGGATTGCATTTGGTAAAATGAAGATGTTGATATATTGTTCCCCAGAATTGACAACTGCTCAAACTCGAAGAGTAATATGTACATCGTACAACAGGATCATGTGATCGGGCTTAATCATTTATTCCGAGTTTGATAAACGCAAAGATGATCCGTGTTATCTTGTTACTTCGGTGTTCTCGTCTTCTTCGGGGTGTTGAGCTTCATTCAATGAGACTGTTTGCTTCACTTCTTCTTCTTGAGGGAATTGGTCTTTTTTCGAGGATTGTCGGTTTGGGGGGAAGCTGCCAAAGATTCACTTTTAGAAGGCTCAAGTTCTTGCGACGATTCAAGAGCCTCGAATGCTTTTGTGGTGAAAGTTTAAGAGATGATGACTTCTATCTTCTACAAAGTGCTGATCGATTTCCTTATCTCGGTACTTGTATCATCATCTTCTTAAACTATTACTCTATCTGTAAATATTTATCAAAAAGCAAAATACAAAAATATAAAATCAATAAAAACCCATAAAAAATCAATAAATTTATTAAAAAAAAAATGTTTTTCAAGACATGTCTTCTGGTATCTATAACATCTACGGTCTTAGAAATGTCATTCAATAATGGCACGAGACTTTAGATGAAGTTCGAGCAGGAGGTGTAAATATTTCTTTTCAAAACATGTTATAAAATATGGCTTGCAGTTACTTCAGACTGTAACCCGTTCTTCAAAATTATGGCTTGCTATTATTTAGATAGCAACGATCTTCAAGGAAGGAAAGTGTTGTGCTAAACCAATTTTCAAAAACTTCGTGCACTTATCCTAAAACAAAATGAGGAAAATGTGGTCGAGGCTGCTGTTCCTACACAAATATTTTTCCTTCTAAAATTCTTCAGAAAAATATTTGTTTTAACTAAATGATGGTAATTGAGTTGCTTGTAAATCAATCAGATTCAGAGTTTTCGTATAAACTGAAAACTCAATCAATGATTTCAGCTTTTAAACTTTTAGAAAATAAGTCATTGATTGATGGGGAGAATGTTTTCAAATCTATATCATCTAACGAGCTTTTCTAATTATCCTATATGCTTAACTGAAAATGATGTTAACCTACGTTGAAGGACTAGGTGCCTAGGATATGATTGTTAAGATTAGATGATTAAAGTTTGATGAACACATAAATCCCATGCCTTATATGAACCCGTTGAATTGACTTTTATTAGTCGATTGTTGTTTGGGTGTTGTCAACCACCATATATCTGTTTGTGTCCACTAACGTATGCAGGCATATTGGTATATAAGAATGTTCCCGATCCGGATCCTACAAATGAAGATGATTGGATGTGTAATGAAAGAGGGTAACTATATCTTGGGTCGACAAAAAGAAGCGGGGCTTAATTAGATCTCTCTATGGATGGTTGGCACGATAGTTGCAACTTCAGAGGTCTCACTGCATCAGCAGACGGTTTTCTTTCATCCTCTCAGCAACAACAAAAGCAGCTTATGATTCTCTCCACCTAACGTATCTTGCGCAGGAAAAGTAGTGAATTATACCATTTTTAAAACAATTTTATAATATTGCTGTGAAAAATGGAAAAATATTGGTTTTGAAAATAAATTGGACTTAATCTTGGAAATCACCGGACTTCATTTTATCAAAACTTAAGTCACCCAATCATCGACTACGGTCATCGATTGAGGGGGAGAGTGATTTAAAAATAAAATATTTTCAAACGATATTTCTTCATAAAAAGTCCGTTTGTACAAAATAAGTGGTGATCTAAAGATTTAATGTTATGTCATGGTATGATTTTCTTTAAAGCCCAAAGATCTTTCAAAATGAAATTTTTTCTGTTTTTGTTTGATTGTGAAATTGTTTTATTTTACTTAAAGATCTCTTAAAACTATCATACCGGACACTAACAATCTTTAATGTCTATAATTGGTCCTCATCGGATTTTTTCAAAAATTAAATCAAGCCACGTCTTTCCCAAATTTTTCTAAAAGATTTAAATCAATTGGGATCACAAATCTCAAATGGTTTGATATTTTTGAGCGGGGGAGAGATCGTGATTTAAATCTCAAATTTGTTTTAGTCCTTTAAAGGCACTCCTGCCTCCATGTGCCAAACGATTTCAATATATGATGCACATGATTGAGGATGAGCATTTATCCACAAACAAGATGAGTATTTAAACCAGGCCACATTTTCTCCCGTTTCTAAACCTGATAAATCACTTGAGATCCAAAATCTCAAAGGGTTTGATATTTTTATCGAGGAGAATTTGTGATCTAATTATGAAACCGATAAATGATGATCGATTTGATTCAAAGTGCAAGTTCTCTCTAATATGTGCTAAACTCTTTCGTTTATCGATGCATATTGAGGGGAGCAAATGGTTTCTTAATGGCTTTTGTGATCATGAATGTACTTCAAAAGACTCTTTCCTCTATGTGATAAAATGATTTCAAAATATCCTAGCACATATTGAGGGAGAATTTACCAAAGAAATTCAAATGGCTTTTCTGGAAATTGTGATCAAGAATACATTTCTAAGAACTCTTGCCTCCATGTGCTAAACAATTTCAAAATCATATGCACATGTTGAGGGGGAGCATTTCTAAATGATCAAAACAATTAAGGTACAAAA
This sequence comes from Chrysanthemum makinoi, assembly GCA_910596185.1. NCBI lineage: Eukaryota > Viridiplantae > Streptophyta > Magnoliopsida > Asterales > Asteraceae > Chrysanthemum > Chrysanthemum makinoi. Next base: position 267,152,145 of record OU343224.1, read on the forward strand.
TGCTTTGATTTTATATCACAAGTACTTTGATTGATTTTCCAAATGATCTTTGAATTGGTTTCAAGAAGGAAAGAACAATACCAAAAGACCGACCAATTTAGTTTATGCATGGTGTTATAAGGATGGTTAGGTTTGGTATTCGTTCCCAGATCCAGAGCCGGAGGGATCTACCCAGGGACAGTCCACTAGATAGTGTAGAGTCCTTAGGTGTGATGAAAAAAGGAGAAAAGTGAGATATGGGAAGAGTGCGGATTGAGATAGAGCTAGAACTGGAATAAACCCAACAAGGTTCTAGTTATGAAGTCTCGGTAAGCAACGAAGGGTTGAAGAATGAAAAGAAATGATGTAGAAAAGGGTGAAAAATAGCCCTCAATAATTCAACCTTAGGGCAGAAACCAGGTTCAACACATATGCTACTGGTGTTTACTAAGGTAACACCGGTATTGAAGACCAGACGTCATGGACCCAGTGACGCACTACACTACAACTTCCCAAGCTACTCAAGTTCCTCTTAAAAGGGCTTGTTTCATTCTCACGGGGAACCTACATAATCTATCGACTTTCTCTTAGAGATTGTTGATATTGAAGACCCTCTCCCTAGTCTCCGGCATAGGAACCAAATATGCACAATTGAGTCTAGAGCCAAAAGATCATCCACAATATCTCATTAGGACACAAAAATAATGAAGACTTGCTGTTTCACACAATGTGGAAAGTAAGTGTATATTGAGAGTCCTACGCATTATCCTTGTGGTATTGCCAGAACATCCGAGTGATATGTAAAAATATTCACAATAAAGATGGGAATCCTTCTAGAGCCAACATCAAACAAGATCTTGGTGGGTGACATGTGAGATCTATCTAATAGATCAAGCTTGTGACAACTGGACAGAAACAATGGGGCGATTCACTCTTGAATCAACCTTGGTCCAGGAATGGAATTGACGAATACTTTTGGAAAAACAGTTCGATGTGCAAATCTTCTTTTCTCTAGCGCATCGAATGTGTATTCATATTTCAAACTCAAAAAGTATCTCTGATTGAAAAATTACTTTTGGAAAAACCGTTCGATGTGCAAATCTCTTCTTTTCTCTAGCACATCGAATGTGTACTCTTTCAAATACAAAAAGTATTTTTGATTGAAAATTGATCTTTCTCATAAAACCTTCGTCGTCTTGCAAAACTCTTTCTTCAAGCAATACGCGATTGTTTTCAAATCATTTTCATCAATCAGTAAATCTCAATTCGCTGGTTCACTCACTCCGTGTTGTCTTCTTTGAGATGTTCCGGTTTGAGAACAGCTAGAACAGTGTGAAACCCTGTCAAGGAGATTCTTCGAATTATTCCTGATCACAGTAGTACTTATCTGATCAACGGGAATCGTGGGCCATGTACCTCAATTCAACGAAAGTGATCAAAGACACTTTTGTGTTTTTGCTAAGCTTGTTTTGCAGGTACATTTGGACGATTGCGGTGATCGGAATTGAGGAGTCATCCATAGCCGCATGCTCACACACATTCACTTCTAAAGAAATCATGATTTGTGAATATCTTCATCATCTGGCTCTGATATTTTCAATCCATTCTTCTGCTACGCTACTGGAAATATCATGAATCAACAAAAGCTTTCTGATGAGAAGATATCATGATCTAAAATGTGAGCATGTCGATTTGAAAGTCACAACTTCACATAATGATGATACTACAACGGATGAGCCAGAGATTTGTGGTGATGTTCTCTAACCTCTTAATGAATCACCAAACGTGGATCGACAAAGACCTACACTAAAAGTACAAAGCAGTTGGACTTTGAAGAATCACTGCTAAAGCACAAACACTGCGGACATTGAAGAATTGAAATCTACGAGCTCGAGCATAAAGACAAAGATAGATTACTTGGATTCAAAATGTAAATCATGGGGTGACCTCCCTTAGGGAGATTGTTAGGATTGGAAATTCCATAAGGAAGTGTCGGTCACTAATTATTTTTTAGCATATCTTAGCTCGTGACTACGTTATTTAGTAGTTATTAGCTTAGTTATTAGTTTAAGTATCACCGTGGAGGAAGGACGGGTCTTTACCCACTATATATGCCTGATCCAGTCAATAAGGACGTGTAGTATGTAACTATAAATACCTACACCTCCCAGGTGAGGGTTGGACCACTTCAATCTAACCTTCTTTCTTTTGTTTCTCTCTCTAGAAAGGCTCCCATCTTCTACTTTCTCTCTCTAAAACCTACTCATATTCGACCCATATTTGTCATGGTTTGATATGTTTATGAAATCCAATATATTACAGTCGTTTTTCACATCGATATAATACTTTTGGGACCTATCTTTTGTAAACCCTGAATGTGTTATTATATCAAACGATGTGTTTTCCAAACGGCACTTTAGGTCATTCCATATAACTGTAACTGTGATGCTATTGTAACAACCCGCATTTTGGGTTACTTTTCATTTTTTTCTGAAAAGTTACTATTCACTTTCACTATTCATCCCGTAAAATTTTTATTTCACATTCTCGTAAGATAATTTATTTTAGTAATAACCTGAAAGTTTGACAATCGTTAGATCATCTTCGCAAAAGTTATTAAGAAAACATCGTCTTAAAATTTTATTTTGGTCGGAACACCATTTCAACCACCCGCGCATAACGAAAACCAACTCGACAATTTTCCCCACCAGTTAATTTTTGATCACTCATAATTAATTAGATAATTTTTAAGATTTCTTTTAAATGTTAAATAAAACCCAGAGTCACGAGAGAGACTAAACTTACGTTTTAAACAAATCTACGTAGACCCAGACTTAACCATTCCCACTGTATTTTCTAAGATGTTTAGAAACTTTTACATTTTTGAAAAGTCAAATATATTTCCTCCTCCTTTGACCATAAAGAAAATAACGTTTAACGTTCTACATTTTTGCTTATATCGCGTTACTTAAACTTCACGTATAACTAGTAAGTTATCCCACGTATGACGAAAACCACATTTTGACATCTCATATCACTTATAGACTAAATTTAGTCTACTTTAAATAAATTCACGGTCATTTCCCTGAAATCTCGTTCTTTTGAAAATTGCTGAATTACGTTTTGACCCGTGTTTCCAGTTTTAAGCAGCGTTTTTGCACCCAATAAGACTTCTCAATTATTTTATATTTTTAGATGGAGTATAATGATGAGTTTAATCATTCCTATAAGTTTCATATTTTTACGATACCGGTTTTATGTTTTATGGCTTAACAACTTACGGTCGGCATTTAATGGAACCAAATCATGCTCTAAACTCAAGATAATACCAGGACTATCCACCTAAGTCATCTTATCTTCATTTGGCCGACCTAAGGGGGGATTCATTATTTTGGTGGCATAATCCTAACCATGCTTCATCTAGATCATTACATGTGTCCTAACTTAACCATGGTTAACATTTAACCGAATATATGGTTAACCAAACTTACCCTCCTATAAATAGCAAGTGAAATGCATCCTAAGAACCCTCATATTCTGATTTGGGTCGTTCATATCACAAATCCATCATATCTTCTATAATTTGATCTATAAACTCCAAGTTTATGCAAAGAAGTTTCAAGTAGTAAGTTACTACATCAAATCTCAAGCAAGTTTAAGTGATCTTCTTGATTTTAGATCCACTCAAGTCACTTAGTACTTCATCACCAACTCTTCAAGATCACAAGGATGCCAAGGTGTAGAAAGCTAGCTCAATTTAAGGTCCTAAGTGTTCAATCAAAGTCTGATCCTTACTAGTTACTCCTTTCTTAATTGAAAGCCAAACGTTGTAAGCAACTAATCACCACCATCATCTCATCTTTATTATCCATAATCTTAACATTTTCATGCTATATATATAGTTACTATGTTGATTCATGATGTACATATACTCAATCACATGTTTTAATTCACATGTTGTCGTAAAAGTAACAAACTAGTAAACTAGTCATATTCTATACATTTGAGACCATTAAAACCAGTCACATATGGACTTTCTAACTTACATACTATGGTAGACAAGATAAAAGGAAAACTTAGCAATATGAATCACCTAAAACGAGTACACGAGTCAAAGATCGGCCAAAAGAAGTTTGCAAAACCAAAAAAACGCCAAATTGAATCTGTTTAGGGTTCCGTCCGTTTAAAAGTGGTACTTCTGTCCGAATCATCAAAAGTTAAAGCATGAAAGTTGTCCAAAACGACGTTTTCCTTTGATTGAATAGAAGCTTGGACCCTGAAAACGCTTAAATAGGCCATTATCTTTCAAAAACTAAAATTGCCCTATATATAGTCCCTCGACTATACTTTTGTCACAACTAAAAGCAAACCAAGAGGCCTAATGGCCATAAGCCAAGACCGACTATGGCTAAGGTCAAAGCTGAGTCTCAAGACCATGGTAGTCAAGATCAAAGCGACGACAAGCCCATGGCTAAAGCCTCAAGGCTTATTTACCCAAGACCGTTAACTAAGGTGATCATATTTATGAAACGACGAACTTGTAAAACATGATAAACTTATTTATATAAAAATCTTCACTCAAAACATATGTTGTATCTACTAAGTGCTACAATAGTAGGGAGCTTCATGAGGGGATTCATTTGAGTAAAACGTATCGACGAGTTGTTGGATTTACAATTTAATGTGTCCTACCTCCTCGAACGTTCTTGCATGACCTCTAAATTATGATGGCCCGAACGGTAGTACGATATCTATAAACTAAGTACGTGTTCACAACTAGACCATTTCTATAAATGACATACACAAAAACCTTGTACTACATCATGATCAACATAGAGACGTATATATGTTTGATATTTATTTCGCATCATTATTTCAAACCTAAGTCGCAACATCCTATTCTAGGTTTCTCGTAGAAGTTCTCATGGCATATCCATCATTCTCATTATACATTTTCTATCATTTACTTTGAGGTGAGTTCATTTACTTTCTACTACTTAATTGTTTTACAAAACCTTGGGGGAGATACATACTTTATTTTTAAACCGAACACATTGCTTTGAAACTATATGTTTATTTGAACTGAATGTTTATTTATGCTAAGTAACATTATTCCCATACGTGAATCGCATTTATATATTTATGTGCATACATAATTGTATCAAACAAAAATGGGCTCAAGAATCATCAGCCGTATCAAATAAAAACGGGCTCAAGAATCATCATCCGTATCAAACAAAAACGGGCTCAAGAATCGTCAGCCGTATCAAATAAAAACGGGCTCAAGAATCATCAGCCATATCAAACAAAAACGGGCTCAAGAATCATCAGCCGTATCAAACAAAAATGGGCTCAAGAATCATCAGCCGTATCAAACAAAAACGGCCTCAAGAATCATCAGCCATACCAAACAATAATATCTGTTTTGTTTTCAACATTATGAGTGTATAACAACGCAACCGACATAAACATTATGTGTTCAACTGATTTCCTAAACTCGATGAATTTCACTCAACCTTTGTGTTGACAGTTTTAAGCATGTATTTCAGTTCATATTGTACGAGGTGGCACGGAGGAGCATGGATACTCAAGAAGGCTATAAATTTTATTATCATTCGAAAACCAATTTAACATATTTTGTAAACTTGGAACCATCTGGGACCTCATTTTTGTAAACTCTGATATTTATATAAATCGAATCATAAATCTTTTAAAACGACTCCATTAGAGTTCGTTTTCTATTGTTATGATTATTGTGCCATGAAGTAACACCCAGTTTGAATTCCGCTGCGTATCACGAAATTGGGGTGTTGATTGGTATCGAGCATTAATTATAGTGAAACGGGTCTAATTGTGACCTAAACTATAACTACTTTTACAAACAAAAACATTTTTATAGCCTTCCGTTCTCCGTGCCTTCCATCCTCTAGACGATTATGTGACTTTTAGGCATTTTAAGCAATACGAACATACTAGTATATTGATATATACACTCGACATAATTTCAATCATAAACAATGTACTAAACATACCTGCGTATGCCTATTCTAAGGCATTACGGCACAATCATATTTTCCCAATCTCCCAATCATGCATCTACTCATGCATTTTAGGATTACGAAACTTCCTCCAAGACATTGTAACTGACTACAATGGTCTTTCCTACTTACCGGACATTGTGAGATATAGTGGTCTCTATTACATTATCAGACACTGTAAATCCTACAGTGGTCTCATTTATTTCTCAAGACATTGTGAGTTACACAATGATCTCTCCATCATTTCTCAAGACATTGTGAGTTACACAATGATCTCTCTATCATTTCTCAAGACATTGTGAGTTACACAATGATCTCTCTATCATTTCTCAAGACATTGTGGGTTACACAATGATATCTCTATCATTTCTCAAGACATTGTGGGTTACACAATGATCTCTCTATCATTTCTCAAGACATTGTGAGTTACACAATGATCTCTATATCATTTCTCAAGACATTGTGGGTTACACAATGATCTCTCCATCATTTCTCAAGACATTGTGGGTTACACAATGATCTCTCTATCATTTCTCAAGACATTGTGGGTTACACAATGATCTCTCTATCATTTCTCAAGGCATTGTGGGTTACACAATGACCTCTCTATTATTTCTCAAGACATTGTGAGTTACACAATGGTTTAATTTACTTCACAGACATTGTAAGTTATACAAAGTCTCTAAAAATTATCTTATAAACATTATATGATATTGTTTTACATGAAACCCATCACAGTCTATGAATTTCCCTAATGGAAATACAGGAAATGGGATTTCTAAAAGATAAACTAACTCATCATCTACAAAAGTGAAGTTCAAAGAACTTTCTCTACATTCATTAAAATTCTCTTCTGAAACTTTTATTGTTAAAGGTTCATGATTCTAGCCAAGTATAGACAATTTTAGAATTACTTAAGATTTCATTTCCACACGTATCTACCCATACTATCTTCTATGCAATGGAATGTGAAAATATTGGTTACAAGTCTTTTATGGCCAGGACTTGCAACTGAATGGTTTGATATCGCCTTTGCATAGTGGACAATTTCTCAAAAGCTATGGACATATCACAAGTATACCTAATTTAGGTATTTGGAAAATTTATCGAACCTCGGCTAAATATAGCCTAATCACCTATATTTAACCTAGGGAAAGTGGAACATAGTCTGATTAACTATGTTCGGCTTAAATTTTTCAAACACTGAGAACAGTTATACAAGGGTTATATTCAGGTTAATTTCCTACTTAAACTCGATAAACCACCAGAATTCATTAAAAAGATCTAGAGACACGATAGTGTCTTACCACTCAGCAAAATCTTAACATCTTATTTTACCTAATTTCATTCTTGAAATTTTCATACATGAGATAATCCGAACTACTATCTTGGGATAGTCATCAAATCTTCTCGTCATTTATTAGAAGTACTAGCCTGTTTAGGTTTCAAGGATATCATTCCGCCATAATCCTTTAAAATTCACTTTTGATTTTAAAGCAAACTTGACATCTCTACCTAAGAATAATGGTAAGCGTACACTACACTCTTCTAATAATCAACATATAACATCATTATCTGAACCCCATTATAAGTCAGTATGTAAAACTTCACAGTAACATGTTTCTTTCAAACACTAGTAGACATGAACACTATACGATATAGCCTTCATCCCAAAACCACCTAAGACATGATAAACTTTGGAAATGGTTTGGATAACCACTTGCCACTATCAAGACTTTCCTACAACGACAATTGTCACATTATTATAAACCATTTCACATCAACAACATCTTATACCTTTAGATTATCAACTTAAGCCACGACCAAAAACTTAAAATAGTACATAACATATTCTATGACCAGAAACTTAAGAGAATAAAGATTAGAATTCGGCACATATACCCATATTTTCCTAGACAATTTAACATCGGATAACATACACTAAATTCCGGGACGGAATTCCCATTAAGGTGGTGAGACTGTAACAACCCGCATTTTTGGGTTACTTTTCATTTTTTTCTGAAAAGTTACTATTCACTTTTACTATTCACTTTCACTTTCATCTCGTAAATTTTTTATTTCACATTCTTGTAAGATAATTTATTTTAATAATAACCTGAAAGTTTGACAATCGTTAGATCATCTTCGCAAAAGTTATTAAGAAAACATCGTCTTAAATTTTATTTTGGTCGGAACACCATTTCAACCTCCCGCGCATAACGAAAACCAACTCTGACAATTTTTCCCACATAGTTAATTTTAGATCACTCATAATTAATTAAAGAATTTTAAAGATTTTTTTAAATGTTACCAAATAAACCCGGTAAATGGAGACTAAACTTACGTTTTAAACAATTCTACTTAGACCCAGACTTAACCATTCATGCACTGTATTTTCTAAGATGTTTAGACACTTTTACATTTTTGGAAAAGTCAAACATATTTCCCTCCTCCTTTGACCATAAATAAATTAACCTTGTACGTTCTACATTTTTGCTTAAATCGCGTAACTTTTAAACTTCACGTATAACTTAAGTTATCCACATTATGACGAAAACCACATTTTGATATCTCATATCACTTTTAGGCTAATTTTAGTCTACTTTAAATAAATTCGGTCATTTCCCGAAATCTCGTTCTTTTCTGATAAATTGCGAATTACGCGTTTTTTACCCTTGTTTCCAGTTTTAAGCAGCGTTTTTGCACCCAATAAGACTTATCACTCATTTTATATTTTAGATAGAGTATAATGATGAGTTTAATCAATCCTATAAGTTTCATATTTTTACGATACCTGGTTTTACGTTTTATGGCTTAACAACTTACGGTTGGCATTTAACGGAACCAAATCATGCTCTAAACTCAAGATAATACCAAGACTATCCACCTAAGTCATCTTATCTTCATTTGGCCGACCTAAGGAGTCATCATTTTTTTTGTGGCATAATCCTAACCATGCTTCATCTAGATCATTACATGTGTCCTAACATAACCATGGTTAACATTTAACCCAATATATGGTTAACCAAACTTACGCTCCTATAAATAGCAAGTGAAATGCATCCTAATGATTTGGGTCGTTCATATCACAAAACCATCATATCTTTCATTATTTGATCTATAAACTCCAAGTTTATGCAAAGAAGTTTCAAGTAGTAAGTTACTACATCAAATCTCTAGCAAGTTTAAGTGATCTTATTGAGTTTAGATCCACTCAAGTCACTTAGTACTTCATCACCAACTCTTCAAGATCACAAGGGTGGCAAGGTGTAGAAATCTAGCTCAATTCAAGGTCCTAAGTGTTCAATCAAAGTTCGATCCTTACTAGTTACTCCTTTCTTAATTGAAAGCCAAAAGTTGTAAGCAACTAATCACCACCATCATCTCATCTTTATTATTCATAATCTTAACAATTTCATGCTATATATATAGTTACTATGTTGATTCATGATGTACATATACTCAATCACATGTTTTTATTCACATATTGTCGTAAAAGTAACAAACTAGTAAACTAGTCATATTCTACACATTCGAGACCATTAAAACCAGTCACATATGGATTTTATAACTTACATTCTATGGTAGAAAAGATAAAAAGGAAAACGTAGCAATTTGAATCACCTAAAACGAGTACACGAGTCAAAAGATATGGCTAAAAGAAGTTAGCAAAACCAAAACGCCTAAACTGCCAAATTGAATCTGTTTAGGGTCTGTCCGTTTTAAAAGTGGTACTTCTGGTCCGAATCATCAAAAAGTTAAAACACGAAAGTTGTCCAGAACAACGTTTTCCTTTGTTAGCTAACATGCTCGGACCCTGAAAACGCTTAAATAGGCCATTATCTTTCAAAAACTGAAACGCCTATATATAGTCTCGCGACTATACTTTTGTCACAACTAAAAGCAAACCAAGAGGCCTAATGGCCATAAGCCAAGACCACGGCTACGGCTAAGGTCAAAGTTAAGTCTCAAGACCATGGTAGTCAAGATCAAAGCCACGGCAAGCCCATGGCTAAAGCCTCAAGGCTTATTTACCCAAGACCGTTAACTAAGGTGATCATATTTATGAAACGACGAGAACTTGTAAAACATGATAAACTTAATTATATAATAATATTCACTCAAAACATATGTTGTATCTACTAAGTGCTACAATAGTAGGGAGCTTCATGTGAGGGGTTTCATTTGAGTAAAACGTCTCGACGAGTTGCTGGATTTACGATTTAAAGTGTCCTAGCTCCTCGAACGTTCTTGCATGACCTCTGAATTATGATGGCCCGAACGGTACTTCTGATATCTATAAACTATATACGTTTTCACAACTAGACCATTTCTATAAACGACATACACAAAAACCTTGTACTACATCATGATCAACATAGAGACGTATATATGTTTGATATTTCTTTCGCATCATTATTTCAAACCTAAGTCGCAACATCCTATTCTAGGTTGCTCGTAGAAGTTCTCACGGCATATCCATCATTCTCATTATACATTTGCTATCATTTACTTTGAGGTGAGTTCATAGCCCACTACTTAATTGTTTTAAGAAACCTTGGGGGAGATACATGCTTTATTTTTAAACCGAACACATTGCTTTGAAACTATATGTTTATCTGGCTGAATGTTTATTTATGCTAAGTAACATTATTGCCATACGTGAATCGCATTTATATATTTATGTGCATACATAATTGTATCAAACAAAAGGGGCTCCAGAATCATCAGCCGTATCAAATAAAAACGGGCTCAAGAATCATCAGCCGTATCAAACAAAAACGGGCTCAAGAATCATCAGCCGTATCAAACAAAAACGGGCTCAAGAATCATCAGCCGTGTCAAATAAAAACGGGCTCAAGAATCATCAGCCGTATCAAACAAAAACAGGCTCAAGAATCATCAGCCGTATCAAATAAAAACGGGCTCAAGAATCATCAGCCGTATCAAATAAAAACGGGCTCAAGAATCATCAGCCGTATCAAACAAAAATGGGCTCAAGAATCATCAGCCGAATCAAACAAAAACGGGCTCAAGAATCATCAGCCGTACAAAACAATAATATCTTTTTTGTTTTTAACATTATGAGTATATAACAACGTAACCCACACAAACATTATGTGTTTAACTGATTTCCCAAACTCAATGAATTTCAGTCAACCTTTGTGCTGACAGTTTTAAGCATGTATTTCAGTCCATATTGTACGAGTACGGAGGAGAATACTCAAGAAGGCTATAAATTTTATTATCATTCGAAACCAATTTAATGTATTTTGTAAACTTGGAACCATTTGGGACCTCATTTTTGTAAACTCAGATATTTATATAAATCGAATGATAAATCTTTTAAAACGACTCCATTAGAGTTCGTTTTCTATTGTTATGACTGTTGTGCCATGATAACACCCATTTGAATTTAGCTGCGTATCACGAAATTGGTGGGGTGTTACAGCTATGGCATCATCCAGAATTCCATTCCGCTGCAAAACAGGTATTTTGAGGGTGTGACAGTTTGGCATCAGAGCAAGAGTTATAGAGAACTAGGTTGTATCATTGACCTTAGACTATAACTACATCATCATAGCATCTCATTATTTCATCATAAGTGCATATTCACTATGCATGCGGTTTCATACGTACATTTTGCGAGTTATTTACTTTCATTTCAAATCGATTGTCACATTAATGTCTTCAGATACCCATCCCATAATACTCACATCGACCCGACATGGAGGTTACCTTGTCATTCCCTACTATAGCTTTAACATCATTGACTCTACACCGACTTACCACACATATTATCCGATGTGGGACGAACCCTTTGAGGAGGGCGAAGTTGCACCTACACCACCACGATCACCATTGATTCATCGTAGGATCAGGATAGTTTCTATCATTCTGTCGGGACAGATCATACCATTAGGTAGGACTTATAGGCTTAGTCCTAATGGACCTATTAGGATGCTTACTGCAAGGAAGAGAATACATTCTCTTACCCTCATTCTTAGATCACCTACTACTCATGTAATACAACCACCATCCGCTACTCATACCACTATTAGTGGTCCAATAGTGCATACTCTAGCTTTACCTTTGAAACGTCGCGAGATAACATGAAAGAGGGTAGTATTTCATTCACCATCATCACCATCATTTCCTAAATCACCACTAGGATTTTCATCATCAATATCATCTAGAGCACCATCCGTACCATCACATCTCATATACACTACTCATACATCTGACTTGCAACTTGGGAAGCGTGCATGATTTGACACACCATTACCATTTATCACTAAGATTATAGACACTGCACCATCTTATAGGTTTGAGGACTGTAAGAGTTTCAGAGCTGCTGCTACTAGACAGCCTATTGCTCCTACACTTGAGACACGATTAGACCATCAACAGGAACAGATAATAAGTACCTTTCTATCTAATGTAATCGTTATCTTTTATTATCTCCACGATAATCACAACCTTCAATTATTTCATTCCCTATTCCAATTGCTCAATTTTCAATCATTTCACAACAATATACCACTATCTTACTAGGGTTTAGGGCAACTTTATTCTTGACTAATTAGGAGACTATTACCATTCTATGAGGTTCTCCCATGTATTCTACAAACCACTCAACAAATCTTATTTCAAGTTATTTTGCTACCACTTTATGAAATTATTTCATATAATTTTTTTTCAAGCTATTTTACTACCATCTTAGGAAAATGGTTCCACATAATTTTAAAATAAGTTGTTTTGTTACCACCCTATAAATTGATTTTCAGTCATTCTATCAACTATTTACTACCATTATGCAAAACGATTTTCATGTTACTCTGAAAGATTGTTTGAGCCATTATCTTACAAAACAAAATGTTTAATACAATCTAAAACTTCAGAGAAACATAATACCATTTCAACAAAACCAAGCATCACATCATTTGTTCTCGATTATACATAGCCTGATCACCTATGTATAATTCAGGAAAGATTATGTCATGAAAGAAACAAGCATCATTTCAAATTTCCTAAAACAATCTTCATTCAAAAGCAAAGCCATTTAATCAGATAAATTGTTCATAAACATCTATTTTGTTAACACTCTATAGATACCTACACCATTCATCACTCACTCAACCGATAAGTTGAAACTTTACCAGTGACCTTTTTAGGAAAGACTTTCTATACCATTTACGAGGAGGATTCCTCGATACAAGAAAACAATGAAAGGATTTCAGAACTACCAACAGGGACTAGAAGTATGTAGTAAGATGATTCAAAACTCAACAAAAATCTTAAGACATCACGAGACATTCTGAACCACTATCTTTGGACTAGAAGCCAAATTCTATCGTTTTAATAGTACCAGCTAGACCGAGTTACAAGATTTAGTACAAAGCGAATACACACTAAGCAACACTGTAGAAATTAACCAAGTCTTCTAACCAAGACTACGGAACATTCTATTAAACATGGCCTCAACAATATATGAACTTCCCTACAATGAGTTTCCCTTAAAGGAAAATTGAGTTAAATTAAGGTTATCAATATAAAATTCCCCTAAGGCATTGTGTTCTCTAGAAATTACAGATAACCTGACTTGCATATCAAGAGAGACAACAGGCCTGAACATATCGGACAATCAATGACTCTCCATCTACAAGTGAAATCAGAACAAACATTCTTCGACCTAGTATGAACTGATATCTATGTTTTGCCACATGATAACAATCTCAGTGGTGAACTATTTTAGAAGCACTCAATATTGGGACAAATCTTGAAAGTCAATCACTACACCACATCACTTAAATATTTAAGGTTTTGTGACTTGACAACATAGAGCGTGGAAATAATTAGATAAAAGAAATTAAGAGAGTCGCCATCAAACAATAAACATTTTAGTAAATGGAAACTAAGCGCCTTTGGCAAAGAAGACTCAAGTCATGACATTCGCTAGAACTAGAAACGCGAGGAATCACAATGATACCCATAATCTATTCTTTACAATAATGCCCTTTTCGACAGACTTGACATTTTGGAATTTGTCATGAGACACATGGAGTCAATTTCAATTTTACCTGATATAAGGTAGTCGATTCACCTTAGACTTCTGATAATCATTTTAAGATTCCTTTGGAACCCACTTGGACATTAACACCGCCTATTATCCTCAGCTCAATGGTGGTCGCGAGAGAACAATTCAAACATTAGAAGATATACTCAAAGCATGTGTGATTTTCTGGAAATGATTAGGCAATTCATTCTTCATCGAACAAGTTCCCTTACAACAATAGTTATCACATGAACATATTGACTGCACTAATTGAGGCACTCTATGGTTGAGGTGTCAATCACTTATTTACGAGCCAAAATCGAAAGTCCACTCACTAGTCCATATCTTATTCATGAAACAACAAAAAAATCGTATAGATCAAGAATCAGTTACAAGCAACAACAAATAGATAGAAAAACTACATCGAGATACGACGCTAAATATTGGAAGAGTGTTCCATAAGTCACAAACCATTAAAATTTCAAGTTGGCAACAGAGTTATGTTGAAAGTCTAGCCTTGGAAAGGGTGTACGATTGAAAACGGGAAGACCAGATGCGTCTCAAATATCCTCACCTTTTCACCGATAACACCGTAGAACCCAACATGGGTGAATTCCTTTTGGGTGGGCGAATGTGACAACTCGTAATTCGGTCATTTTACAAACTTTGAAAATTTTACTATTCATCTTGGGAATTTACTATTCATTGGTTACTATTCATCATTTTTGAAGTCGATTTGATATTTTGAAAGGGTATTTCAAAATTTTACTATTCACGAAACACTATTCATTCCCGGAGAAAATCACTATTCATGATTCACTATTCATCATTTTTCGTAAACTAGGTTTACGAGGGTTAAGCTGCGTATTCATGGAACATCATTGAGGACATTTTATATAGACTAGAGTTAGTCTACATATCATCAGTAATATCATCTTCATATTAATTTATGTATGGGTTTGCATATTTCATTAACGTATATTTATTTATTAAATAAACGCTCTCGCACGATCATTTATTTTGAATAATTGATCCGACACTTCCAACAATTGTCCTGATATATTTTATACTCATTTTAAGACTATAAAAATTATATTATTAGTTACAGATGTTTTGAAATTATTTTGTATATATATTATTATATATAAATATTTACGACAGTTTTCGTAAATTCAACTCGATAATTATTATTTCACTCAATACTTGTGAGAAATGTATTTTTATAATTTTTATGACATTGATATATTTTATTTTGTTCTGTTAAAATGTATTTCTAGCTAACGCTACACTAAATACCTAATTATATTTACTTAATACACAATATACTTAACATTATATACATTTAATTATCAACACTCTTCCATTTTATTCCCATTTATCCCTTGGCCGACATCCCCCCCCCCCCTGTCACCATTTTCAATAATTAAATTCAACACCTAAGTGTACACATCTTCAAGTTGGATAGATATTTGTAAGATATATCTTTCATACTAAATTAAAAACACATAGTTTCACACATTCAAAGGAGTAAAGTGAAAGAAAAACCTCTCCTCTTTTGTTTGAGGTTCGGCCAAGCAAGAAATAAAGGGAAGAAATCATAGTTTTTCAAGAACAAGTGATAATTAAACATTAGTTTACTTCTCTATTAGGTTTTGAAATAAAAACCAAGAAGTATTTAGGTACCTAGTTACTTAAACCTCATCATACTACAAGTAAGTGTTCTAAATATTTTTACTACTCTTTCGTAATATTACTTGAGCTATTTTATCATTCTAGTAAGAAAACATGCAAGTATCATGTGTATCTATACCACTTTTAATTGTTTTTGGTACCTCTTATTATTTTAAGTCATCCTATAATTATTCCCATGAAACAAATCATTATTGATGATGTTTAGGAACCCATGACACCCTAAGAAGGTGTATGGTAGGTTTAGAATAGATTTGAAGTGATTGAAACAAGTATTACGCTAGGAAAATCATTTTCGACAACATGAAATAGAGGTCTGATCGTTTTTACAAAATCTGGAAATTTCATCAGGTCAAGGATTATTTTGGGCTAGATATTCAGAAAATAGATTTTAAAATGAAACCGTGGTTGCTTGAACGGGTTAAAACGGATTTATAACGAAGAAGGTACGCTATTTTTAAGTTTAACGACGAAAAACTATATTTTGAAAAATACATGATGTCCAGAATTATTCATAGGTCAAAAATGAGTTTTAAGTGTTATCTAAATGAGTCGATTTATCAAAAAATATATTAGTATACATTAACATGAAACTAAGGATATATAAAGCGTAGAAAACGGACTTATAACGACTAAGTTACGCGATTTAAAAGAGTTATCGTAACTATTTTCACAAGTATAAACACTTATATATATTTTCTATTAGTCAAAATAGTTGTCGCAAGTGACCATGTTTGGAGTCGTTTTTCACATCGATATAATACTTTTGGGACCTATATTTTTTAAACTCTGAATGTGTTATTATATCAAACGATGTGTTTTCCAAATGGCAATTTAGGTCGTTCAATATAACTGTAACTGTGATGCTATGGCAGTCATCCCAGGAATTCCATTCACGCAAAACAGTAATTTTGGGGGTGACAAGTAAGAAGCACATAACCACGACACGAGTATTTATAGTGGTTCGGCTACAAGGACACCTTCCTTGCCCTACTCCACTCCCGAGTCACCTACTCGAGTTTCGTAAACACTACAGACACCAATCTCCTTATGGTGGAGAAGCTCTCACACAACCTACTCTTTTTTCCGGTACTAGGATAACCCGGGTTCTTTCACACCAAGGTGAACCACAGCTATCACAACGTCGCCTACCCTTTATTAGGTACTAGGCTAAGTACCTAGTTCCATTACAATGGAGGAACTACCCCACACAACACAACACCTAATCCCAAAGGAGATCTACTCCTTATTACAACACCATCAAGGATATCAACATCCTTGAATATAAACAATCACTATATGTATAACGATGCACCTCATCGATTATACAACCTAGGCATTCTTCACTAATGCCACTTGATTTGATTCCTAGGCATCCTTCACTAATGCCTTTGACACACCAACTTGGCACTTTCACTAATGCCTTCGTCTTGACACCTTTAGCATTCTTCACCAATGCTTTTGACACGGAGGTTTAAGCACCTTTCACTAATGCTTTCGTCTTGACTCTTTCAGCATCCTTCACTAATGCCTTCATCACAACATATCTACGGAGAAAGAAAGAACTATCAACAAGAGAACCTCAGTTTTCTTGATGATGACGAAGCATGGCAACTCATGGACTTGAGCTTGCTTGACTTCAAAAAGTGGTGATCTAGCCTTTAAGAGGAACCTAGAGAATCACACATAAACAAAAGACAAACTACATAGAAGGATCCCTTAGGATCAGTGGTTAGAGAGGTACAATACTTGGGGAAAGTATGTGTGAGTGGCAAGCCAAAAGGAAGAAATGGCTCACTATTTATAGAGGAGAAATGCTTACGTTCCGGATCCCACGGATCCCTCCCACAAGGGATCCGTCTAGCGTAATCCTAGGGATCCGTGGGACCGCTCTCTCTTGCCCATGGGTATTTTTTGGTTATGGGTCATGGGTCATGGGTTATGGGTTGATCCATGAGTTACTTATTAGATACAATGTACCTCATGAGTTCAATGTACCTAGTCAAATGGGTATGGGTCAATATCATGGGTTATGGATATTTACCATGGGTTGTAGTTTTTACCCATTTATAATATATACTAGTTGTGTATATATTTGCCCAATATGTAAACACTAGTTGTTGTACATATATATTACTAAATCATAAAATCACTTATACTTCTTTTAGTGGCTTATGTGAAAACGTTAAGTGTGTTAGAAAACTATTGGCTCAAACAATTTACGTATTTTATTTGTTTCATTAAAATGTTTTTACGTTTGTTATCGACAAAACATTAGAAGATCGTAAAATATAAATAAACGTTTTTACGGCTTATTTGTATTAACAAATTTGATAATAAAAAAGTGTTCTTATTACAACCACACCTTAGTTCCTTTGTTCAATCAAGAATAATGGGTAAAAACAATCATCCGTAGACAAAATGATTATAACTAGTTGAATAACAATAAGTTCTTTCGACCTCGTTTACTATAAACTAGTCAAACTTGATTAACAAATGTCACTATGAAACTTTAGCACAATTGGATCTTAGAATCAACTTGAGATTGAATTAAAACATGTTAACACAATCACGAACTAATAGCAAACATAAACATAAACTCAGAACTTTGAACATTAGAAAACATGATTAAGAGTCTTACAATGCTTGGAATAAGATTACAAATGGTGAAGTAATGATTCCCAAAGTATTGGGGTAGACTCCTTGGGGTTTGGCCTCCAAATGTGGAACTTCTGGAACTCCAAACTTTCCTAGACTTCTAAGGACGAATTTGAGAGCTTAAGAGCTTTGTTTGATGAGTAGAGAGAGTGTATAGAAGTGTGTGTCTCATATTCTCACAAGAGGTCTCTATTTATACTAGTTCCAAGTCCTAGGGTATTAATTTCTGAACTTGGCCTCCAAGGAGTTAGGAAGGGACTAAAATACACCAAGGTAAGGACCTAGAATCGTTTGGATACAAAGAGGAAACTTAGTGATGAAGATTTGGAAGAAACAGGCCCTCCAACCGGATCGGTCACATGACCAACCGATCGGTTGGTCTACAAGTGTTCCAACCGTATCGGTTACGGGTGGCAACTAAATGGTTGGACTGGCGTCCTGGGCACTTTGCTCTTCACCACCGATCCGGTTGCGGTTGCACCCGATCCGGTTGGTCTTCTTGAGTGACATAAAATCGACCTTTACTTAGTTCTGACTTGTAGAGCTTGGTTCTTCAATCATCTTGGTCTTCTATGGTACTTGAAATACTGATTTGTGCTTGACATGCTTCACTGAAACGGAATCTTCCATTTGTTGAACATTCTTTTACTTTTCCTTTCGTTTCCATGCACTTGGTTATAAATACTAGACAAACATCTTTTGATGCGATTAAGCCGAAATCATACAAATATAACCGAATAACATATACAAAAGCACACATAACGCTACTAAAAACATGTACAATCGGCGTTATCAAATTTCCCCACTTAAACTTTGCTTGCCTCAAGCAAATCTAGGAAAACATCCACTGGTACAAAATTATGATTCTGAAAAATATGATGCAAATCTACCAAGTACAAATACGAGAAGATTCATCAATTATGCTTAAAAGAGTGAAACTTTCAAGATGCTTGACAATATCTAATGATTTTCTTGCATGATTAACGTTTCAAACACCTCACGAAAAAGGAATGAAATATAATTCACTCAATCACTCAATTTTTAGTGGAGTAACAAGATAAATCACACTCATTGCTCAGTCATGATTAGATTATTACCATAAGCTTGTACAAGAAACAAAACTCCACCAACGTGGCGTGAGCACCAAGCAAAAACATCTAAAGAGGACTTTTATTCGAGGTTATAATGTTAGGCTTAGGGTTAAGGGTATGGATAAGGCATGGGATTATTAATGAAATTGGTGTTAAAAAAAATAGAATCAAGTCTAATATCCGTATTGCTAGCTACCAAACAATCGCAAAACCAATAAATGATTATAGCTTCTATTTTCTTTTCTTTGGATTTTGATAAGGATTTAAAAGGTACCTTTTTTAGGGGTTATTTAAGCCCTTAATTGATCACTTTTGGATCCGTTACTACTTAATTTCATTCCTTTTCACTTTTTAGGTCTCTTGAAGGCAAATTGTGAAATGGCACTTATTCGGACGAGGCACGGAAATATCGAAGAAAATGGCCAAAGTCAAGAATCGAGAAACTCAAGCTACTGAATTGAAAGGGGACCGCGTAGTTCTATTTGTGACGCCTTGAACAAGTCTTATGATGACTCAGTAGCAAATTGATTATTACAAGTGACGGACATCTGGTTTTAAAAGAGTAGGGCGTCGAGCTTAGACGGCCTAGATTTGATCCAGGGCGTCAAAGACTGAAGGAGACGGCGTCACAGGCTAAGGTGACGCGTCACACAATGCTAACGTGGCAAGACAAAACCCTAATGACCGACCCGACGGCGTCACAATTAAAGAGTGACGCCGTGTGATTGTAACACTATATATAGAATTCAAATTTTTCAGTTTTCAGTGTGTAGTTTTGTGGAGTAAAAACCTAAACCGACCCAAGGCTGTCTTGTACAGTATTTTAGGGTTCGATACCCTATCTTACATCAAGATAAGTGTTTTACTTCATTAATTCAATTATGTCTTTAATTGATTGTGTGTATGCTTGCATGTTCTCCATGTCCGGCTAATTTATTTGTGTGTTTGCTTAGGTAATATGAAACTTAGTTATTGAATATTGATTGGTTGTCTCTTATCTTAATTGTGATTGACCTAGTATTGCGATAGGTCATTCGTTGTGCTATTAATGCTTGATTAATCTTTGTTGAACCTAAGCATATAGTTACTAGTGGAATTGTAGGCTAAACATCCAAAGAATACCTTAGTGTTAAGTTTATGAATCCTAGATATTTCGTAGTCATTAAACTTTGGTAGCTTCAAAGAGTTAGGGATAACGCATACCCTACGACCTTAGAAACACAACGCGTTAAGAATAAGGACGTGACAATTCAACCATCAATAGGAGATAACTAGGTAGTAATAGAACCTAAGTAAATACATTTTTAATAATCATACGAGCACACAACAATAGACATAGACTACCCCAGCTTAGTTTAATTAGATAATTAGACAAGTAGAGTAATCGGTAGAAATACCAACCCCAAATCCAAACCCCGAGATTCGTACTTTCCATTTCCTAAAAATCATAAAAAAGATAAAAAATAATCTTCCTCAACCCCAACCTTAGCGTAGTAACTTCTCACTAGCATTCCTATTCCCTAGAGAATGATATCAATACCCGTGGCTTACCCTAATACTACACTACAACGATTAGGTTCACGCTAGGGTGTTGAAAAACTTGCTCGATGGAAAGGAAGTTCCTTTGACCGAACGCGTGTGTAAGCGTATCAAGTTTTTGGCGATAGAATAGAATAGCTAGTTAGGAGTCCACCTCGTTTAGGTTTACTTGCTTGATTCCTATCAACTAAGCCTTTTTTCCCCATTTTTAGCTTAGTCTATCCCCCTTCTTCGTGACCTTTGTTAGTAATCCCATCACTTTCATCATGGAAGGTGATAACCAACCACCACTCATCAACCCACCACCAAATGACCCACCAAGAGGCCGTACTGTTGGTGAATACTCGAGACCAAGCCACCAAGGATATAGGAACACCATTGAGCTTCCCGACCAAGCCCAAACTATGGCCTGCGATCCGACACCATCCGGTTGGTGCAAAACGGATGTGCATTCCATGGAATTCGTTAGAAGATCCTAATCGACATCTTAAGGATTTCTTTAAAATTTTCGATTCCATCGACCTCGATGCTACTACTCGGGAGACCACGCATCTGCGTCTCTTCCAATTCTCTCTACGGACCAAGCTAGTAATGGCTTGGCGACTTCCACCACCATCTCAAGTTGGGGATGATCTCACCTCTCGTTTCCTTGCTCAATTTTTCCCACCAGGGAGAACTACTAAACTTAGACGAGACATCTTGACGTTCCAACAACTTCAAGGCGAGTCT
Organism: Chrysanthemum makinoi; assembly: GCA_910596185.1. Taxonomy (NCBI): domain Eukaryota; kingdom Viridiplantae; phylum Streptophyta; class Magnoliopsida; order Asterales; family Asteraceae; genus Chrysanthemum; species Chrysanthemum makinoi. The sequence continues at coordinate 267,173,924 of OU343224.1, forward strand.
CTCTATGAGGCATGGACTCGATTCAAGGACTTACTCCATAGAGTCCCTCATCATGGCATTGATCTTTAGCTTCAAATCCAAATATTCTATGACCATACGGATTTCATCACAAGGCGATCCATTGACCAAGGCGGTGGGCTTAGCGACTTCAATGCAGAGGAATCTTGGGATATTATAGAAGAGCTTGCCGATCGAAGCTACAAAAATTGGAATGAATCCCCTGAAACTCCCGTTAAAGTGGTTAATGCCATATCAATTCCTCTTGAATCTTCCATCGTCACTGAAGAGCAAATGAGTGCTCTTGAGAGAAGGATTGATTATCTGATTGAAAGGCAAAGGAGAACCCCGACGAATCCCTCGAAATGGTTAATTCCAGCCACCCAACACCTTTCTCCGAACCCCGAAGTCGTGAGCAAAATCTTAATTCCAAACGGCGCTTCCTTTCTACTTCCCCAATACCACTCTCACCGAGCTTTAAGGAATAAATGAAGGAGTACATGGCAGCTCATACGGAGATATTAGCAAAATTTGAAGAGGAGGTTTATAGGCAAAGGGGAGGAATCAGGCAAAAATGACGGAGATGATGAACTTGGAAAAAGAGTATACCAAGACAAAAGTCCCCGAAAAGGTACTAGTAAACAATGATTACCCTCCCACTTCGTTTGTTAATGCCATTTACATTATGCTTGATGAAGATGGAAAGGGTGAGGAGAAAAAACCGAGAAAAGCCAGGGAGGAGGGCTGAAACTAATGATGGAAACCATTGAGTACTACCTTAAGCATGAGATAAACAAAAAAACCATTGTCAACCAAGTAAACAACTTTAGGTACAATGAGGTTCTTAGGAAAGCCCTTGAAGGAAAAATAACAGAAAAAGAGTACGACACAATGCCTTTGGGATCTATGTATGAGCTGGTTCTAAAAAAACCAGTAACTAAAAAGCGAAACCACGGGAACTTCGTTACCATGTAGCATAGGTGACATTGATAATATAAATGCCTTAGATGATTCTGATGTTAACATAATGCCATTATCAGTCTATAATAAGTTGACTAGGGAAAAGCTAGTCTAGACCAATCATAGACTTTCTTTAGCAAATCACACATATATCTACCCCATAGGAGTAGCAGTGGATGTTTTAGTAGAAGTGGCTAATATTGTCTATCCGGTTGACTTCGTGATTATAGACATTGAGGAAGATAGAAATATGCCACTCATTCTTGGAACACCTTTTCTGCCACTACCAAAGCAACCATCAAATGCGGTGAGGGCATCATGATAATTAAAAGTAGCAAAGGGTACGCTAGGATACCTCTAGTTCCAAGGTATCCTCTTAAGATCATGGAAAATATTACGGATGAGAATCCACAAGTCCCTAACAATGTGGTTAGGAAGAAAATGAACGATTGGGAGAAAGGGCTTAGAGATTTCATGGTTCAAGAACTACATGCAACATTGTGGAAGCGCGATAAAAAGTTAGGAAATAATCCTATCGCAATACCACAAACACAAAGGAACCCTAAGGAATTTTTAAAGGGAGAGAAAGTACCCTTGTACAAATCACGAATAAGAGTATTAAGAGGTAGAAACAAGCCAAGATGGTTTGGGCCTTATACTGTGTAGAAACTAATCTAAAAGATAAAACCGTTATCATAATAGACGACGTTGGGAAGGAATCCACGGTGAGCATACAACGTCCTCACGCCTGATGAAGGACTAATAAAGGTAGAAGGTGACGGTAGAAGTCACGTAGGGGCGACTTAGTCTAGCTACAAGACTCATAAATATAGAAAAGTGGGAGGCAACCCATGCTTAATTGTTTGCTTGTTTGTGTCATGTATCTTTTATTGTTTGTTTATTCTCATGTTTAAATTTGTAAAAATGCTTTATTTTGTCTTTAACATCGTCTTAATTACATATAAAGGTATTTTACATAAGGGATAAGTGTAGGAGGATTACGTTTTTCAAAAGAAACGTAAACATGAGAATTCCAATTAATTAAAAGATATATATGTGTGTTTGTTCGAGTCAAATGCTTGTATCGGTAATAATGGATGTTTTGCGTGAATTTTTCCAGATTTTAAAGATAAAAATGTTTAAATTTTTTCCGGAAAATCGCACAGTTCTGTCAGGATAACTGGCGTCGTCGGATCGCAACCTGACGGCGTCGGGGAGTAAACAACTTATTACTTTTCGTTTTTCGAAGCTACTTATAAATTTTTGGAATTTTCGAGTCTTAATTTTCCAGAATATCTGTAAACATCCATTCCACAAGCATTATATCCTAGTTTAGTAGAGTCATATATATATTGTTACCGCCAATTTTACGCAAAGGTTTCATTTGTTTTCTTTAAGTTGCGGAGTTTAATTTATCAAGAAGAAGATACATAAGATGAGAAGGAGCTTTTCATAAAACATTCTTCTTTAAGAAAGATGCAACCACCACTTCACACCGGATCCTACCGAAGCTAATCGGAGAGTACTAGTTTCTTTTGTTTTTAATTACCTTCCATTATCATAACTTTGATACTTTCGGGAAACATTGGGGACAATGTTAGGTTTATGTGTAGGGAGGGAAAATAAAATGGGAACTTTGAAACTATGCTTATCCTTGATTATTTGCTTTGTCCAATTTCATTTGTGTAATAAACCATGAGTTAGGGTAATTTTGGCACCAAATTTAAAATTTTTTCATGACATATAGGAGTGGGCCATTAGTCTTAATAAAGCGTCATGGATAGGAAATTATATGACTAGCAAAAAACCCTTTACCACTTAAATTCCACCCAAAATGTGAGGATCGCCCTTAGATTTCTAGGAATTAAAGCATTCATCTTTAATGCTTCGAGTGTGAACTGGTAGTATAATAGATTCTAGAACTTATTTTATGATGCATTCCGAGATCGCTAGTAAGACTACACTTGTGTAGTTAGGAATAACTAAATGATAAGAGGCATTAGGATAACCCTTATTTGATACCCGTAATACAATTACTTCTTCCACATCGGTTGAGTAATCCCCTTGTGTTGTACTCATCTTTAGTACGATACCCTAGTTAACCCCTCAGAGCCTATCCTTTTGCGTTCTCGTGATGTTTTGGTTTTCCGGAATATCAATGAAGAGCTTTGTTTACAATCCACCCCCAAATGTACACCCAAATCGCCTTAGCCTACCTTGTATGCACTCACCTTTAGTGCATTATTGTTATCACATTAAACCCTTAGTTCAATTATCTAGTTGCTTGCATAAGTTGCTAAGTCGAGTCATATCCTTTGTACACAGTTTGGGACGATTGGGACTCATGGGAAAAGTTAAATTTTATGAAATGACGGAAGGGAACGTTAAATTCAAATTCCCTTTATTTGCATAATAATGTACTCAAGTGTTTTGATCTTTTCAATTCGGGTCAAATTAGTGTTAGAATAATAAAACTCAAGTGTAGGGATGTGCCTATAAATCCCTATTATTTTGATGTTATCGTAGACGATGGTAGAGTAAAAGTGTATGAAAGAAAAAAAAAAAAAAAAAAAAAAAAAAAAGAGAAAAGAAAAAAAATAGAGTGTTAAAAAAAACGGGCTACCATCCTACATCTATCTTTAAATTTATGTTTGTTTGTTTCATTTATCTAGAGTTTAGAGTGTCGAGTCTTGGCTTAGCATGCCATTCTTCATGCTTGTAACATAAAGATTTTTGACTTGCCACCACTAAATCGCCTATCCCAAAAAACCCTTTGTTTCCTACCGTAGCCTAACATTACAACCCTTTAAAGACCTCCTTGGATAGTATTTCCTAGGTGCTTACGCCAAAACGATGGAGGTTTGATCTAGTCTCAAGCCTATGGTAATCTATGTACTAGAACCGGTTAATGAGTGTTTATTTCCATTTCAACTTTATATTTCATATACACCCGAGAGATGTGAGTATCCAAACACCCATGTGAGGTGCTAGTATGTAATTTCCGTGCTTGTTATGACTTTTGCGGGGCTTATATCCGTTAGAATCGTTCTAAACTAATGCTTTTATGACCCCTAACTTATAAATTGATTGGCAAAAGCACATTTGCTTGAGGACAAGCAAATACCAAGTGTAGGGATATTTGATAAGGATTTAAAAGGTACACTTTTGAGGGGTCATTTAAGCCCTTAGTTGATCACTTTTGTATCCGTTACTACTTAATTTCGTTCCTTTTCACTTTTAGGTCTCTTGAAGGCAAATTGTTGAAATGGCGCTTATTCGACGAAAAGGCTGAATATACGAAGAAAATGGCCAAAGTCAAGAATCAGGACACTCAAGCTGCTGAATTGAAAGGGGACGGCGTCAGGTTCTATTTGTGGCCGTGAGACAAACTTGTGACGACTCGGTAGCCAAATTGATTATACAAGTGACATCGAGTTTTAAAGGATTAGGGCGCGCAGCCTCAAACGGCCTAGATTTGATCCGCAGTGAGGCGGGAACGGCGAGACGCTGCAGGCCTAAGGTGTGGCTTCACCAATGCTAACGCGTGGCCAAGACGAAACCCAATTTGGTGACCCCGGCGTCACAATTAAAGTGGAGCCGTAGCAGTTTAACACTATATATAGATCGAATTTTTCGGTTTAGGTGTGTAGTTTTGTGGAGTAAAAACCTAAACCGAACCAAGGCTGTCTTGTACAGTATTTTAGGGTTCCATACCTATCTTACATCAAGATAAGTGTTTTACTTCATTTATTCAATTATGCCTTCAATTGATTATGTGTATGCTTGCATGTTCTCCATGTCCGGCTAATTTATTTGTGTGTTTGCTTAGGTAATATGAAACCTAGTTATTGAATGATTGGTTGTCACTTATCTTAATTGTGATTGACTTAGTATTGTGATAGGTCATTCGTTGTGCTATTAATGCTTGATTAATCTTTGTTGAACCTTAGCATATAGTAACTAGTGGAATTGTAGGCTAAACATCCAAAGAATACCTTAGTGTTAAGTTTATGAATCCTAGAGATTTCGTAGTCATTAACCTTTGGTAGCTTCAAAAGAGTTAGGGATAAGCATACCACAACCTTAGAAACACAACACGTTAAGAATAAGGACGTGACAATTCAACCATCAATAGGAGATAACTAGGGTAATAGAACCTAAGTAAATACATTTTAATCATCATACGAGCACACAAATGTGACAAATCGAAATTTCAGGTCATTTCTCAAATTTACTATTCATCTCGGGAATTTACTATTCATCGGTTACTATTCATCGTTTTTGAAGTCGATTTGATATTCTAAGAACGTATTTCAAAATTTTACTATTCACGAAACACTATTCATTTCCGGAGAAAAATCACTATTCATGATTCACTATTCATCATTTTAGTAAACTAGGTTTACGAGTATCAAATTCGCGTAACCGTAAGGGTTTAGCTGCGAATTCATGAACAATAATTAAGGACATTTCATATAAACTAGGATTAGTCTACATATCGTTAGTAACATCATCATCATATTAGTTAATGCATGGTTTTGCTTATTTCATTAAACATATAATTTCCTATTAAATAAAAGCTATCGCGTAATCATTTATTTTGAACATTTGATCCGACACTTCAAAATTATCATTCGATATATTTTTATACTCAATTTAAGACTATAAAAATTATATTATTAGTTTACCCGATGTTTTCAATTTATTTTGTATATATATTGTTATATATAAATATTCTGACGGTTTTCGTAAATTCAACTTTCGATAGTATTATTTCCTCAATACTTGTAAGAAATGTATTTTTTATAATTTTTACGACTTTGATATATTTTATTTTTTTCCGTAAAATTATATTTCGACAGCTAGCAGCTATCTTAAATACCTAATTAAACCTACAAATTACATAATATACATACACTCTAATACATTTACTAATAAAATTCATCACTTTATTTCTTTGTTTTACCCTTATCGACAATATACATGACTCAACACATTTGGACACAAATATCTCAACTAGCTAATACACATAGACCTATACTTGTGATATTTTAATTATATACAAGTTTATACACATACAAGCATATATCTTTTGGTGAAAAAATTTTTTATCACTCTCTACTTGATACACCATAACCGGCCAAAGAGAAGACCAAGAAGGAAGCCAAGAATTTTTCAAGAACAAGCTAAAATATAAACACTAGTATACTCTTAATTAAGGTTTTGCAATAAAAACCTAGGGTATTTAGGAAACCTTGTTTCATAAACCTCATCACTACACTAGTAAGCATTTCATGATCATTTTTAATCTTCCATATTCATACTTTGGTTATTTGTATCATGCTTGAAGAAAATATGCAAGTTATATGATTATTTATACCACTTTATTTGTTTTTAGTACTTATAATGAATATATATCATCCCATAATTAATCCCTTGAAACATATCATTTTTGATGATTTCTAGGAACCCATGACACCCTAAGAAGGTGTATGGTAGGTTTAGAATAGCTTTGGTGTTGATTTGAAGTGGTTAGAATAAGTATTACGCGAGAAAAATCAATTTCGACAACTATAAATAAAGTGTCGATCAATCTTGCTAAGTGCTGGAAATTTCCACAGTTTGTAAATATTTTGGGCTAGATATTCAGAAAATATATTTTAAAAGCAGCGTGGTCGCTTGAACGGGTTAAGCGAGTTATAACGAAGAAGTTATGCTATTTTCAAGTTTAAACAAAAAACTATATTTCAGGAAAATTCACATCTTTGTCGATTTTTAAGGGTTAAAAATGAGTCTTAAGCGTTATCTAAATGAGTTGATTTATCAAAAATATATTAGTATACTTTAACAAGAAGCTAAGGACATATAAAAGCGTGAAAGCGGTCTTATAGCGACTAAGTTATTCACATTTTAAACAAGGTTATCGTAACTTTTTATACAAGTATAAAACACTTACATATTTTTCCTATTAGACAAAAACTAGTTGCCGCTAAGGACCATGTTGAGAGTCGTTTTTAACATTGATGGAGTACTTTTAGAAAAGATGTCTTCTAGTAAAAGTAAGTTCACTAGCCTATTTTCTCAAATGTTCAACCGTTAGTCCAAGCGAGGTTATAACGAGTAATATCACGGTCACTCAAACTTTGCAAAAACTACCCTTAAACAATATTTTGGTACAAGTATCCTACTTTACCTATGTTTTTCTCTATGATCGAGACCTCTATGATGAAAATTTAAAAGCTAAGGCTTTGAGATAATTCTACAAGCTTTCCAAAATCGTTGAGTTTGTTTTCTAACACTCGATATTCACTATTTTACGACTAGCTTTTCTAGGCCATTTAGTCACTTTCATGAATTGTCAAATGACATTGTTTTATAATGAAAAGCTATAATTTCATAATAAATCGCTAAATGATTATCGTAGGATATCATTTCAACATAAATACTTGTAAAGTAAGTTATAATTTCACAATACGTTATAAACTTATTTTTCGACGATAAACGTTATTTTCAAAAATTCACAAGTGGTATAGATATCATCCGAATTGCATGCATAACATTACATCATAACTTATTATAGATCATATCATTCATTATAGGTCCGCGGTTAGAGATTTGCGCACCATTTGAGTGTACTCACTTTTGCCATCGCATCATTTTACCAAGTGAGTTTTCATAGCCCCGTCTTTCAAGTTTATACATTATTTCAAACCTACGGGGGAGAATACATTGCACATTATTTTTATTACGAGCCCAAGTAAATCAAATTCATTACATTGCTTAAGTTACCTCATTGCCAATTGAATGTCCCCATTTCATAATCATGAACGTTAATTCGGGCGAGGGTGAGTGAATAGATCTATTGAGGTGACTCCTCCATCCGGTTGGTGGTCCCAATGAAGCGGATGCATTTCATTTCATGTCGAGAATTTGAGTTGTTTGGCAAAACACTCTTGTTGGTAACATCATGATCATCTATCTTCTGTCATGTGCAGCAATTGTAACATTTATATGTGACATATTTGTCATACATAACTTATACTTGTGTTGGTCGTAATAAACATTTTTCATAAACTCTATGAACTCACTCAACCTTTGTGTTGACACTTTTAGCGATGTATTTTCAGGTATTTAAGGCATATACTTCATGGCATGCATGTGGACTTATCATAAAGTTGCGGTAACGACGCATCTCACATGGATTTTATACACTTTAAAACATCGTTTGGATTGTAGCGAATTTATTTCCATGAAACTTTATCTACTTTTGGGACCTATCTTTTAACTATCTGAATGTTTTAATATATCGAACGATGTTCTTTTCAAACGACACTTTAGGTCGTCAATATACTTGTGATTGTGATGCTATGTGAGTCATCTCAGTAATTCATTCCGCTGCAAAAAGGTAATTTGGAGGTGTGATGATTGGCATCGAGAGCTTCATTATAGAAATAGGTTGTATCATTTACCCTAGACTATAACTACATCATCATAGCATCTCATCATTTCATCATAAGTGCATAGTCACTATACATGCGGTTTCATACGCACAATTTGCGAGTTATTTACTTTCATTTTAAATCGATTGTCACATTGATGTCTTCAAGATACCCATCCCATCATACTCGCATCAACTCGACATGGAGGATACCTTGTCATTCCTACTATAGTTTTAACATCAGTCAACTCTACACGGACTTACCACACATATTATCCGATGTGGGTGAACCCTTTGAGGAATTCACTTCTACATCCACGATCACCATTGATTCACCGTAAGATCGGAAAGGTTCTTATCATCTGTCGGGAATGAATCATACCATTTGGTAGGAATTATAGGCTTAGTCCTAATGGACCTATTAGGATGCTTACTACAAGGGAAGAGTACATTCTCTTACCCTCATTCTTAGATCATGTGCTACTCATGTACTACCACTACCATCAGCTACTCATACTACTATTAATTAGTCCAATAGTGCATACTCTAGTTTTACCTCTGAAACATCGCGAGACAACACGAAAGAGAGTAGTATCTCATTCACCATCATCTCCTAACTTACCACTAGGATTTCCATCATCATCATCATTATCATCTAGAGCCCCATCTGTACCATCACATCTCATGGACACTTTACTCATACGCCGACTGCGGCTTGAGGCGTGCATGATTTGACCCACCATTACCATCTATCACTAAGACTATAGACACTACACCATCTTATAGGTTTGAGGACGGTGAGAGTTCTAGGGCTATTGCTGCTAGACAGCCTACTGCTCCTACACTTGAGACATGATTGGACCATCAACAGGAACATATAATAAGTACCTTTCTATCTAATGTAATCCTTAACCTTTATTATCTCCACGATAATCACAACCTTTGTTTATTTCATTCCCTATTCCAATTGCCTAATTTTCAATCATTTCGCAACAATATACCGTTATCTTACTAGGGATTAGGCCAACTTTATTCCTGACTAATTAGGAGACTATTACCATTCAATGAGGTTCTCCCATGTATCCTACAAACCATTCGACAAATCTTATTTCAAGCTAAGTTACTATCTTTAGGAAAAATTGTTTCCACAGTTCTAAAACAATTTGTTTTGTTACCACCCTATAAAGTGACTTTCAGACATTCTATCAACTATTTACTATAATTATGCGAAACGATTTTCATGTTACTCTGAAAAATTGTTTGAGCCATTATTTTACAAAACAACACATTGAATACCATCTAAAACTTCGGAGAAACATAATACCATTTCAACAAAACCAAGCATCACATCATTTGCCCTCGATTATACATAGCCTGATCACCTATGTATAATTCAGGAAGAATTATGTCATGAAAAAACAAGCACCTTTTCGAACTTCCTAAAACAATATTCCTTCAAAAGCAAAGCTTTGTAATCAAATAAATTGTTCATAAACATCTATTTTGTTAACACTCTATAGATACCTACGCCATTCATCACTCACTCAACCGATAAGTTGAAATTTTACCAGTGACCTTTTAAGGAAAGACTTTCCATACCATCTATGAGGAGGATTCCTCGATACAAGAAAACAATGAAGGGATTTCAGAACTACCAACAAGGACTAGAGGTATGTAGTAAGATGATTCAAAACTCAACATAAAGTTTAAGACATCACGAGACAATTCGAACCACTATCTTTGGATTAGAAGCCAAATTCTATCATTTCAATAGTACCCGCTAGACCGAGTTACAAGATTTAGTACAAAGCGAATACCCACTAAGTAACACTATAGAGATAAACCAAGTCTTCTAACCAAGATTGCAGAACATTCCATTAAACGTGGCCTCAACAATATGTGAACTTCCCTACAATAAGTTTCCCTTAAGGAAAAATTGTGTTAAATTAAGGTTATCGATATAAACTTCCTCTAAGGCATTGTGTTCTCTAGAATTTACAGATAACCTCACTTTCATATCGAGAGATGCAACAGATCTGAACATATCGGAAAATCAATGAACCTCCATCATAAGTTGAAATCGAACAAACATTCTTCGATATAGTATGAGCTGATATCTATTTTCTTGCTAGCATGATAACAATCTCAGCGATGAGCTATTTTAGAAGCACTCAATATCGGAACAAATATTGAAAATCAACCACCACACCACATCACTTAACTATTTAAGGTTTTGTGACTTGACAACATAGAAGTGGAAATATTTCGATAAGAGGGATTAGGAGAGACACCATCAAGCAATAAACATCTTAGTTATGGAGACTAAGCACCTTGGGCAAGGAAGACTCAAGTCATGACATTCGCTAGAACTAGAACCACGAGGAATCACAACTGTTACCCATAATCTATTCTTTTCAATAATGTCCTTATCGACAGACTTGACATTTTGAAATTGGAGCGAAACACATGGTATCAATTTCAATATACCTAATATAAGGTAGCCGATTAACCTCAGACTTCTGATAATCATTTTAAGATTCCGTTGAAACCCACTTGGACATTAACACCGCCTATTATCTTTAGCTCAATGGTTAGAACGAGAGAACAATTCAAACATTAGAAGTATACTCAAAGCATGTGTGATTTTCTAGAAATGATTAGGCAAATCATACTTCATCGAACAAGTTGCTTTACAACAATAGTTAGCACATGAACATATCGACTACACCAATTGAGACACTCTATGGTTGAGGTGTCAATCACTTATTTATGGGCCAAAATCAGGAAAGTCCAACTCACTAGTCCATAACTCATTCATGAAACAACAAAGAAATCGTACAGATCAAGAATCGAGTTACAAGTAACAACAAATAGCTAGATAAGCTACTTCGATATCGACGCAAAATATTAGAAGTATGTACCATAAGTCGCAAACCATTAAATTTCAAATTGGCATGAGTTATGTTGAAAGTCTGCATACGGAAAGGTAGTACGATTCAAAAACTCGGGAAAAGAGCGATCGACTGAATATACTCACCTTTTCACCAATAACACCGTAGAACCTAACATGGACTGAATTCCTTTTTGGGTGGGCGAATGTGACAAATCGTAATTTGGTCATTTTACAAACTTAGAAAATTTTACTATTCATCTCGGAATTTACTATTCATGGTTTACTATTCATCATTTTACTATTCATCATTTTTGAAGTCAATTTGATATTTTGAGAGGTTATTTCAAAATTTTACTATTCACGGAACACTATTCATTCCCGGAGAAAATCACTATTCATGATTTACTATTCATCATTTTTCGTAAACTAGGTTTACAGTATCAAATCAGCGTAACGTAAGGGTTTAGTCTGCGAATTCATGAACATATCATCGAGGACATTTCATATAGACTAGATTTAGTCTACATATCATTAGTAACGTCATTTTCATATTAGTTCATGCATGGGTTTGCATATTTCATAAACGTATATTTTCCTATTAAATAAACGCTATCGCGTAATCATTTATTTTGAATATTTGATCCGACACTTCCCAAAATTATCCTGATATATTTTTATACTCATTTTAAGACTATAAAAATTAGATTATTAGTTTACCCGATGTTTTCAATTTGTATATAAATTGTTAAATATAAATATTTACTGACGGTTTTAAGTAAATTCAACTCGATAATTATTATTTCACTCAATAATTGTAAGAAATGTATTTTTATATTTTTCTGACTTTGATATATTTTATTTTGTTCCGTAAAAATTTATTTCTAGCTAACGCTATCTTAAATACATAATTAAACCTACAAATTACATAATATACATACACTCTAATACATTTACTAATAAAATTCATCACTTTATTTCTTTGTTTTACCCTTGTCGACAATATATACATTTCGGCACATTTGGACACAAATATCTCAACTAGCTAATACACATAGACCTATACTTGTGATATTTTAATTATATACAATTTTATACACATACAAGCATATATCTTTTGGTGAAAAAAATATATATCACTCTCTACTTGATACACCATAACCAGCCAAAGAGAAGACCAAGAAGGAAGCCAAGAAATTTTCAAGAACAAGCTAAAATATAAACACTAGTATACTCTTAATTAAGATTTTGCAAAAAAAACCTAGGGTATTTAGGAAACCTTGTTTCATAAACCTCATCACTATAATTAATCCCTTGAAACATATCATTTTTGATGATGTCTAGGAACCCGTGACACCCTAAGAAGGTGTATGGTAGGTTTAGAATAGCTTTGGTATTGATTTGAAGTGGTTAGAATAAGTATTACGCGAGAAAAATCAATTTCGACAACTATAAATAAGGTCTGATCAATCTTGCTAAGTCTGGAAATTTCCACAGTTTGTAAAATATTTTGGGCCAGATATTCAGAAAATATATTTTAAAAGAAGCGTGGTCGCGAGCGGGTTAAAGCGGTTATAACGAAGAAGTTGTGCTATTTTCAAGTTTAACGACGAAAACTATATTTCCGAAAAATTCAGCATGCTGTCAGTTTTTAAGGGTTAAAATTGAGTCTTAAGCGTTATCTAAATGAGTCGATTTATCAAAAATATATTAGTATACTTTAACACGAAGCTAAGGACATATAAAGCGTAAGCGGTCTTATAGCGACTAAGTTATTCACATTTTAAACAAGGTTATCGTAACTTTTTATACAAGTATAAAACACTTACATATTTTTCCTATTAGACAAAACTAGTTGCGCTAAGGACCATGTTGAGAGTCGTTTTTAACATTGATGGAATACTTTTTAGAAAAAGATGTCTTCTAGTAAAAGTAAGTTCACCTAGCCTATTTTCTAAAATGTTCAACCCGTTAGTCAAGCGGGTTGTAACGAGTAAATTACGGTCACTCAAACTTTGCCGAAAACTACCCTTAAACAATATTTTTGGTACAAGTATCCTACTTTACCTATGTTTTTCTCCATGATCGAGACCTCTATGATGAAATTTTAAAAGCTAAGGCTTTGAGATAATGCTACAAGCTTTCCAAAACCGTTGAGTTTGTTTTCTAACACTCGATATTCACTATTTTACGACTAGCTTTCTAGGCCATTTAGTCACTTTCATGAATTGTCAAATGACATTGTTTTACTGACAGCTATAATTTCATAATAAATCGCTAAATGATTATCGTATGATATCATTTCAACATAAATACTTGTAAGGTAAGTTATAATTTCACAATACGTTATAAAGTTATTTTTCGACGATAAGCGTTATTTTCAAAAATTCATAAGTGGTATAGATATCATACGAGTTGCATGCATAACATTACATCATAACTTATTATAGATCATATCATTCATAATAGGTCACGGTTAGAGATTTGCGCAACATTTCAGTGTGCTCACTTTTGCCATCGCATCATTTTACCAAGTGAGTTTTCATAGCCCCGTCTTTCAAGTTTATACATTATTTCAAACCTACGGGGGAGAATACATTGCACATTATTTTATTACGAGCCCAAGTATGTTCAAATTCATTTACATTGCTTAAGTTACCTCATTGCCAATTGAATGTCCCCATTTCATAATCATGAACCGTTAATTCGGGCGAGGTGAGTGAATAGATCTATTGAGGGTGACTCTCCATGGGTTAGTGGTCCCAACGGTCAAGCGGATGCATTTCATTTCATGTCGGAATTTGAGTTGTTTGGCAAAACACTGTTAGGGCGAACATCATGATCAGTCTAGCCGATTGTCGTATTAGCTTAATTGTAACATTTTTATGTGACATATTTGTCATACATAACTTATACTTGTGTTGATCGTAATAAACATTTTTCATAAACTCTATGAACTCACTCAACCTTTGTGTTGACACTTTTAACAATGTATTTTCAGGTATTTAAAGCATATACTTCATGGCATGCATGTGGACTTATCATAGAGTCGCGGTGACGATCGTCTACATGGATTTTATACACTTTAAAACATCGTTTGGATTGTAACGAATTTATTTCCACAAACTTTATCTACTTTTGGGACCTATCTTTGTAACTCACGGATGTTTTAATATATCGAGCGATGTTCTTTTCAAAGCGACACTTTAGGTGGTTTCATATACTGTGATTGTGATGCTATGACAGTCATCTCACAGGAATTCCATTCTGCTACAAACTTGTAATAATCTTTACAACACTAGTCCTTCTACGTTGTACACTTAACACTTTTCATCTTAAAAACTTTTGGGAGATAATAAATTCATATTATTTTACCACTTTTGTTAAATAAATACGTTTTAACACATATTTTTAGCGACTCCATCCGCGTAAACCATAAACATTTTATTCTCCCACAACTCCGATATATATATATATATATATATATATATATATATATATATATATATATATATATATATATATATATATATATATATATATATATATTGTATATATACTTTTCAAACTAAACAAAATCTAATAAATACTAGTTGATTTATAATTACTTCCACTTTAATAAATATACTAAGGCCAACTCCTATACGAAAGTTTCGTAAACTTTTCCACTCACTTTTTCCAAGAGCCAATACTTGAGAAATAATTTTCACAAACTACATCTTATATCGTTGATAACGTCCACATAAGCTACACAAACACATCAGAAAATATTGGAAAATATTTATTGTTGGACTATGAGTATATCGGAAACTCAAACATATGAAAACCTTTATTGTTTAAACTTTAAGCATTACCACACAAGTTATAACGATACGAGTGTCTCACAACTAAACCATTTTCCAAACATAACCATTTATAGTCGTAAACGGAATATATTATCTAAGACTAGCCATATTATATCTAGGTTTTAGTGTTGAAGCCGTTGTCATATCGTACTTGCTATTGTTTTGTATTTCCTACCGTATCACTAAGGTGAGTTCATAGCCCGCTTTTACTTGTTTTCAACCCGGGGAGATACATGCTATAAACTATAACACAAGTCTTTTCTTAAAATGTATGCTTGTCTGATTATTATTATTATTATATCCTAAGTTCCCAGCCAAAGTCCCTTCATCATGAACTATTAGTCACTTGCGAGTGAGCGCAAATATTGTGGATAGTACTATGGGAATTAACGACCCCTAGTCGGTTATCAGAAATAACCGGGGCGCACCATATTTGATTATCTCTAGGTAATTGGCTATTACCTCTGGGGGCAATTTTATTACTTACACGTAATTAGGTGTATGCAGTTAGTATGGTGTCATGAGCTGAGTGCATAATAATCTCTGTTTTTCTATGGTAATTGTCTTCGAAGAAATTATCATCTTTAACTTGTGTTCAACCATTTACTAAACCTATGAATATCACTCAACATTTTTGTTGATCTTTTTAAGCATGTTTATCTCAGGTATTAAAAAGGCGATAGCTAACTCTGGAGGCTGCTTGGCATTGGTATGGTAATAGATGACTTTGATTTACGTTATGGGGACCACATTTTATTAATGGGCAATTTTCATAACAATTCAACTTTGTAAACTTTGTTTTACTACAATAAATGAAATATTTTACGAAAAAGTTATTATTTTTCTTTTGTGTTATGATCCAATTGAGTAGCATCTAAAAAAAAATCTTCCGCTGCAAACCATTTTTGGGGGTGTTACATGTTCCTAGGTGTTTACGCCAAAACGGTGGAGGTTTGATCTAGTCTCAAGCCTATGGTAATCTATGTACTATGACCAGGTAATGAGTGTTTATCTTCCATTTCCATTTACTATATTTGATATACACCCGAGAGATGAGAGAATCCAAACACCCCTTGTGAGGTGCTAATATATAATTTTCGTGCTTGTTATGACTACTGCGGTGCTTTTACTTGTTATGAATTATGTTAAACTAATGCTTCATGCCCCATAACTTATAAATTGATTGGCAAAAAGCACATTTGCTTGAGGACAAGCATATACCAAGTGTAGGGATATTTGATAAGGATTTAAAACGAACACTTTTAAGGGGTCATTTAAGCCCTTAATCGCCCACTTTGATATCCGTTACTGCTTAATTTCGTTCCTTTTCACTTTTTAGATCTCTTGGAAGCAAAATGCTGGAATGATGCATATTTGGATGAAAAGGACTGAAAACATGAAGAAAATGGCAAAGTCAAGATCGAAGACACTCAAGCTGCTGAAACTGAAGCTGACGGCGTCCCAACCAAAGGCGACAAGTCCTCTCTCGGATTTAATTAAAATACACATGACGGCTCTGTATACTTTTTGCTAAAATACACGGCGGCGTCGGGCTTTGAAGAGGAGGGCGTCACTAAGACTTTTCATCTCATACGGCCCGGATCCAATCGGGGCGACGTCCTGCTGAAGCCGAAGGCGTCACAACTACAACATGACACCGTCCCAACAATAACTTGGCCAAGACGAAAACCCTAATGACGACGATTTCACGACGTCCCACACCTATAAAGGCGATGTTGTGCAAGTGTAAATCTATATATATAATTCGATTTTTCAGTTTTTAAAGAGGTAGACTTGTGGAGTAAAAACCCTAAACGTTTGTAGTCCGACTTGGGCAGTATCTTAGGGTCCCAAACCCTATTTTACACATCAAAATAAGTGTTTGATTCCATTAGTATCATTATGTCTTCCATTGAATGTGTGTATGCTTGCTTGTTTAACATGTCCGACTAAATTTCTTGTGTGTTTGCTTAGATCTATGAAACCTAGTTATTAATTATTGATTGGTTGTCTCTTATCTTACTTGTAATTGGCTTAGGAGTGCAATTAGTCTATCTTTGTGTTTAAATGCTTGAGTAATCATTGTGAACATTAGTTTATGAATCACTTAGAGGATTTCGTAGTCTAAACATCCAAAAATTACCTTAAAGTTAGTTTATGAAACATCTAGTGGATTTCGTAGGCAATAACCTTAAGGTAGTCTCAAAGAGTTAGGGAAAAAGGCACACCCTACGACCTTAGAAAACACAGCGCGTTAAGAATAAGGACGTGACAATTCAACCAACAATAAAAGATAACTAGGGAGTAATAGTATCCAGGTAAACACATTTTTAATCATCATACGAGCACACATAAAAAGACATAGACTACGGTAATAGATAATTAGAATAGTAGAGTAATCGGTAGAAGTACCACCCCCAAATCCATTGCCCAGAGATTTTTACCCTTAGCTTTCTAAAAACCAATAAAAGATAAAAAAGAATCATCCTCAACCCCAACCTTAGCGTAGTACACTTCTTGCTAGCATTCCTATTCCCCTAGAGACCGATATCAATACACGAGGCTTACCCAATACTACACTACAACGATTAGGTTCACTGCCTAGGGTGTTGAAAAACTTGCTCGACAAAAGGAAGTTCCTTTGACCCCGGCGCCAAATGCGGCGCATCAATAATCTTGTCCTGTAACATCACGTTGAACCAAAACTTGGCATTTTCATGCGGAGTCCTTTTTCCAAGTTTTATAGGCTAAAGCGGTCCTTTGACCACTTTTTCGTTAGTCAACCACGTTAGTCGGCGTTTGCTTTGTCTTTAGTCCAAGGGCACAAATGTCATTTCCTTATTTCTATATTTTAATCAAACCATGTGTGGTTTACTCTTTTATATGGGTGCTACAATGATTAGTGGCTAATAAAAGCAAAATTTATTCACCACTCATCCCTAAAGTCTCCTCTAAAAAAAATCTTATCCTTAATAATTCTGATCAAATTGTAATAATGGTGCATTGTGGTTGTGTGGAGTAGCGTCTGTGGTAAAGACATGTTGGAACAATGTAAACGCCAGGCGTTACTTCTTGTCCATTGAGGTTGTCTAGTGCATATATAATAATGCTTGTGTTTTTTTAATTTAACATGATATGTTTATAGTTTAATCTTGGTTTAAGATTTTAAGTGTTTTCAAACGTTTGATTTATGCTTTTTTAGGGATCTAGATGTTCGATCAATAGGTGGTTGGATGCACCATTGACAAGCGAGCAAGGGAGGTGGTCCTCTACTTGCAAAGGCACATTCCATGATAAGGCATTACAGAAATGCCAAGCAGCCCATCGGTGAGACAATGGAGGCTACAACGCAGTGCGCCAGAACCAACTAAGAGGGCGGTTAACAAAAACCTAGCTGAACTCCTTGAGAAGGAGAAAATATGTCGTTGAGGAACTTGTTTTCTTGTGGATATTGATCATTTTCGTTTGTATATGGTTTATTTAGTGGGTTTTACTATGTGGTTTTTTGCGTTTTGAATCTGTGGTAGGGTTCTCGTAATTAGTCTTGTGGTGATGGTTGACTTATAAAAAGTCATGGGTTGATGCACTTTGGTCCTTGTACAGTACTAATAGTATTACTTTTATGATTTAGATCTTCTATTGTTATGCCTTTAATACTTGGTCCTTGCCCCAATAAATTATCAAACCCACATCAGTTGCCACACAACTATTATCCAATTCAAACTGCACCATATTAAAATGATCAAACTGATAACACAGATACAAGTATCAAAGATGGATAAATGATCAGAGATGGATGAACAGACACCACCTTTGAGTATCAACATAAACTTGATATGTTGTTGTTCATCCATTTTTGATTATTCATTGTTGTTTGTGATAATAGAATAAGAGTATCTGATGTGCTTGGAGTGTACAAGTTTTAAATTTATAAAAGACGAATTACCAAATTTACCAATAACACATACGAGCAAGTGCACTCGTCCGTTATAGCAAAATTATGAAGGTAAGTCGGGATCGAGGATTTGAGTGAATCTGATTAACAAGTTTGAATCAACTAAGAAAATCCAAAACATATAACAAAGCAAATAGATATAATAAAATTCAGATGATTAAAAACTACACTTGCTTAAACTAGTTTCTTATCCTCGATTAGTATGATTGTGTTAAGCTCTTAACATGTTGGTTATGATAATTAGTTGGTGTACTAATCTATTGTTCTTACAAGTTAAACCTTCGTCAATATTTTAGTTCATAAAAACAAGCATTAAGTTTAACCAATCAATTCAAGTTTCATAAGTTTATTTTCACAAACTTAAACACAAAACATCCATTTGCTTTATCAAATTGCTTAAGAAATGGTCAATACATAAGGTAACCGATTATAGACAAAAGGGTACAATTGATTGTCAACAACTAATCTTACGACCTTTTAGATGTTTCCAATCAATCCAACTTGATAATCAAAAAGCGTTCTTATTACAACCACACATTAGTTCCTTTGTTTAACCAAGAATAATGGGTAAAAACAATCATCCATAGACAAAATAATTATAACTAATTGAATAATAATAAGTTCTTTCGACCTCTACGATTATTATCAACTAGTCAAACTAAATTAATAAATGTCGCTATGAAACTTTAGCACAATTGGATCTTAGAATCAACTTGAAATTGAATCAAAACATGTTAACACAATCACTAACTAATCATATGACAATCAACATCATTTAAGCAAGTGTATAAAGAAACTAGCCACTCATAGCAAACATAAACATAAACTCAAAACTTTGAACATTAGAAAACATGATTAAGAGTCTTACAATGCTTGGAATAAGATTACAAATGGTGATGATTATTATTGGGATAGACTCCTTGAGGTTTTGGCCTCCAAATGTGGTACTTATGGAACTCCAAACTTTCCTGGACTTCTAAGGACAAATTTGAGAGCTTAAGAGCTTTGTTTGATGAGTAGAGAGAGTTGTATTGAAGTGTCTATCTCATATGCTCACAAGAGGTCTCTATTTATACTAGTTCCAAGGCCTAGGGTATTAATTGTTGAACTTGGCCTCCAAGGAGTTAGGAAGGGACTAGAATACACCAAGAGAAGGACCTAGAATCGTTTGGATACAAAGGGAAACTTAGTGATGAAGATTTGGCGAGAAACAGGCCCTCCAACGGATCGGTCACATGACCAACCGATCCGGTTGGTTTCTAAGGGTTCCAACCGTATCGGTTTAGGGTGGCAACCGAACGGTTGGATTGGCGTCCTGAGGCATTTTAATCATCTTCCAACCGATCCGGTTGCATTTGCAACCGATCCGGTTGGTCTTCTGATGACGGAAAATCGACCTTTACTTTATTCTGACTTGTAAAGCTTAGTTCTTCAATCATCTTGGTCTTCTATGGTACTTGAAATCTTGATTTGTGCTTGACATGCTTCCTTTGAAGCGGGAATCTTCCTTTTGTTGAACATTCCTTTACTTTTCCTTCCGTTTCCCTGCACTTGGTTATAAACACTAGACAAACATCTTTTGATGCGATTAAGCTTGAAATAATACAAATATAACCAAATAACATATACAAAAGCACATAGCATCTATGAACATGTCAAGGCGTTATCGTATCCACTCAAAACACAGATCGAAACACAGATCCAAGTATCAAAGATGGGTGAACGATAATTGACTTGTAAATTTCAACAGTTAATATGCATATGAACCAGTAACAATATGTAGAAATGGGTTTCCCATAGACTAACATGACATGATTTCATACATAATGCAAATGGATACATTGTTTAAAGATAACAAATAATGTTTAGGGAGTACATATTCGATGGAAAACATTGGCTTTGAAATGCTTAACTAACATTTTTTTTGTGGTGAAGACAGCTTTGCTGCTGTAATCTTGTTCCTAGTCCAAAATTGTTTTGGGGACCCACCAGAAGCAGCAACAACTTGACTACCAGATTGAGACTGGACCACACTTGGTTGAAAATCACCTTGAGATTGAGCATAAGTTTGACACTGAGGTTTTTCATTTACTTCAAAGTTGTGACCTGTAACCTTTGCCTTCTTCTTTCTTTGTAACTTTTGAGGATGAACCTTTTTTGAGACTGCTGTATATCTTGCCTTGACTTCTGTTACACCTCCTTGCCCAAGACATGTTTTTTGTTGTGGGCATTGCCACATATACCACAAACTACACTCCTACTAGACCATGACAAGTTACTGGTTTTGTCACTATCTTCATTTTAATTAAAAGACTAAAAGCCATATTTCTTTTCTTTCGTAGCCTACCTAATGGTTTATGATGTTTAGGTGAAAGAATGCTTGTAGGCACTTGTGACTTATTCCAATGTTGATAACTATTTATTGGCTGGATGTGGTGTTTGTAAGTTTTTTCCCAAGTCTTAAGCAAGTAACATGGATGAACCCATGATTCAACATATCCTACTTGCATTCCATTGAAGCTCATATACCGATGGGTAGCAACAACATGTTTACATGGCATACTAAGCTCCATCTTCACATGTACAAGCCCTAGCTTCAACATTCACAAAACATTTATCTCCCCATCCACTAACCTGATACTTATCTCCTTCAACCCGTAAAACGGTGTACTTATAAGCCTCTTTCTTTATCAAGTCTAACATGAGGCTGCCTTTGGTGTTAATGGTCCGACATACTTGTCAATTTCATTCACAACAATCACTATTCTTTTCATACAGTATCCTCTAATGTATTCAAATAATAATGATAGTTTGGGGCCTACCTCCCACTAGTTTCCCATTGAACACCTCACACATGTTATTAAGTAACACATCAGAATGAGCCCTCCCTACACATTCATACAACATGTTTGAGTTATACAAACAAGATGTTGAACAATGTCGTAGTACAAAGATGTACCTCAGACATAGATTTGGTTAGTACCTAAAAAATGCGATTTTGACCAATGGGTTGGTGGTATCTTACTTAACCAAGGTTGTCAAAACTAGAACTGCCAACATGGCCTCAAATTACGGGTTGTTGCCTTTTTATCTCCCAAATGTTCCTTGTATGCTTTAGCATTCCATTACAATTTCATATTATCATGGATGTGCCTCAAACAATATATGTGTTCAGCATTAGGGAATACTGCTGCTTAATGCTGGAATGATACCATAAACAAAGGAACATCAATTCATTACTAATAAAAGTAGCATTTATCGAAAATACAAGTGAATATAATCAACTAAAAGGTAACATCACCTTTTGCCTGTCGCTGATAAAAGTGTAGTTTGAGTTTGGTTGCAAGTCAAGATCATCTCCTAGACATTCAAGAAACTAAATCCATTAGTCTTTGCTTTCAAACCACGCAGCAGCATAGGCTAAAGGGTATATTCCATTGTTGCTATCTATACCGAGGCTGTAAGAAGCTCCAGGAAAAGGACCCCTTATAAAAGCACCATCTAACCCCAACAACTCTCTTTGACAAGCTTTATGTCATTCCTTTAAAGCACCTAAGCATACATACATTCTCTTGAAAACTCTGGTTGGACTTGTTGGATCTGTTGGGTTTTACACTTATCCTAACTATTGTATTTGGGTTTGTATTCTGCAACTCTTCAACATAATCTCTTAAAAGGGTGTATTGCTGCTTATGATCACCCATAATCTCATTTTCTGCCTTGTTTTTTTGCCCTAGCCCTTTTGCATAGACACTTAAACTTCAAACTGTTTAGTGAGCTGATCTTGAACAACTGATTGAAATATGGATTGACTTTAACTTGGTCAACTATTTTCTTTGAAAGAAACTTGTAGTCACAAGCTTTAATCTCTCTTGATTGCAAACACTTGTGTTCATCCGTGAAAGTTCGAACACTCCATAAATCTTTAGTTGTATTTTTGGCTACATACAACAACCATGGGCAATCTTTTGCTTGCTTATTGAGTGATCGCAAATATACATCCCTTCCAAGACCTCTTGTTATCGGCCCAATTTTCCTCTTTGGTGTTCCCAGCCCAACACCTTCACTTGTACCACAAATAGGTATTGTTACAACACACCTAACCCTAATTCTCTGTTTGTCATTCTTACTGAGTTGCAATTTCCTCCTAGTCTGTATTGAAAGCATATTGATCTTATCTTTCACTTCTTTTGCACTTACAAAAGTTTGACCAGAAAAAGTATACTTGATCCTCTACTTGTCTGCCTCACTTAATTTTTATTTCTTGTATGTCCTCATTTTTTTCTTTCTAATAACATACTCATCCACATTCTCATAACCACTTGCAAACTCATTATCATCTAAAAGATCTAAATCATTTTCTTAAAAATCATTTGGTATTTGGTTGAAGCTACTTATATATGGTAACTATGTAGTCTCAGTCACTTTGAACAGATTAACATCAATATCAGGCTCCTCAAAAGTATTTGCCTCATCAACAACTGTGTTTCCATCTCGATTGTTCTCAATATCATCATCATCACTTACATAATTATCTATTTCACTCACATTTTCATCACTTAAAGCTTCATCAATTTCACATACACGGCAAATTTCCTTTTAGATACTAACAGGGATTACATATTTTCTCCTCTTGATGACTTAACTCTTGATCATTTTGACATACCTCTTCAGGAGTATCTATTTGAATATGCTCAACATGTTTATCTATTTGCTGGTTGACATCACCTACAACATCTTCAGTTTGACAGACCTCTAGGATGAAAACAAGGGTTCTATTTTTGGCATCTGACTAGATTGTACCAAAGTATTGACTTACAAAGGTTGATGTGTAACCTGACATAAATCCTCTACTATAGATTTATTAACAATATTTTCTAAGAACAATTTGTTTGAGCAATATGGAACAATAGCAAGAGTTGCCTTTTTCTTTGTTGCATCCACATCAACAATAACTGTCCTAATTGACTTTGGTTACATTTCATCAACATCCAATGTTGTCTTACCATTTTCAACATAAGCTTCTATCATCTTATGGTCATCAACAAGATCTTTCAATATTTCTAAATTTGCACTCTCACTTAAGCTATACAAACCATCATCTAAATTACTACCGGCAACAAAGTAATAGTAATTTTTTGAACCAAGCTCGTAATCCAATTCATATATAAGAACATCTAACTCTTCAAATGACACACTATCAACATCAACCAAATCAACTAAATTTTCCATACCTCCAATGTATATTCTAGGCCGATTATTTAAAGCCCAAGTGATGAACCCTCATTCTAAACATATTAGATCTACCACCTGAAAACATGTCAATATATGTTTAGGACATTCTCAAAAGTTAATTGCCAAAAATAAATACCCCAATTAGAAATTCCAATGTTTATAATCAAAATAAAAACAATCTAGTATTTCTTAGCAGAGAGTTGTACATAACGGTATCATCAACTGGATAACCGGATGTCTTCACTCTCCATAGAGTAAAATCCATGTTTTGTTTTTGATTAATAAAAGCGGGTTTTGTGACATGCAATTAGCATTTGTGAATTGATAATTCTTATACGAAAGTTACGGGACGAAAATTAATACGTTGATGAGTGTATAATACTCATCATTTTTAGTCAAATCTGACGCAAAACATTTAAAATGCTCGAAATGCATCAAAATACTGAAAATATCTCAAAATTGCATTTTATATGTTTCGGATGCAAAATGTTTAAAATCAGATGAAAAATGAGCTAAGTTTGCATAATTGGCAGTTTTAGTCCCCCGATTTTCAAAAGTTGTCAGAAATAGTCCCTGAGCACTTATTTTATAAGAAAAGTCACCAAAGGTCCTTTTGAAATCATAAGTTGTCATAATTAGTCCTTTGGTGAAAATGTCAAAAGTTTTGAGAAATTACAAGTTTAGTCCTTTGAGTTTCAAAAGTGGCAAAAATGGCCCTTAAATTATTTGAGAATGACAAGTTTGGTCCTTGGAATATTGGAGATTTTCAAGTTTAGCCCTTGGATTATAATTTCAGAATGTACATTATTGGTCCCTGGAAAATCAGACTTGGTAGTTTGGTCCTTAACTACACCATTGGATCTAATTCTATCCTAAAGCCCAATACCCTTTATACCCGGTCCACTCCAAACCCACACGTTTTTACCCATCAACCCGTTATCCCAACCCGTTTAAAAATAAAACGCCCTTGTTTTTTCTCCTTCACCCAACTATCTCAAAACAACTCACCATTTCCATACCTCCATCACCAGCCACACTTATCACTCCACCTCACCAAATCGAAGCAATTAATGCTTCCTTCCCCTCGCACTCAATCCTGTCCCAAGTTGCTTCATCGTTTTTTCCAAAAACTAAATCAACGGCTAAAAGGAGTCGATCATCCAACGGCCAATTTTGGTGGGAAAGGTTGAGTCTCAAAGGGAAGCTTTTTGTTGACTATATAGAGAGAAGAAGGCAAAAAGAGTAGTTTTTAGTTAAAATTATTATAGTAGCTAGTGTAATTCCAGTTTTAATGTTTTCAAGTTATATTAAGCTTTTGTAACCTCCATGAACCACCTCAGTTTCTTTGTGTTTTTTGAAATTTAGCTTTGTGGTAAAATCAGTGTTTAATCTTTTAATGTTACTTAATATTGCTTATTAGAGTTAATTTGGTTCATTCCGACTTATTTCAAAAATAATTGCAGCTCGTTCTCATTATTAATCAAAAACATAAAAAATTGAGAAAATAAATAGTTGAAAGAAAAAAAAAAGTTCAAATCCTCTTAAGAGCTTCTAACAAGCTTTGCCATTGTTGTTTGAGCCTTGTTAAGCTAAATTATAGCTTATTCAAGGTTTATAGTTGTTGCACTTTTCATTTACTCAAAAGCAAAAATTGGTCAACAAGTCAAAGCCCCATTTTGAAAGCCAACATGGATTCTGATCTTTGGGTATGGATTTGAACCGAGTTATTTGGGTTGAAAATGATTTAGGTTAGTGGTACTTTCTGATGATTTGCATGCCATAGTGGTTGGACACTTGTAAGTGTTTAGAATCATTTCTTTCATATCTGTTGCCACATTATTAGTTCAGTAGTAATCCGCGTTTTATTGTTATTATTACATTTGTTAGTTCAATTTTGATAATAGATCATAGTTAGTAAGCTGTCTTGATTAGATTTAAGGATAGATATAGAATAGATTGCATTTTAACATCTTAAGGATTGTTTGGCACTAGGCCATAGATCTGTGATAGAGGTTAGATCAATGGTCTAAGTGAGTACATTATAAGCTTATATAGGTTAGTTGCATTTATAGTAGCCTTGAGTTTGCATCTACGCATATTAAGTCAAAATCCCTTTTCAATCTGTTTTGAGTTCTTATCTGTTGGATTTAAGTTGCAAAAGCTTGAACATAGGAGTAGGATTAATGAGATAGCTTAATTTGGTCTTCTTTCATCATATAACATCAAATTTAACTTTGTGTTGAGAGATCAAATCTCACAATAGTCAACTTTTCAAAACTGCTTCAAAAGTCAAAAAGTGAAAAAGTCATTTTTCACCAAGGTTGGAGGAATTTTTCATTGATTCATTATTGGATCAAATCAAGTGATATTTTGGATTTTACAACTTCAGTTGGTCTAGTTTTGATAAATGAATTTTGGAGAATTTATGGAATTATTCTTAAGCTATAAACAAGCTGCTCAATAAGCCCTTTGTTGCCTGTTGCTCAAGCATCACTGAATGTGAACCTCCCCTTCTTCTTGAAGCTCTCAAGGCTTCAATATAGCTTATCATTACCTCAAATTTGGTCTAGATGGTCTTTGGTTGGTGGACTAGAGGGTGTTACTTTTGTTTTTGACTATAGCTTATTAAATAAGCTTGTGCAACAGCTTAAAGATAGGGGTTAAGACTTGTTTGAGTTAAAAATCAGTTAAAATAAATCTTGATTAGTGCATCATTAGTGGTTAGGATTAGTTGTAACCAGCTTCTTTAAGTTAGTTTTAGCATATAATAGCTGTATTAATGAATTGGTGCTTTCTAGAGCTTTTTAGATTATTCTAAGTGCTTATTCTCAAGCAGTTTGGCTACTGACCTCATATTCTCACACATAAGCCATAGTTTTTATATTTTTCTTAGATTCAGAATATTAATTTAGACTTTTTCTGAATTTTTCATATTTTTCTAGCACTGTTTGCTATTTTTCTTCATTTAAAACAGTTTTAGGCATTTTTAATTAGCTTTTAATACAATTAAATCAGAAAAGTTTCAAAAAAATAAGTTTTCATTTTTCCTAGGTTAAGACAAATATAAAAGTCAAAAAAATATTTTTCCAGATTTTTCTTAGTTAAATTTGTAATTTTTAGCAATTTAATTAGTTTTAAATAGTTTTTAATTCATAGAAAATAGAAAAATAATCAGAAAAATACAAAATTAGTTTTGAAAATTCTCTATAGTTATTTTAGATTTTTCTAAGTCATAATTTCATTTTTCTAACTTTATTTCATATTTTCTTGTATTTTAGGGTATTATTAAATAAGTAAAATAGTTTTTAATTAATAATAATTAAATAAATAGTCATAAAAATAATTTTCTTTTTCTCAAAATTTTCTCTTATCATTAGGTTTGTAAAAATGTCATTTTTATATTTTTAGGATTAATCTTTGTTTCAATTTCATTTTTCTTTTATGCGTTACGTAGTTTTAATTTAAATTTATAAAAGAAAAATCAAAAACATCAATTTTAAAAATAGTGATAGCGTTTATTTAATATAATTTAGCTTTTTAATTTTCTTTAATTTGTATTTAAGCCCCTGTAATTTATAAACTTTCTCTTTAGGTATAATTATTCATAATCATAACATTTCCGTTCAAATCCTCCCGATCACTATTCGTTTGATTATTCATCGCACAACTTCGTTGGGACTTAACGACGAGGATACACTATACTCCTCTGGACTTAATTGCATTGCGTTCTGACATTTGACTTTTATGGTTGACCATTCACAAGTGGTTGACTAATAAAAGATAGACCGTCGGAGCGATCAAAGGCGCCCGCTTGCCGGTCTTGCTAATAATCTTACGTAGCAGATTAGTGATTTGAATATTCACTCCTTGTTCATACCATCTATATATGTTTATATTTTCTTATAAAATTCCAAAAATCCCAAAACATTTTAAAATCAGTTTTCAACAAACACAAAACCCAAAGATTTTTTCTTTCTTATATTTACAAAATGTTTATCCAAAAACCCAAAAATATTCATCTTTACCCTCTTACCCTTTTTGATTCTTTATCCCTTTACCCTCTATCCATTTGATTCTAAACTGTCAAACTGTCAAGCTACCTCACACAAGCTAGCCACTTGTGAATGGCTAACCGTAAGAAGCTTAAAACTGCTTAAAACACAAATACAATGAAGTTCTGGAGAATAGAATGAATTCACGGGTCGTTAAGTCCCACGGAGACTCAATGGTGTGTGAACACTTGATCAGATGATAGAATGATCACTAAGGATAGTGATCAGCAAGGATTTTGATGGATGACTATACCTAAAGAAAAGTTATAAATTTCATTGACTTAAATACAAATTAAAGGAAATTAAAAAGTTAAAATATATTAAATAAAAGCTATCACTATTTTTACAATGATGTTTTAGTGATTTTATAAAACAAAATATCTTAAATAAACTATTTTAACTAAAACGTAAACTTAAATTATCTAAAAACGTAACTTAAAATGAAAACATACGTTATTTATAAAAATTACGCTGGGCGTGCAAAACGTAAAATTTATGAAATAAAAGGCCTACTAATGTAAAAACAATTTTCTTACCTACTATATGACAAAAGAAAATTTTAGAAAAAAGATTTATATTTTTTAGACTTTTATATTTTTATTATGAATTAAATACTATTAAACACTAATTAATTAATTAAAAATACTAAAACATTTAGGAAAAATCTGAAACTTTTTGATAAAATACTTTATATTATTACAAAGATAAGAAAAATACAAAACATGAAAAAGCTGGTCTAAATAAGCTAGAAATAAGCTAGTTTATGCGTATAAGCTAAAATGAAAACAAAGGGGTAAGTATTTATTTGTGCAAGATTAAACCAAGACAAGTCCCAAGAGTTGGTTTTGTTGTGGTGTGTTGGAGCGTGGAATGGTCTTTGAAGGTCACAGTTGAACTGAGCAACTCTTTTTTTTTGGACTTTATTTTTTTCTTTTTGATTTTTCTTCTTGAAACTTGTTAAGCACACTTAAATAAGCACTTTTTATAGCTACAACTCTTTATGAAAACGACCAATAAGCTGAGTTTTAAGCTTGTGATTCCAACAGTTAACAAAAAAATGAACAAGCACAAGGATTTAAGCTAAAATGGCTAAAAAGCTAGAAATAAGCAAAAGGCTAACGAAGAATAAGCTAAGTAAATGATAATAAGCTATATTAACAACTGAAAAAGCAAAGTGACTTATAAATAAGCACTAAACAAGCCAGAATAAGCAATTACTTTAACTGTTTGCACAGGACATGCTTTGAAAGGACCTAAAGTAAGCTGATGAATAAGCACTTAATAAGCTAGTTAGAAGTAAACTTATATTTTTCTAATTTTGTTAAGCAGCTAAACTTTAATATCCCAAAAGGATTTAAGCTAAACCTTAATATTAAGTACACAATAAAATTCTAAAGTTTATTCAAAAACGGGTATTTAGAAATTTTGACTTTTTATAAAATGAACTAGTTTGACTTTTATGAACTTGAAATTGATTTTAATGACTGATTATGTTATAATAAGCTATACTAAGGTGAGTTTAAGCTATTTTAACAAGTTTTAAGCTAATTTGATGAGTTTTGCAATCTAAAATTTTACAGATTATGAACTAGGACATAATTAATATGATTTTGACTTTTTAACTAAAGAGGACTGATTTTTATGCTTGAAATGAATTATCTAGAGCTAATGTAACATGAAACAACTAATAACAATGACACAAATGCACTTTAACTTGAATAACTAAGCGGTTCCAAACACCCCTTTATAAGGTTGTTTTGAAGCTTATAATACTAAAACAAGCTTATAGACCAAGTAATCTGTTTCATATCTTAAATTAGCTATAATTAAACATATTTGAACTACTAATGATCACAGATTCAAGTATAAGCACAAAATGCAATCTGAATTAAAATGGAAATGAGAATAATACTCACAAGGACCCAGCTTGTTTGCAGGCTAAAACCAGAACCATAACTACCCTAATCTAGTCTAATCCAACCCAAGTTCATCTCTGCATCACCCCATATCCATTTCTAAACCAAATTCCACCTCAGTTGACTTTCGTTGACCAAATGGAATTTTGAAATGATAATCTGAGTAATGAATTTATGAGTAAATATTAAGCTAAAATGATAAAAGCTTATATGGGAGCTTATATGGCATAACATCAACTACAAACAATCATTCAGATGAACTTGATAACTTGACATTGAAAATATAATTTAATTCATGAAATTATACTGAAAAAGGTTTATAAAACACTGAAATTACATAAGAAAGTACTTGGAAGCTTAATTAAACACTGGAAAATGAAAATTAACTAGTTCGACATTTTCTAAACTAAAGCTACACTCTTCTTTTTTTTTTGCTTCTCTTTCTTCACTTATTTATACTTCAAAAGTGCTTCCATGCCTTATATCCCACTTTTATCTTAGCCATTGGATGACTTGAGGCCATTTTGGCCATAGATTTGGTTTTGGCGGGAAAATGGTTTTGACCATTGGGAGAGATTGAGTGTATGGGGGAGGGTTGCATTTAATGTTATTTGTTTTGTGTTGAGGTGGAGGAAACAAGGGGAGGTGAAGGTTGACTGGAGGAGAGGTGTGTGTGTGGTGAGGTTGAGTGTTTGCTTGAGGCAGTGGGTGGGGAAGAAGAGGATTTGGCGGGTGCTTGTTTGTTTTGTGAAAAGGTTGACGGGGTATTAATAATCAAGGGGGTCAAAAGTTGTAAGGGTCCAAAGGCTATGGCAGGGGTCAAAATGAATTATGACAAGGCCAAGAGTGTTAAGGGTTTAATAATACACAAGGACCTATTTGCAATTTTCTGAAAATACAAGGACCACTGCTGCCATTTATGCAAAGTTTCCCCAAGGGACTAAAAGTGACAAGTTTTAATAATATAAGGACTAAACTTGACATTTTCAAATTTCCAAGGGCCATTTTTGCCAATTTTTAAACTTGGAGGACCAAACTTGTAATTTCTCAAAACTTTTGATATTTTTCACCAAAGGACTAATTTTGACAAGTTATGATTTAAAAAGGACCTTTGGTGATTTTTCTTTTGAAATTAGGACTCAGGGACTATTTCTGACAATTTTAGAAACTTAGGGGCTGAAACGCCAATTATGCAAACTAAGCTCATTTTTCATCTGATTTTGAACATTTTGCATCTGAAACATATAAAATGCAATTTTGGAATATTTTCATATTTTTGATGCATTCGAGCATTTTTAAACGTATTGCAGTTCAGATTTGACTAAAAATGATGAGTATTTACACACTCATCAAAAACCATAGGAGAATTGCTAGCTGAAGAACGAGAGGCTCGCAAATCTAGGGAAGAATTATTAGTCCTAGAGCATGAAGCTCTAAGGCGTTCCCAATTTCTTAAGGCAGCTCTATATGATGATGACGAGGAGAGTTTTATCCTTTTAAGAATATTATTTCTCAACTCCCTCAGTCAGTTGATATCCCAGCATTTGAGATTCCATCTCAAACAACTGCTATCACACCCGAAGCTCCTACTCACTCACGAACATGGGGCCGAGCTTCTTGACCTGTTCCTGAAAAGGAATCGGACGAATTCATAAAGTCTAGTGTTGAGAACCTTGTCCCAATCAGAGAGTCACAGGAATTTCGATCATATGTGTGATTCTTCTTTCCCTCTTGAGTGTTCAAACGATCAATTTGAGACTTTCTCCGATGGTAGCGAAGACTATGCTTCTTATGGAAACATTGAGTATGTTGAGGCATCACTTCCACATCGATGCTGATCATCTTTTTGAGGAGTTCACCGATGAACTCACTCACATCAATCCACTTTCATCGGAAAGTGATGATAGTCTCTTTGATTTCAAAGCCGATCTGGGAGAAACTGAAAGTCTCCTTGATAATGATCGTTCACTCACTTCTTATCCCAACAGTCCAATAGAGAATGTTGATCACTTTGTTCCTGAAACATTCAAAGCTACTTTCACCAATCCTCTATTTGAATTCGACTCTGAATTCACTTTAATTTCTGAGAATCCACTCTTTGATACTCAGATTGAGGATAGTAATGAGTCCACAATGGAACAAGAATTCACATATTTACATCATGTGAATGATTCTCTTCATGAGGAGTTCGCCGGTGAACTCACTCATATCATGACTTTCGCCGAGTATGATCTTGGATGGCAAAAATAATGATCGGGGGGAAAAGTTCTCAATCATGAGAGTTTGTATTTCTATGACAAATTTTCCAACCCTCCCTCCCGAGATGCTTTCCAAACCAAAGAGCTCAATCGATAAAATCCAAACGAGTGCAACTGCACTTGATCCTAAGGAAGAAGATCTTATCATGATCGTCATCATGATTTTCCTTCTTTTCTTCACCTACCTGGTGACTTCCTCTCTTCTTCACTCCTTCGGGAATGAAGACACTATCTTTGATCCCGCATTTTCATTTATCATGTTTGAGCCGGTTCTATGTATATCTCATCGGTGTGGAACTTTCACGTACTTCAATGTTTATACAAACATCTTGAATGAAAGTCTGATGGAGATTGTCTCTTCCACTTACTTCCCCATGAACAACTTAATTGAGGTCGAGTCAAGCTAGCGACTCAATCAAAAATGAGTTAAACATGGGTTTTCACCCATGTGTACCACCCTAGTGTGGGGGAGTTGCCCCACATGTTGTATATATATCTAAATATATATATATATATATATATATATATATATAATTTCAAAAATAATGCCCGTAGTATTTCCCTTTTACGTTCTATGTTTCGGCATAACAGTAGGTAATTTGAATATTGAGGGCAATATTCATTTCTAGTGTGGGGGAATTCTCACGAATTTTATCATGTAATTATACCACCCATTCCCCATTTTGGCCATTTTTTTTTTTTTTGGAGTAAGTGTTTTGCACTTACTCAGCTTACTGTTATCAGTCCGCCATGTCTAATAAACAAAAGGATTGGCTAATCCAAGAGCAAACGGCTCTTGGTAAAGATATCTCAAATCCGTTGACGGCTTGCAATTTGCCCAAAATTGTATGGTGTTGAGCTCACCATATCTTTAATTAGTGAAGAGTTGGCTAGCCCGCAAGTTTATGGCTTGTGGTAAAGGCAGTTGGAAACCATAATTGGTAATCAGCTCACCAAAGATAATTTATCTAAAGAGTTGGCTAGTCCAGAAGCAAACGCTTCGGTAAAGACAAATCAAATCCGTTGGAAGCTTTGATTTGCTCAAAATCACATGGTTATCGGTGTACCATAGTTCTTACTTGAACTGAAACAATTGGCTACTCCATAAGTAATGGCTTTTGGTAAAGAGATTCAAATCCATTAAGTTTTTCTCAAAAGATTGCTAGGGACTAGCAATAGTTTAGTGTGGGGGATTGATGAGTGTATAAATACTCATCATTTTTAGTCAAATCTGAACTGCAAAACATTTAAAATGCTCAGAAATGCATCAAAATACTGAAAATATCTCAAAATTGCATTTTATATGTTTCAGATGCAAAATGTTTAAATCAGATGAAAAATGAGCTAAGTTTGCATAATTGGCAGTTTTAGTCCCCCAAGTTTCAAAAGTTGTCAAAAATAGTCCCTGAGCACTTATTTTATAAGAAAAGTCACCAAAGGTCCTTTTGAAATCATAAGTTGTCATAATTAGTCCTTTGGTGAAAAATGTCAAAAGTTTTGAGAAATTACAAGTTTAGTCCTTTGAGTTTCAAAAATGGCAAAAATGGCCCTTAAATTATTTGAGAATGACAAGTTTGGTCCTTGGAATATTGGAGATTGTCAAGTTTAGCCCTTGGATTATAATTTCAGAATGTACATTATTGGTCCCTGGAAAATCAGACTTGGCAGTTTTGGTCCCTTAACTACACCATTGGATCTAATTCTATCCTAAAGCCCAATACCCTTTATACCCGGTCCAGTCCAAACCCACAACCCGTTTACCCATCCAACCCGTTATCCCAACCCACGTTTAAAAATAAAACCGCCCCTTGTTTTTCTCCTTCTTCACCAACTATCTGCAAAACAACTCACCATTTCCATACCTCCACATCACCAAGCCACACCCTTATCCTCCACCCTCACCCAACAATCTAAGAAGCAATTAATGCTTCCTTCTCCCTCGCACTCAATCCTGTCCCAAGTTGCTAAATCGTTTTCCCGCCAAAAACTAAATCAACGGCTAAAAAGTCGATCATCCAACGGCAATTTTATTGGTGGGAAGGTTCAGAGTATCAAGGGAAGCTTTTGTTGACTATATAGAGAAGGCAAAAGCGAGGGAGTAGTTTTTAGTTAAAATTATTATAGTAGCTAGTGTAATTCCAGTTTTAATGTTTTCAAGTTATATTAAGCTTTTGTAACCTCCATTGTAACCTCAGTTTCTTTGTTAAGTTTTTAATGAAATTTAGCTTTGTGCTAAAATCAGTGTTTAATCTTTTAATGTTACTTAATATTGCTTATTAGAGTTAATTTGGTTCATTCCAGCTTATTTCAAAAATAATTGCAGCTCGTTCTCATTATTAATCAAAAACATAAAAAAATTCAGAAAATAAATAGTTGAAAGAAAAAAAAAAGTTCAAATCCTCTTAAGAGCTTCTAACAAGCTTTGCCACTTTGTTTTTTGAGCCTTGTTAAGCTAAATTATAGCTTATTCAAGGTTTATAGTTGTTGCACTTTTCATTTACTCAAAAGCAAAAAATTGGTCAACAAGTCAAACTGCCCCCATTTTGAAGAGCCAACATGGATTGTGGGTATGGAAATGGTTTAGACCAGAGTTATTTGGGTTGAAAATGATTTAGGTTAGTGGTACTTTGCTGATTTGCATGCCATAGTGGTTGGACACTTGTAAGTGTTTAGAATCTGTTTCTTTCATATCTGTTCTGCCACATTATTAGTTCAGTAGTAATCTGTTTGTTTTTATTGTTATTATTACATTTGTTAGTTCAATTTTGATAATAGATCATAGTTAGTAAAATTTTCTTGATTAGATTTATGGATAGATATAGAATAGATTGCATTTTAACATCTTAAGGATTGTTTGGCACTAGGCCATAGATCTGTGATAGAGGTTAGATCAATGGTCTAAGTGAGCTGTTATAAGCTTATATAGGTTAGTTGCATTTATAGTAGCCTTGAGTTTGCATCTATTCTGCATATTAAGTCAAAACCCCTTTTCAATCTGTTTTGAGTTCTTATCTGTTGGATTTAAGTTGCAAAAGCTTGAACATAGGAGTAGGATTAATACAGATAGCTTAATTTGGTCTTCTTTCATCATATAACATCAAATTTAACCTGTGTTGAGAGATCAAATCTCACAATAGTCAACTTTTCAAAACTGCTTCAAAAGTCAAAAAGTGAAAAAGTCAATTTTCACCAAGGTTGGAGGAATTTTCATTGATTCATTATTGGATCAATTCAAGTGATATTTTGGATTTAACAAGTTCAGTTGGTCTAGTTTTGATAAATGAATTTTGGAGAATTTATGGAATTATTCTTAAGCTATAAACAAGCTGCTCAATAAGCCCTTTGTTGCTGTTACACTTCAATCAGAATGTGAACCTCCCCTTCTTGCAGAAGCTCTCAAGGCTTCAATATAGCTTATCATTACCTCAAATTTGGTCTAGATGGTCTTTGGTTGGTGGACTAGAGGGTGTTACTTCTGTTTTTGACTATAGCTTATTAAATAAGCTTGTGCAACAGCTTAAAGATAGGGGGGGTTAAGGATTGTTTGAGTTAAAAAGCAGTTAACATAAATCTTGATTAGTGCATCATTAGTGGTTAGGATTAGTTGTAACCAGCTTCTTTAAGTTAGTTTTAGCATATAATAGCTGTATTAATGAATTGGTGCTTTCTAGAGCTTTTTAGCTTATTCTAAGTGCTTATTCTCAAGCAGTTCTGTTGCAGCCTCATATTCTCACACATAGTTTTTATATTTTTCTTAGATTCAGAATATTAATTTAGACTTTTCCTGAATTTTCATATTTTTCTAGCACTGTTTGCTATTTTTCTTCATTTAAATCAGTTTTTAGTACATTTTAATTAGCTTTTAATACAATTAAATCAGAAAAGTTTCAAAAAAATAAGTTTTCATTTTTCCTAGGTTAAGATAAATATAAAAAGTCAAAAAAATATTTTTCCAGATTTTTCTTAGTTAAATTTGTAATTTTTAGCAATTTAATTAGTTTTAAATAGTTTTTAATTCATAGAAAATAGAAAAATAATCAGAAAAATACAAAATTAGTTTTTAAAATTCTCTTTAGTTATTTTAGATTTTTCTAAGTCATAATTTATTTTTTCTAACTTTATTTCATATTTTCTTGTATTTTAGGGTATTATTAAATAAGTAAAAATAGTTTTTAATTAATAATAATTAAATAAATAGTCATAAAAATAATTTTATTTTTCTCAAAATTTTCTCTTATCATTAGGTTTGTAAAAATGTCATTTTTATATTTTTAGGATTAATACTGTTTCAATTTCACATTTTCTTTTGTACGTTACGTAGTTTTTAATTTAAAATTTATAAAAGAAAAATCAAAAACATCAGATTTTAAAAATAGTGATAGCGTTTATTTAATATAATTTAGCTTTTTAATTTTCTTTAATTTGCATTTAAGCCCCTGTAATTTATAAACTTTCTCTTTAGGTATAATTATTCATAATCATAACCCATTTCCCGTTCAAATCCTCCCGATCACTATTCGTTTGATTATTCAGTCGCACAGCTCGTTGGGACTTAACGACCAGGGGATACACTATACTCCTCTGGACTTAATTGCATTGCGTTCTGAGCTGTTTGACTTTTATGGTTGACCATTCACAAGTGGTTGACTAATAAAAGATAGACCGTTCGGAGCGATCAACAGTCTATGTGTTTATGGGCGGGAAGAGGGTTAGATTACATGTGGAAATAATACAGACATTTTTAATCAAAATAAGAAAATGACATTTGTGCCCTTAGACTAAAGACAAAGCAAACACCGACTCAGGGAAAAGTGGTCAAAGGACTAGTTTAACTTATAAAACTTGGAAAAAGGACTCCCGACGACGAAAATGCCAAGTTTTGGTTCAACGTGATGTTTTAAGACAAGATTAGGGACCAACAGTGTATTTTAGTCTTAATATAATAATAAATAATTAAACACGTGTCGAACAACGAGTGAAGTTGAGCAATTGAGCATTACCAAAATGAGAAGTGAGTAGGATTTGACATTTTCTTCAACCCATTTCAACTTTTTATACTATTTAGGGATTAAGTCGTAGAATAACATTTTACTTTTCAAAGTGTACCGTTTTAGTACGTGTACTTTTTTAAAGTTGTAAAATAGCAACATATTTTCATAAGTATTAAAATTTGATATATGACGATGACGTGTCATACCCGAAAGTTTGACGCGTGACACTATTTATAGCGTGACACGTCATCGTCACGTACCAAATTAGAACATTTATGAAAATACGTTGTAATTCTATAACTTTAAAAAATTACACGTACCAAAATGGTACATTTTAAGAAATATTTTGCTATTCTATGACTTAGAGTGTGTTTG
The DNA here is from genome assembly GCA_910596185.1 of Chrysanthemum makinoi. NCBI lineage: Eukaryota > Viridiplantae > Streptophyta > Magnoliopsida > Asterales > Asteraceae > Chrysanthemum > Chrysanthemum makinoi. Next base: position 267,211,836 of record OU343224.1, read on the forward strand.
TCAAAAGTAGCAGTGAGCAGTAGTTGTGACAGCTCACAGCTTCTTAAAGAAACATTGAAAAAATGAGCATTCCAAAAAAATAGCAAATCTCACCGCTCATTTGCCAAACAACTAAAAATTAAAATCTTTAATTCATTGCTCACCGCTCATCATTCTAAAAAGCTCCATACAGCTCCGTGCCAAACATACACTTAATCTCTGCATTTATGTCATTTTCTCTTATTTAATTTGTATTTTTGTTTTGATTTTTAAGTTTTTAACCCATTTTCTCCAAAAAATTTATCAGGAAAGTAGGTATTTAAAAGTGTGCGTGCGGTATCTATGTCTACATAGGGTAGGTACACATCTACGGTCTACACTACACTACACGTACTCTCTTTATTTTTTTTATTAAGAGATAAATAGTGTCAAGATGAAAAACAGGTTTTGATTTAGGCTATAAAATCTTTTATTTGAATTCGTCATGATGAAAAAGACAGTTTATTTCAGGATGATGCGTGTGTACAAAATTAAGGAAGAAGAATGTATTTTACTCTGTGGAGGTGATGCAACTCGAAAGACTCCGGTGGAAGTAGGTATCTATTTGGAAGCGTGCGTGCGGTATCTGTGTCCGTATAGGGTAGGTATACATCTACACGTACTTATTTTATTACGTAATTCACATCAAATAAAAATAATAAAAAAAATCTAATCTCACTGTCTCTCTCTCTCACATGTGTCACACTCCTTCACATCTCCACAACCTTCCATCTTTGAGCTAATCTCCATCTTAACTCTCATCTTAATCATCCACTATTCAACAACAACAACAATGACGTCATCATCATCGCTTCGAACGAGCTTGATCACCGACATCGAGTATCAATCCGGAAAGTTTCTTATCCAATGGTGGAATGAGATCGATGATTCGAAGGAGTGGCAGGACGGTGTTTTTTATGTCCTCTGTGCTGCTTATGCCTTCGTTGGTTTAATTGCTTTGGTAAAAAAAATTATTAGATCTTTTTTAATAAACTAATTTTCGATATTTGACTTTTATTAGGGCTTGTAATTTGTATGTTTTGATTAGTTGATGAATGATGAGGAGTGTGACATAGTGTTTATTTTGGGCTTGTGTTTGATTTAATTTAATTGTTGCTATAAATTAATGTTTCTAAAACTACTTTTGACCTAAAACAGGCGTCACTTTTTTGGAAAGTTAGTTGACGTTTATGTTTGGCAAAATAAGCGGTAGATTTTAGTATTAGTCTATTAGAAGTAGTTTACAATTACACCTTTTCAACAATTTGGAAAGTTAGTTACGTAGGGTATGTTTGGCACAATTAGCATAGGTGTTAGAATTAGCGGTATATATTTAATTCGTTTTATAAAAGTGTTTGGTAACTTAGCCTGTGATTATAAAGTGAAAGATGACAAAAAAAAGCTAATATCTAAATGCTTTTAAAAAGTAGTATTTAGAATGGAAAAAAAAAACAAAAAGATAAAATTCTCATTGCCAAACGAGCTTTTAATTCAAAACGCTAAACGCTCCTTGCTAAACATACCCTATATACACTACAAACACAACACACAATTGTCGACTTGGCCCACAGCATCTGAGACTGTATGGATACCGTTAAGCTACAAGCCCTTTGGTGGTAGTTACACTTTATTACGTGAAAGTGAATTACATGCTTAAAAGTAGCCATTGACCTATATTAAACGTCTAAGTTAGAATGCGTGTTATAATTTGATTATTGAGTGTATTTGGAGTTACTTTTAACTAGTTAGGTGAAATGTATATGGGCTTTAGAAATCAGACGAGCTATGTTAAGTTAGAATAGTCTTGGGTTATGAGATTTGAGCTTTTGAAGAATTATGGTTTGGCGACTTCATTGAAGGTGGTAAGGTACAAGCTACATTTGAGACGTTGATACCTAATTATGAACAAAATGTATATCGGTTTAAGCATTAGGTTTGGTTTTAAAGTTAAAAGTATAGCTTCTACATTCGGTTGGTGTTCACAAAGTAGGCCTTATGTCACTTGCAAAAAATTCAGAACTCAATAAAAGATGCCAAAAAGTCATTTGCGTCTTCTGAACTAAAAGTCATTTTATGATGCAAAATTGGCAAGGAGTTAATTTCAATTCTGAGGGATACAATAAGCTCTCACTTATACAAAAGAGTGTAAGCATTAATACATAAACTTACCATGAGGTAATGGCAGTGTTTGAGTTCAGAAACTAAGACCTATTCAAATATTGGGGCAATTGCATATATACCCATTAAAACTTGCATATTTGCATATATACCCAAAACATGCTTAAGTTGCATTGTAAATCATGCATTGAAAACTTGTATTTTGGGGAAATATGCAAATATTTGAGTTTTAGTGGGTATATATGCAATTCTCCCTCAAATATTAAATGTGTAGTATAGTCATGGTTTTGAAATGAAGGATTTACTGTTATGATTTGTGGTAGGTTGGGCCGACTGTTTGTCGTGGATCCAAATTAATCTTAAATACTGTTGTGGCCTTGTGGGTTGTTGAATAGCTTTGGCTTTTAAGTTACATTAGTTTTTGCTTTTGATTACATCACGTATGGGAGCATGGTGTTTTGTTTTCTTTTTGGAATACTTGAAATGTTTATTGAAGTTCTCTGTATCACTAATGGAATGTTTACTTAGAATCATAAGTAGGGCTTTTATTAGACAAACGAGTATCTTAATTTGAATCTTACAAACCAAACTAATCGTGTTTTTAGAGTTTGCGTTTATATAACTGATTTTCATTTTTATAATTCAATATCCGAATCGTAATTGCATTTTTACATCTGATTTTAAGTTTTTAGTAAAATACCAACTTAATGGTCATGCAATTTAAAGCTTAAACTTGTACATAAAGATATCTATTCCCTTCCTCTATTTTGGCACAATGTATCTTATGTCAAGTTCATGGCGAAAAATATTATGCCCATGTGATACTAGGCTGCACAGTCACTGATTTATTAATTTATACATCCCTTATATAGTTTTAGTTGCTTCTTAAGTGAACGTCTTTAACTGAATATGCAGGTGCAACTTGTTCGCATTCAATTGAGAGTACCTGAATATGGTTGGACGACACAAAAGGTTTTCCACTTGATGAATTTTGTAGTTAATGGATGTAAGGTTGCAATTCATTTCGACTATTTCTGCACATTGTAATATATCAGTTTATTTAATCATATATATATGTCTTTTTTACACAGTGCGAGCTGTTGAGTTTGGATTCTACTGGAGTGTTTTTCACTACAGGCCAAAGGTAAGTTACTCGGTTACATTTTAATTGACTCACTTAATATTCATGATATTTTACTTCTCTAATAACGTTGATGATGTTATTTGCTATGCTGAATAGTAAGTACTTTGTTTTTCCCATTTTCCTCCATTATTTATGGTAAAATGCCCACAAATGATACGAGAAATGGATTAAATGAATAGAAAATTATCTGTTATGAGACATTGAACTCCGTCTTTTGTCAAGTAATTATATGCTAAAAGTCACCTCTCAGGTCTCTCTAGTGGCAATTGGCCTAACATTAGTACCGTGACTCCTGCAGTTGTTAGATATGATACTCCTGGATCTTCCTGGTCTTCTATTTTTCTCGACATACACACTACTTGTATTATTCTGGGCTGAGATATACCATCAGGTACTGTCATTAAGAAATTTGAGTACAGTTTTTTTATTGCCTTTAATCACAAAAATCTACACTTTATTAGCATGGCTTTAGCTAATGGTTTAGTTAATGTCAATCCCTTAGTTTTTAATCTATTTTATTGATATTAGGCAAGAAGCATTCCAGCTGATAAATTGAGACCTGCATATTTCATTGTCAATGGAGCTGTATACTTCCTCCAGGTAATTCTGAATTTCACAATTGTTCAGACCTGCAATTGTACCTTTAAATTACATTCTAATTGTTTTCTAACTCAGATATGCATCTGGATATATATGAAATTCAACAAAAGTTCTTTTGCTATCGAGGTTGCTGAACTCTTCTTTTCAGGTAAGGACATGGTACATCTTTGGCCACAAATGTGGTTGATTTATGCGTAGGTTGGAAGTGCATCATCTATTAGATTTTTAGTGCTGCATTTGGCATCACTGTCATTATTTAAGCAAATAGCTTTACCGTTTATGCAGTTATCTCCCTATGTGCTGCTCTGGGATTCATTATATATGGTGGAAGGTATTGAGTTATAAACATTCATTTCTACATGATGTGAAACCCCTCTTCCCCACCAAGCCAAATTTTATTTGTTTGATATGTTTGTTTCTTCGTAAAGGTTGTTTGGCATGCTTCGGCGCTTTCCAATTGAATCCAGAGGTCGCCAAAAAAAGCTGCATGAGGTTATCTATTTTACATCTTTGATATTTTTACTGTTGGAGCTTGTAGCCAAGTTAATAGAGTTCAAATAACAAGGCAGTATCTGCATTGAATTATAATATTTCAGACCCATCTTTCCGAACATAGGTTATAATGTTTGTTGTGATTTGCAAATATAGATGGAAATTAGGTTTTCAAATAAAAGTTACAAATATAAAAGTGCTTTAACCTTCACTATGTGAGTATAATGTGTTCTCGAGAAATTCGGGAGGTCCTCATTTCAACATCAACAATACCCAATCCTGACGGAGCAGGGTAGGGTGTGGGAGGTCCTCATTTGTAAATCCAGAAAAATTGGGCATCTGAAGCTTTAAGATTTATATGGACTTATAGTTCATACTTTGTAATTAATATACAAAGATACAAGACTGACTAAGTTGTCTCTTTATCCTTCAAACTGAATTTCTTGTATTCGTATCTAGAACTGCACTCTTGCAAATTTGGGATGAATTATTTGTTGTTTTCATGATAGGTTGAATTACAGCAATTTAGAGTGTTGTAAGCGTTGGAAATAGACTTTAAGGCACTTTCAGCCTGTTTGATCAGTTTCCTTTTAGTTAATTTAATTGATTTGCCTCGTATAAGATTAAACACAACTTAAGTAACCCATTCGAAAGTTTATGGTTAAAGTTACCTCCTCTGCTTTATTCAATTACTGAAGCAAGTTAGTTTGATCATAATAATAAGATCTTTTGGCTTGTGGATATGAAGAATCTATGACTCAAACGTCTGTGTGCTCTCCTTTTTGACAGGTGGGATTTGTGACAGGAATTTGCTGCACATGTTTCTTGATAAGATGTGTGATGGTAAGCTATAATTGTCTAAAGCATGCTTTTATCCTGACTTTCATTAATTTTGCCTAATAACCAATTTTATTATGTGCAATAGGTTGCAGTTTCTGCCTTTGACAAGGACGCGGATATTCATGTTCTAAATCACCCCATCCTTGATCTTGCCTACTACATGGTAATTTCAAGCCACATTTCACATGAGGATGCTAGTTTAGTCGCTTTAATGAGAGAATATAGTTATAATTGCTGGTTGTTTATGATACATGTTATCTATAAGAGATGGCTAGGAAGATATAATGAGGTGAGTAGGAAAGACGTATGGGGTGAAGTGGTGAGATTTTAGATTGGAATCCTAGAGGTAAAGGTAGCAAATTGGGCATGATAAATAGGGTGTTAAATATGATTCAGAAATCAAATTATTTTCAATTAAGCGACTTAGGAGGTTGTATGCATAAAAATACACTTTAGGAGTTTGGGCAGCTTTTGACCTGTTTCCTTTTTAGGCTAATTATACTGATTGTCCCCATTCAACCCGTTAGAGATATAACATAACCCAAATGGCCCATTCGTAAATACGTAAGTAATTTGTTCCAAATAGCCACCTCTACCTTGAGGCAACATGATCACGGTTGATGCTAACTAGTCTCTGGGAAATTCACCATTTTTCGGCCAACTATACTGATTCTTCCCATTCAACCCTATAACCAAAATTGGCCCATTCATAAAATCGTAAGTAAGTTGTTCCAATTAGCCACCTCTACCTTGAGGCAACATGATCACTCTCAAAGACATACATTAATGTGCTAACTAGTCTCTGGGCAATTCACCATTTAAGGATACCTTGAGCAACCCAAACTCACTATTTGTGCCAAATACCATGACCCTTACTCAGAACAGGCTGAATTGTTATCAATGTAGACATTTAACGGTTTAACAGGCTCGATATTGTGTATAGACAGCAAGGTTAAAGATTTAGTGCTGTTAGACCATCATGGCTATACATTAGACCTTGTTTCATATCCTGCCAAGTGTAATACGGGGGTGTTTGGATTTTCGAATTGGAACTTGGTTATATGATTAGTGTGACATAAAGTCAGTAAGTCACAATAAATGGTTTTTTAATGTTTTGGTAAACGGATTTTGCAACCGAGTATTGTGATTATTTAGAGGTCATATAATTTGTTCCATCCTCTGTCCTCTGGTAACCTAAAGTGATTGTTTAAGGGTCAAATAAATTTATCTACCACATATTTGACCCAATTTAGGAGACCCTTGTTTTTGAATCACACACCATCTACTTTATCTATCACAAACCATCTACATTTGTTACAGAAGTCTTTTTCGGTCATCTATCCACAAGTTTCTTCATAAGAATTTTGCCAGACATTCAAATATATGTTTGTCTGATTACTTCTGCTTTAAACATCAGAAACACAACTTAACTCTATTTTCTACCTACGCATTAATTACAGTATTACACCTTAGTACCTGATTCATTCTATACCATATAATCACTTCCAAAATACACATCCAAACACCTTAACTGTTATTGATAGCCTTTTTCTGGATGGCATGAGTTTGTAAACATCATGCTTTTACAACTCATGGCGACTTTAAGTAGCTTGATACTTGATGGGAAGCCTGTCATATTAAGTTTGCCTACAAATTTGGCGGATACTGAAATTCTGGATAAAAGTAGGAAACATTAAGACGAGCTTACAGCTGTGGGCCATCAAGTTCCATACCAGTAATAATTTGATAATTCTGCAAAACCATACATCGAATTGGATTGTACATGGTCTTTACTGTTTTTGCCATTTTTTGTGTTTATACAGATAGTAGAGGTTGTCCCGTCTGCTCTTGTGCTGTTCATTCTCAGAAAACTGCCACCAAGAAGAGTATCAGACCAGTATCATCCAATCAAATGATCCCGATTTGTCGTCAGTTCAGATCAGCGAGCACAACACCCTTTTTCCATGTATATGGTTTTCATTGCTTATGGCGCAAATGTGTTTTTTTCAATCATGTGTGTTCCTTAGTCATATGAGAATAAGATCACAACCATCAGATGTATGTCTTGCTAACAGCATGACCAATAGAGAGGAACATGTTTAGGTATTTTAGCAACTCTTTGAGTTTTTAAATTTTCGGAAGAGATCATTAAAACAGAAATATTTTTCTGGTTATAGCACCAAAAGTAGTTTAGGTACATTATTTCTTTCTTTTTTTCCGGGATAGCTTCGCAATTTATTAAGGCCAGGGCAAGTGAAAATGGACAACATTGTATTCTGTTCAAATTGCATAAGCATCACCAATATGCTCATTAATCAGAGGAGAGTGATAGTTTTGTCAAGGTGCGGTATATCAGATCTGGGAAAAAAGGGTATCTGGCCATTTTGTTTTTAGCAAAATTTCAATAATTTGATATTTTGACCAGTAAACATGTAATAATGTAATATGATCAACTCTGAATGGTCAAATTTATTCTGTGAAGTTGAGTGTTTTGGTCCAATGCTTTTTGGTTGTGTCTTTTTTATGTGTACAACTTTTGCTTGGATGGGTTGAATGACAAAATTAGATAACATATATTAGTAAATAACTTCAAAATTGCAGTTATGCAATTATACTCATTCCAAGAATCATTAAAAGGCTTCTCCTCTTAGTATGCTTAAGGGTGTGTTTGGTAGGAAGAATTGAGACTAGAGAAATAGAAATGTCTTCATTTCATTTCACCTAATTTGTCATTTTGTCTCTACCAAACATGCCCTAAAATCTATTTGACACATACTTGACATTACGTATCCGAGGATATATGATCTCCACGTTTTAATCTGGAATGTTTAATGGTGTGAAAGGTTTATATGTATTTAACCAATCATACAGTGTGTGCTCGTAAATGCCAAAACAGTCAAGCATGTAGAGCACAAGGTATTCAAGCTACCAATAACGTTACGCATTCGTATGCATCATACACCTTTCAATAACACACTAATAACTAAAACATTCTCTCATAACACACCCACTAACATATTATTGGGTCCCACAAATACCCACTAAAAATATTCACTCACTCACAATATAAAAAAATAAAAATAAAAATACCCACTTTTTACTTTTGGCGTGAGCCAGTTGCTTGGCTGAATCCCAAATGGCACAAAAATAACGTGTTGACTGGTATGGAGAATGGCACACTATTCATTTAAATTGAATGCATTTGGCGTGTTAATATACGCCTTACCGAGTGCTCTAAGAGGTGGACAACCTAAATGTCGCCACAAATATATATTTTTCTTTTTTTTGTTTATTTGAATAAATGAATTATTAGTACAAAATTGCTTGAATAAGATGTTAAAAGAAAAAAAAAATGTTAACCAAAAAATATGTAGTATGATAACTCCCAGCTCTCAAATGCAAACCCAATTTTAAAATATGTGGTATGGCACCATCGAACTAGTATATTACTCAGCCCAATAATAAACGTGGCCCAATTTTAAAAATACTAAACCTAATCTTCTTTTCCTTCCGGCCACAACAAGCACCCTTTGTCTTCTTCATGCTGCCAAAACCTGCAAACACAAAAAAAAAAGAAAAAAAAAAAAAAAAACAACGCATCACAAAAAACACAGCACAAACACAACACACAAACAAAAAGAAACGAACCCAACAAAAAAAAAAGAAACACCGCTTGGCGTGAAATTGCCACGACGCCAGAAGCTACCAGCCCAACACCGGTGTGGTATGTCACGCCATAAGCTCGCGCCGAGCACAATGACTTGAGCCACCAGCTACCGTACCTAGCCCTAATGAACAAAACCGTGGACGGTTAACACTTTACGCACTTTACTTTAGTCGGTCTTATTATTTTTTGATCGATTTAGTCCAAAGACATGTATTTTCTTTTTGTCAAATTATTATTGAGATATGATCATTTTAGCTAACCCGTGTAACAACACGTCACATGTGTTTTGAAAATCGGGTTTTAATCGATCCGATCGAAGTCATCGGGTCAACCCGTTTTATTAAAAACTAATTTTAAACACGTTCGACTACCGAGTAAACCCGGTTCAACCGGTTCGACTAATGGGTCAACCGGTTTTTTATTTTAAAAATAAAAAAATCAAATCCGGTGGGGTTTCGAGAACCGGGTTGACCCGGGTCATTTAAAACCCGACGGGTCTAACCGTTAACTTCGTTTTGTGAAACCCGGTTTTATCTTTTTGCCCGTACCAGTTCGACGGTTGATCCGGTCTGGTCGGACCGGATTTTAAAACTTACATATAGGAAAAGACTAGTTTACTTAAAACTTACAAACTAGTATTACGAAAATTAATTTTACTAAACTACCCCCAAGTCAACTAAAATGTTATTTATTTATTTATTTATTTATTTATTTATTTTTATTATTATTATTACTACGTATTATTATTTTACTTAGTTTACTTCTTCTCATACAACATAATTTATACACTTAGATTTATCTTTTTCCGACATAATTTATACACTTAGATTTATCTTTTTCAACTTTTATAATTTTAAATTGGTAGTTATGCTTTCTAAACTTAATATAATCTCTCCAAAGTATGAAGTAGATCAGTAGATGGCATCAAACAATAATAAGAAAGAAATAATGTTAAGAGAGAGAAAAATAAATCAATTACCACAACAAACACTTTTTACACTTAATTACAAAACATTTCTCACACTCAATTACAAAAATAAACATTTTTAAAGAAGTTTACCAAAATCGACATTTTGAGCGAGCAAACTATTTGGTGAGCAAACCATTCTTCTTCAATTCATTTCAACCACATATCCTCGTTGCTAGTGAAAACATAGTAAACAATGCTTTGCTCTCCCTTTCAACTTTCACCTCTGCCATTCTGAGAATGAAAGAGCATGAAAAGCAATTGTTTTGTAATCAAGTAGAAAAACATTCCTCCCAATTTATTATAAAAACATTCCCCCAATTTCACCCACCTCATACAAGACTAGGTTTGTTTTTCTTATAAAAACATTCCCCAGTTATTTATTTGCTTGATAAAAAACATTTCGCATGTAACACACTTGTACATAACATGAGTGGGATTTGTTGATTTGCTTACTCATTATTAGTTTGCTAAGAGGTAAAACTTTTTTACCCTAACTTGTTTAATTTTGTTATTTTTATCATAATTGTGATTAATGTATATTATAGGGCAAATGATAAAAAAAAGCATTACACTTGACACCATTTGCTCTTGTGAGTAGCGAACAATTTTTTTTATTTTTGTGGGTACTATACTTTCAAATTCATCCTCTTTAGGGTATTTTGCAAATTTTGGACATTTTGCTCCTTTTAGCTAATAGAAAGTTTTTTTTTCCCGAAGAACAAAATGTCACATAGTACCCAGATAAGAGGATGAATTTGAAAGTATAGTACTGAGAACAAAAATTTGTTCGTTACCCACAAAAATAAATGATTGACATATATATATATATAAATATATATATATATATATATATATATATATATATATATATATATTTTTATCATTTACCCTATATTATATATGTTGATATAAATTAAGGATTTTATTTTACAACAAAAGTTGAACACGCACTTGCTTCTCTTATTATGATTAATAAAATCTTAAAACAAGTGGAGTAATAATATATATGTTGGTTGCAAATTGGCCTAGGGGTGAGTAATAAGATAAACGCACTAAGTCACTAAGAGTAAAAAAAATTTCTAAGCCGAGTTTGATTCGGATTCAAATCTTATTTATATTTCATTTTAGTCAACTACAAAAACAAATCATTACAAATAAATTAAGCTTTCCGAACCAAAATCAAAATTGATTCGGATTCAAATCTTGGAATTGTCTAGTGGATCGAGCCTTGCAAAAGTTGGACTCGTTTCATCCGTGTTGGTCTTAAAGATTAAAAAGCCCAAACATTAGGGGGTAAAAAGGTACAAAATTTAAAAAGTTTTGTCCTCTTCTATAACACCTTCTCCCCAATTCTCAAACCTCTTTACCCCAATTCTCAAACCATTTTTTTCTATTTGATAAAAAACAATTCGTATGTAACACTCTTCAACATAACATGAGTGGGATTTGTTGATTTGCTTCCTCAATATTAATTTGCTTAGAGGTTAATTTTTTCTTACCCTAACTTGTTTTATTTTGTTATTTTCATCATAATTGTGATTAATGTATATTATATATGTTGAAATAGATTAGAGATTTTATTTTACAACAAAAGTTGAACACGCACTTGGTTATGTTATTATGATTAATAAAATGTTAAAAGAGGTGGAGTAACAATATATATATGCTGGTTACAAATTGGCCTAGGGGTGAGTAATAATATAAATGCACTAAGTCACTAAGAGTAAAAAGGTTTTCTAACCCGAGTTTGATTCGGATTCAAATCTTGTTATTATTTCATTTTTAGTCAACTTCAAAAACAAATCATTACAAATAAATTAAGCTTTCCGAACAAAAATCAAAATTGATTCGGATTCAAATCTTGGTATTGTCTAGTGGATCAAGCCTTGCAAAAGTTAGACTCGTTTCATCCGTGTTGCGTCTTAAAGATTAAAAAGCCCAAACATTAGGGGTAAAAGGTAAAAATTTAAAAGTTTTGTTCTATTCTATAACATCTTATCCGCAATTCTCAAACCTCTTGATCTTAATTCTCCAACCCTTTTTTCTACTTGATAAAAAACAGTTCGTATGTAACACACTTGCACATAACATGAATGGGATTTGTTGATTTGCTTCGTCATTATTAGTTTGCTAAGAGGTTAAACTTTTTTTTTTACCCTAACTTGTTTTATTTTGTTATTTTTATCATAATTGTGATTAATGCATATTATATATGTTGAAATAGATTAGGGATTTTATTTTACAACAAAAGTTGAACATGCACTTGGTTTTGTTATTATAATTAATAAAATGTTAAAAGAAGTGGAGTAATAATATATATGATGGTTACAAACTGGCCTATCGGTGAGTAATAATATAAACGCACTAAGTCACTAAGAGTAAAAAGGTTTTCTAACCCGAGATTGATTCAGATTCAAATCTTTTTTATATTTCATTTTTAGTCAACTACAAAAACAAATCATTACAAAAAAATTAAGCTTTCCGAACCAAAATCAAAATTGATTCGGATTCAAATCTTGGTATTGTCTAGTGGATCGAGCCTTGGAAAAGTTGGACTCGTTTCATCCGTGTTATGTCTTAAAGATTAAAAAACCCAAACAATAAGGGGGTAAAAATGTAAAAGTTAAAAAGTTTTGTCCTCTTCTATAACACCTTCTTCCCAATTCTCAAACCTCTTTATCCCAATTCTCAAACCCTTTTTTCTACTTGGTAAAAAATAGTTCGTATGTAACACACTTGTACATAACATGAATGAGATTTGTTGATTTGCTTCCTCATTATTAGTTTGCTAAGAGGTAAAACTTTTTTACCCTAACTTGTTTTATTTTGTTATTTTTATCATAATTGTGATTAATGTATATTATATATGTTGAAATAGATTAGGGATTTTATTTTACAACAAAAGTTGAACACGCACTTGGTTTTGTTATTAAGATTAATAAAATGTTAAAAGAAGTGGAGTGATAATATATATATGCTAGTTACAAATTGGCCTAGGGGTGAGTAATAATATAAATGCACTAAGTCACAAAGAGTAAAAAGGTTTTATCCGTGTTTAATTCGGATTCAAATCTTGTTTATATTTCATTTTTAGTCAACTAGAAAAACAAATCATTACAAATAAATTAAGCTTTCCGAACCAAAATCGAAATTGATTCGGATTCAAATCTTGGTATTGTCAAGTGGATCGAGCCTTGCAAAAGTTGGACTCGTTTCATCCGTGTTGTGTCTTAAAGATTAAAAAGCCCAAACATTAGGGGTAAAAGGTAAAAAATTTAAAAGTGTTGTCCTCTTGTATAACAGCTTCTCCCCAATTCTCAAACCTCTTTACCCCAATTCTCAAACCCTTATTTCTACTTGATAAAAAATAGTTCTTATGTAACACTCTTCTACATAAAATGAGTTGGATTTGTTGATTTGCTTCCTCATTATTAGTTTGCGCAGAGGTTAAATTTCTTTTTCCCTAACTTGTTTTATTTTGTTATTTTTATCATAATTCTGATTAATGTATATTATATATGTTGAAATAAATTATGAATTTATTTTATATCAAAATTGAACACACACTTGGTTCTATGATTATGATTAATAAAATGTTAAAAGAAGTGGAGTAATAATATATATGTTGGTTACAAATTGGCCTTTCGATGAGTAATAATACAAACGCACTAAGTCACTAAGAGTAAAAATGATTTCTAAGCCGAGTTTGATTCGGATTCAAATCTTGTTTATATTTCATTTTTAGTCAACTACAAAAACGAATCGTTACAAATAAATTAAGCTTTCCGAACCAAAATCAAAATTGATTCGGATTCAAATCTTGGTATTGTCTAGTGGATCGAGCCTTTCAAAAGTTGGACTCGTTTCATCCGTGTTGTGTCTTAAAGATTAAAAAGCCCAAACATTAGGGGGTAAAAAGGTACAAAATTTAAAAAGTTTTGTCCTCTTCTATAACACATTCTCCCAAAATCTCAAAACTCTTTACTCCAATTCTCAAACCCTTTTTTCTACTTGATAAAAATATCAGTATGTAACACTCTTCTATATAACATGAGTGGGATTTGTTGATTTGCTTCCTCATTGTTAGTTTGCTAAGAGGTTAATTTTTTTACCCTAACTTGTTTTATTTTGTTATTTTTATCATAATTGTGATTAATGTATATTATATATGTTGAAATAAATTAGGTATTTTATTTTACAACAAAAGTTGAACACGCACTTTGTTATGTTATTATGATTAATAAAAT
>OU343224.1:267226031-267364031 GCA_910596185.1 Chrysanthemum makinoi
CCGCGGATCCCTCTCACCAAGGATCCGGCTGGTTATGAACCAGGGATCCGTCTGTCAGACAGGTTCTAGGTGAATTAATTATTCTTTTTGAAAGGTCTAGTACTTATGTATCTCGAGATTTTGACTTAATTTGGAAGTCTTGAGTGGTGGATGTCTTAAATGCTCAACCATAAGGGGTGATGGTGCTTAACGATGGTTTTGGGTAGAAAAGTTCACTTTAGGTAGTTTAACTAAGTGCTTGAGAAAGATATCATTTGAATTGAGACGAAAAGATGGTGGAATTTAGTCCTAGAAGTCAGATGAAGCCTTAAAGAAAATTTTCTAAAATCTTAAAAAATAAAGAAAAAATGAAAAACTAGTTTTGAGCCTAATTTTGAGTCAAAAGTGATTAAAACCAATTTGCTAAAATTGATGGATATATAAAACTAAGTGTTATGAGATGTGATAAATAATGTGTGAGCGTTGGAGCGGAAATATGGTGAGTTTTGATGAGTTGATAAATAAAAAACACTTTGAAATATATCCTAGGTAAGCCATGGGTGAGTGTGAGGCTTTCAAATATTTGAGGAAGACTTAGTTGGCTCTAATATCTTATGTTTGACTAGTGTGAGGTGATCTAGTGAGCTATTTTGATGTAAGCAAGTCTGTATTGCTCATCTGTAGTCACGGATCCCACGGTTCCCTTCAGGGAGGGATCCGGCTAGTTATAATTCTGGGATCCACCTACTGCAGATCAGAAGGCTTTCAACAAATGTGCCATTTTGCATTCTTAAGCAAGTGCTTCTCTTAGTTATTTCTATAAGGACTAAAAGCAGGAATATATCAAGTATAACGCATAGCAAATGTGGGACAACTAAAAGTTCCTAAAAATGAGTGACGACGACTACTTGAATGTTTTCAAGGAGTCGTAAAATCTCATTCTACACGTTCCTAAGTTAGGATTGTTTAGTGCCAAGTTATGGCAAGATCTACATGCTACATCCTATTCTACATAAGTATTGTTTAAGTGTTACAACCCATTGTTTGAAATTGTTTTTCACAAACTTTAAGTCCTTATGACCTTACCTTGCTTCTCCCGTCTTCACCCATCCTCCACTCTTTATCACACCATCTCTACTTCTTTTCTTCAAGAAGTTGGTGAAGCACTTGAAGATTCCCTTGGTTTGTTGCCATTCGGGTGATGCACCAGGAACGTCCGGCAATTGGTTGATGTAGTCCAAGGGGTCGAGATCGGTATTTTCGAGTGGGTTGCTACTACCTTCACCTTCTCTTTGCCTCTCCCTTTCTTCCGAGGAATCCGTGGGTGGGTGAGGCCTTTTACCTTCTACCATAAACCTTGTAGTTCTACCCTCGGTCAATGACACCATAACCTTGTTGCAAAAGCTATGATCATAGGATTGCGGAGAAGGATCTAATGCGAAGATGAATTTAGCAAGACGGTTTAGGAGCATTGCATACGGGAGCACCATTTTGTCCATGCTTCTTACACATGCCATTCTCTTGATCATGTAGTAGGCAAGGTTAAAGCGAGTCTCGGTCACTAGGCAATAGATCATGAAACTTAGACATGCGTTGGGGTGATCCTTGTTTCCTACTAGGCATACCGCATTCTCCCTCACCACATTTTCCCATTTCCTATACAATCCGTACATCTCGGAGAGCTCCATTTGGAAAGGATCCCTATAGATCACTTTCGAATTCCTAGTGACCCTTGATGGGGATGCTCTTGGCATGAACACGGTGTCCCTCACCGTGGTTGCTTCCGGGATTAACATGTGGTAGATTTCATGATGATCAAACATAGTGTGTAGCTCTTCCAAAGACCACTCATTAGAATACATGTAAACACCTTGATATGGAACCCCTATTATTCTTCCAAACTCTACAAGCAAAAGGGTGTACTCATGCTCATTTATGGTGAAAACAATCGAGATGGACCCATCATCATTTCTAGTAATCCCCATTGTCTTGTAGAACTCGAGTACAAAGACCGGGAAAATTTGTTCATTTATGTCCAATAAACAATCAAACCCAATAGCTCCAAAAACTTCTCTTATGTCGGTATTGGCAAGAAATGATGGTTCTACTACTCGACCTTTGTGAAAAAGTCTCTTTTCGAGCATTTTAAAAGCTTTCCTCTATACGGGACTAAGTCCATCTTTTCTATGGTACATTGGTATGTAATGAGCGGTATCTTGGTAGTCTTGTTGTCGGTTGCTTGGCATGATTGTTCCTAAACAATATAACCACAATGTGGTGTTAATTGTGAATAGTAACCTAGAGGGTTTGATCACAATTTTGCTCTCATCATCTTTGTTGAATTCAAGAAATGTGTTTAATTTGTATTAACAATGTTAATTCTTTAATTTAGATTATCTTAGAAAACAATGTGGTGACAAATTATGATAAACCCATTTGAACCCAACTCTTAAAGATGAAGAAATTGTAATCCAAGAAATCAAGGAATTAAATTAACAATGTAGTGAAGATTATACTTACACAAGTGATTGTTATGCTTGAGAGAAATGATCAAATTGCTCTTTTTAATAGTAGTTGTGTTCTTGTTCATGAGTCTTTGAAGGGAATATAATTGTGGAACATCCACAGTGATCATTACTAACTTATGCTGTCTTCTGTTGCACAGATCCCGCGGATCCCTCTCATTTGGGATCCGGCTAGTGTAAACGCAGGGATCCGGCATGACAGCAAAAATCAGCTTAAGCATTCCTTGATAACTTTGGTTTGGGAGTTCTAAAAACTCCTAGAGTTTGATGTTTAAGCTCAATAACTTGTGATTTGAGTTTTTGACGGTTTAGTACTAATCCTACTAGACGTGGTTCCCTTTTTAAGAATTAGTCACAATTCTTGGAAGGTTTATCAAAGATTATGATAAAATCCCATTTTATCATAATATAAGAAGTTTCACACGGAAATATATTGACATAGATGGAGTGTCAATAATTCCTTTGTGATAGATAATGATTAAGGCTATCGAATAACCAAGATATCATTATTACGAGTTGGTAGTGTAGTCTATACAAATCAATCGAAGAATACTATTCTTGATGATGACTTTAATATTGATAACTACTTAAGTAATTACTAATAGATATTAATTATGCAACTAAGATTTTTAACAATAATAAAAACAAAAGTAAATTATTAACGATCATACCTTTGCTAAATATTCTTTTTAAGAAAAGAAGTATTTAGGTGATATGCTTTGTGAACTTCTTGGAATCTCCAGATTCATGTGTGAGAAGAACAATACTAAACATTCTTTTTGCGAAAAGAAATATTTAGATAGATTCTTCATGATCTTCTTGGTAAGCCCAATTCCAAGTATGGAGAATACTTAACAAGGAAAATGTTAGAACATTCTATCATTGTCCAACAACAAACATTATAATGATTTTTAAAACATGACTTGAAAAATCCTTCTTTGTAGTTTTCAAACATACACGGATCGTGTCAAGTTTTTAAAATACAACATACTTTAAGAAACTTGGTAACGAAGCTCTGATGCCAATTGTGGAAAACTAGTAGGGGGGTTGAATAGTTTTACCAATTTAAAACTTCCTTTTAAATATTTAGATCGACTTATGTCAATCTATTTAGGTGTGCATGTTGGACGTTGATAGATAGATATATAAAAGTGTAATGAAAGAGAAAAAGTAATGTGACAACTCGTAATTTCAGGTCATTTTACAAACTTTGAAAATTTTACTATTCATCTCGGGAATTTACTATTCATCGGTTACTATTCATCATTTTACTACTCATCATTTTTGAAGTCGATTTGATATTATGAAAGGGTATTTCAAAATTTTACTATTCACGAAACACTATTAATTCCCGGAGAAAAATCACTATTCATGATTCACTATTCATCATTTTTCGTAAACTAGGTTTACGAGTATCAAATATGCCTAACCTTGAGGGTTTAGCTGCGTATTCATGGAACATCATTGAGGATATTTCATATAGACTAGAGTTAGTTTACATATCATCAGTAACATCATCTTCATATTAATTTATGCATGGGTTTGCATATTTCATTAACGTATATTTATTTATTAAATAAACGCTATCGCACGATCATTTATTTTGAATAATTGATCCGACACTTCCAACAATTGTCCTGATATATTTTTATACTCATTTTAAGACTATAAAAATTATATTATTAGTTTACCCGATGTTTTAAAATTATTTTGTATATATATTATTATTATATAAATATTTACGACAGTTTTCGTAAATTCAACTGGATAATTATTATTTCACTCAATACTTGTGAGAAATATATTTTTATAATTTTTATGACATCGATATATTTTATTTTGTTCCGTTAAAATCTATTTCTAGCTAACGCTACACTAAATACCTAATTATATTTACTTAATACACAATATACTTAACATTATATACATTTAATTATTAAAACTCTTCCATTTTATTCCCATTTATCCCTTGGCCGACATCCCCCCCCCCTTGTCACCATTTTCAATAATTAAATTCAACACCTAAGTGTACACATCTTCAAGTTGGATAGATATTTGTAAGATATATCTTTCATACTAAATTAAAAACACATAGTTTCACACATTCAAAGGTGTAAAGTGAAAGAAAAACCTCTCCTCTTTTGTTTGAGGTTCGGCCAAGCAAGAAACAAAGGGAAGAAATCATAGTTTTTCAAGAACAAGTGATAATTAAACATTAGTTTACTTCTCTATTAGGTTTTGAAATTAAAACCAAGAAGTATTTAGGTACCTAGTTACTTAAACCTCATCATACTACAAGTAAGTGTTCTAAATATTTTTACAACTCTTTCATAATATTACTTGAGCTATTTTATCATTCTAGTAAGAAAACATGCAAGTATCATGTGTATCTATACCACTTTTAATTGTTTTTGGTACCTCTTATTAGTTTAAGTCATCCTATAATTATTCCCATGAAACAAATCATTATTGATGATGTTTAGGAACCCATGACACCCTAAGAAGGTGTATGGTAGGTTTAGAATAGATTTGGTGTTGATTTGAAGTGATTGAAACAAGTATTAAGCTAGGAAAATCATTTTCGACAACATGACATAGAGGTCTGATAGTTTTTACAAAATCTGGAAATTTTGTCAGGTCAAGGATTATTTTGGGCTAGATATTCAGAAAATAGATTTTAAAACGAAACGGTGGTCGCTTGAACGGGTTAAAACGGATTTATAACGAAGAAGTTACGCTATTTTTAAGTTTAACGACGAAAACTATATTTTCAGAAAAATACATCCTGTCCAGAATTATTCATAGGTCAAAAATGAGTTTTAAGCGTTATCTAAATGAGTCGATTTATCAAAAATATATTAGTATACATTAACACGAAACTAAGGATATATTAAACGTAGAAAACGGACCTATAACGACTAAGTTACACGCGATTTAAATAGAGTTATCGTAACTATTTTCACAAGTATAAACACTTATATATATTTTCTATTAGTCAAAATAGTTGTCGCAAGTAACCATGTTTGGAGTCGTTGTTAGGAATTGGAAATTCCATGAGGAAGTGTCGGTCACCCCAATTATTGTTTAGCATATCTTAGCTCGTAGACTTTATGTTATTTAGTAGTTATTAGCTTAGTTATTAGTTTAAGTATCACCGTGGAGGAAGGACGGGTATTTACCCACTGTATGCCTGATCCACAGTCCGAAGGAGGACGTGTAGTATGTAACTATAAATACCCTCTACCTCCCAAGGTAGAGGGTTGGACCTTTCACTCAATCTAACCTTCTTTCTTTTGTTTTCTCTTTGTACAAAGGCTCCCATCTTCTACTTTCTCTCTCTAAAACCTACTCATATTTGTCATGGTTTGATGTGTTTATAAAATCCAATATATTACAAATGGTATTAAGAGCCATGGTTTGATCATCTCTCTTACATATTCTTGGATTTCAAGTGGTTTTATATGGTTTTTGGGTTTGAAAAAGTTTAGTGGTATTTGCATCATTTGGATCATTTCTAGTGTTAAAGTTTAGATTTTGATAGTAATTTTGTGTTTAGATTCGTTATAAGTGTTTAGGTTTTGAATTGGAAGGCTTGAATCCTCGTGGTTGGGTTGTTTTTAGATTGAAAAGTGGTTTTTTTTAAAGTTTTCTGAAAGCGATTTGAGTCACGTTAAGACTTTCTTGGAAGCGACTTGTTTCCTCTGTTGTCGCTTATTGAAGCAACTTGTCTCAGTTTTGTAGCGATTTGTCATCATTTTGGAGAAGCGATTTGTCTATTAAGAGAAAACGACAAAAAGGACAAAATAGTGGGTGTACTTGTGTACTAAGCGATTTGTCCCTTTAAGCGATTTGTCCCTTAAGTGACTTGTCATCAGAATCGACTTGTCATCATAAGCGATTTGTCAAGGACTGAGATTTGTCTATTCCTGCAATTTTTCTCTAAACCTAACATACAAAACCCTTGTTTTCAAACCCTAATTCTCCGAAAAACCCTAGTTCGATCCGCGGAACAGGGGTATATATAAAGAATTAGGGAATATCACAAACTCAACCATAACACCAATTTATTTTCACTACCTTATCATCTTCTAGTTCCTTTACTACATTATACTTCTTACTCTCTTACGGTTTGGTCTTGATTTTAGTAAAATCCCGTGAAAGATTCTATTTCTCGGTTTAAATCATAGACTTGTAAAATCCCGTGTATACTACAACATCATGTCTTACACTATTGACCCAGTGATTTCGGAAGTACTTAAATTGTATGATACTGTGGACAACAATGATAATGTATGCTATACTGAACAGTTACAGATGATGGAATCAATCAATGAGGATGTGAGATCTCCGTGTTTAGAATCTAAAGAGAGAGAAATGCACCAGTCAAGGTTACAGAATGCTCTTGCAATGGTTAAGGAAAGTTGCATTGAACCTTATCGACAACTTCATTCACACCTCAAGTTACTTAGAATTGATGACAAATACACATTAGGAATTGTACGATCATGTATTACACTCTTCCGTCAAGAATTATCATCGATTACTAGCACATTGTTCTTGAACTTGGAACAATTAGAACAACAACTTAATAGGAAAAAGGTTCAAGAAGCCAGTTCTAAAGCTGCACTTCAGGTGATCAACAAACAACTTCAGTCATTCATCAAAAGGGAATACACTTTAGATTATGATTATCTGGTGACTGAAATGTGCTTTAAGAATCACACTGGTATGGAAGCTAATGTGTTTAGAGAGACATTAATCCAACTCATGGATAATGTGGAGAAGTATATTGAGGAAGTTACACAGAATGATGAACATGTGGATGACTATTAGGTGTAGTTGAGAGATGGTTGTGATGAACCGAGTAATGCATTAGTTGAAAGATCAGGTGTTGCTAAATGCAGAATATCAGAGACTGCAAAGAATGATGTAACCAGCTGCTCAGTAACTCCTGTCGCACAAGAAGTGGATGCGGTAATCAGAAAGGTGAATGAATGTCGGGTACAATCAAGAGATTGTAGTGTTGAGACCAGTAAAGCACCAGATGATGGATCAGTTGGCACTGAATACAGGGGCTCAGAGGCAGATAAGCTTGAAACAACCAGTAGTTCAGTGACTCTTGTTACACACGATGTGGATGCAGATATCAGACCGATAATTGAACAGGTGTCGTGTGATGAGGTACCCTTACCTGTTCAACATAGTGCATCTGCTAATGTACTTAAACAAACTGATCTTAATGTTGAACATGATTTCGATAAACGTTCCTTGGTTGAGGCTGAGTCTAATAATTTCAAAACAAATGATATGGTTGATAAAAAGGCTTTTGATGAACTCTTAAACAAATTCTCAAAACTTGAAAAACATTGCATTTCACTTGAAATTGCAATACAAAGAAAGGAGGAAAGTTTTCAAACTAAGAAACCATGTACAAATCCGGAATTTCCTGAATTTCGTGAATTTTTTGAAATAAACGATTTAAAACTCGCTTCAAGCCAAAACTCAACTATCAACAATTTGAAGAAACATATTTCTGATATGCATGTGAAAAGTAATTTGGTTATAAGTAATTCTGATGTTAATGCTATTGATGATACTCAAATGAGAAATGATGAATTAGCGGTTTGTGTGGCCAAATTACTAAAGGAAAATGAGACTTTGAGAAAGCATCACATAGAACTAAGTGACTTTGTCAAAGAAGCTAGAACTAAGTTAATGGAAAAAACAAACTCTCTGATAGCTAAAATTGATGAACTCAAAGCTCAACTTCAGGAAAAGAGTTTCGCTATTGTTGCCTTAAAGAATGAGCTTAGAAAAACCGTAGGGAAAAGTGTGAACAATAAGTTTACAAAACCATCAACCTTGGGGAAGCCAGTTTCTCATTCCACTAGAGACCGGTCCGCTGTTAGGCAGCCTACTGCATTTATATCTGAAAGAACAAAATATTTAAAGACAAGGCTTGCCTCCCAAGTTGATGTGATACAAGTTTTGTCAAAACCAGTCACTTCACCTAAGTTACCTAAGAATAATGCTTCTAGCTCCGTTAACCCTCAACATATAGCTACTTCTACTCCCATCACCTCTAGGAATAGTTCGAAAATAGTGTCAAAACCAAGCATTAATACCCAGAATTCATATGATATGAATGAATTGTGGAAGAACTATTATCTAGAAAAAGCTAGGAAAAAGGCACAGATTCGAAAAGACGGAATTTTAGGTGCAAGACCTAGGGTGATGAATTCCACGAGATTTCAATGCACTGCTAGTAGTAGTAAACCATTACCTAGGAACACTCAAAAGACTAGGGGTTGGCTTGAATCTAAGAGTAGATACATGAAGAAGAATGCTAAGCATGTAGAAAATGAAACTAGAAATTCTGAGTCTTTTCCGAATAAGAAACATTTTCCTAATTCACATGCTAAGGTACAATCCACTAAGGCTACTAACACGGCTAAGATTCAACATGTTATGATTCAAAACAAACCTAAAACTTCGCATAGATGGATCCCAACTGCTAAATCTTTGGAGTCTACGAATAATGATAAGTCTTCTACTGTGCACAAGAATATCAACAATCCTAGACCTTGCCATAAGTGGGTACCGTCTGGTAGAATGTTTAAGGATATTGGTCTTAGGTGGATACCTACCGGAAAGTTGTTTACTAATGGTAAAATCAAGGTTGACCGTGAAACCCCAAGCGGTTTGGATACTAATGTCACTAACCAATATATATGCAATCAAGCTTGTAATGTTAGTGCAGGTGTTCCTTACTCTGTTGTAGATACTTCGATCCTTCACTACATGGACTGGCTTAAAGTATGGATAACAAATGGATTAATATCTCATAACTCACGGGTTCAAGTAACTCAACCGTGATATTAAATCTGCTATGACGTCTGTTCACATCTGTCCACATCATCTCAGGCCTCGTACTTCATCATTATGGCGTCTGCAGATAACACTTCAGGCCCCGTTCCTCAAAGATATGAAAGGCGTACAATTCAGTGCATTTTATCTTTAGTTAACAGAAATTCTCTCAAGAATAACCTTCCTCATCTACATTCTCCATCAACGTGCTTCATGTGTTTCCCATGCTCATTCAGTCATCAAGTGTATCTACGTTCATTGGTGTATATTCTAATTCAGTTGTTCAAATCAAAAATGACAACTTCAGATGCAATTTTTGAAGGGGGAAGTGGATCTACATGTTGATGGATATTTGTATAATGGTCATATGCCTAATGTTTCACTCACTAAGGATAACTGGGATTTATTGTTTGTGATTAATTGGGGGATTCAACTGGTTCACCTTCTTCAATTTCCATTGATCAAGATGCACCATCTATGAAGTACAACTCTGACTACTCAAGAAGCCTAATCTCCAGTTATTCCTCAAGGCATTGTTAACGACTATCATTGAAGTTGCACTAATGAATAATGATCCGCTGTTTGTTATTCCTTGGCCAAATCTTCACGGATTATTGTTCATGAATAATGATCCGCTCTTTGGTATTCCTTTGCCAAATCTTCACGGATTATTGTTCCTCATATTGTGCACGCTATAAATCAACCACATGAACATTAAGGAAAATGACTATCTCATCTGCTCAAAAACATTATTGGTGAATCTTCCAGATCAGTCTCTACATGTATACCTTAGGAAGAATGCATTGATGTTGAGGAATCATTTGTTCCGGTTCATTCAGTGAGTCAATGTACATCCGATTGTTTGTTTATTCACGTGTTGAACATTTGACACAAGTTGATTACTTTGGAGTTAATCATTTATCACTTATTTGAGATTGAAGTTGACTTTCACAAAGGCGTGTTCTTATTTGATAACTTGCTCGGGCTTGAGAATTTGAGTTGAAGACTTGGTTTATCTAGTTACCAGATGTCGGGGTGGATGGTTGAAGACCTGGTTAACTATCACTTTTAGGAGTTACGTTGTTTTACTCAGTGTCATATGCTATGACAGTGTGGATAATCGCAAGAGGTGTTAATGTCTCATACTTTGTTTGAGTAGTGAGTACTTAGAGATTTGCTTGAAGCATACATTCTCAACACCGTTCTTCCATCATTAAGTGCAAGCTTAAGATACAAATGTGGTGAATTCGACTTCAGGTTCAAGTTTGGTATATCTGGTTTTCTTCAACAGTGGTCACTTCAAATTATCTACATTTGGGTTGATAAAGATAGTCAGAGAGAGTTTCTGTAGCAGTTGATTCTCACATGATTCATTTGAGCTAACTTTTGTTCTTCTCTATTTCAAGAATATTTGGTATGTACAATGTATTGCTGATTCTGAGGTATCAAAACCAGCAAGGGGGAAGGAGACATACATCTAAACACACAACGAGTACACGTGATGAACTTAATACTTCTTCTCTATTGAAGTAATCCCGGGAAAGACAAATGTCATAACCGTAGAGAAACTCAGTGTTTAACTCGTAGCCTTTCGTGTGCTATTCCAACTATTTGGGGGAAGGATGTATTATTCCAACCATTTGGGGGAAGTGGTCTCTGGATACTTTTGGTATGTGTTAAATCAGCCTTCAGTAGGAAGAATATGAGAAGAATATTTGGAACGTGAGATGATTTTGCTGATCGACATCTTCTATATGATTTATGATAAAGTGCTTCCGGTTAGTGCTTCATGTACACAATGTAATAATGATTCCGATGTGATCGCAACCATCAAGGGAGAGATATGTGTACATCAGTGTCGCACAACATGTTCACATGATCGAGCTTAATCAGTTATTTCGGATTTGACATCCGCAGAGAAGATCAGGGATTCAAACCAGTTACTGTGATGTCGTTGTTTCTACTCTGGGTGGGTACTTGTGTACATTATGGGCTGATTGGTTATATGGGAGATAACTGGATTGCATTTGGTAAAATGAAGATGTTGATATATTGTTCCCCAGAATTGACAACTGCTCAAACTCGAAGAGTAATATGTACATCGTACAACAGGATCATGTGATCGGGCTTAATCATTTATTCCGAGTTTGATAAACGCAAAGATGATCCGTGTTATCTTGTTACTTTGGTGTTCTCGTCTTCTTCGGGGTGTTGAGCTTCATTCAATGAGACTGTTTGCTTCACTTCTTCTTCTTGAGGGAATTGGTCTTTTTTCGAGGATTGTCGGTTTGGGGGAAGCCAAAGATTCACTTTTAGAAGGCTCAAGTTCTTGCGACGATTCAAGAGCCTCGAATGCTTTTGTGGTGAAAGTTTAAGAGATGATGACTTCTATCTTCTACAAAGTGCTGATCGATTTCCTTATCTCGGTACTTGTATCATCATCTTCTTAAACTATTACTCTATCTGTAAATATTTATCAAAAAGCAAAATACAAAAATATAAAATCAATAAAAACCCATAAAAAATCAATAAATTTATTAAAAAAAAAAATGTTTTTCAAGACATGTCTTCTGGTATCTATAACATCTACGGTCTTAGAAATGTCATTCAATAATGGCACGAGACTTTAGATGAAGTTCGAGCAGGAGGTGTAAATATTTCTTTTCAAAACATGTTATAAAATATGGCTTGCAGTTACTTCAGACTGTAACCCGTTCTTCAAAATTATGGCTTGCTATTATTTCAGATAGCAACCAGCTCTTCAAGGAAGGAAAGTGTTGTGCTAAACCAATTTTCAAAAACTTCGTGCACTTATCCTAAAACAAAATGAGGAAAGTATGTCGAAGGACTGCTGTTCCTACTCAAATATTTTTCCTTCTAAAATTCTTCAGAAAAATATTTGTTTTAACTAAATGATGGTAATTGAGTTGCTTGTAAATCAATCAGATTCAGAGTTTTCGTATAAACTGAAAACTCAATCAATGATTTCAGCGCTTTTAAACTTTTCAGAAAATAAGTCATTGATTGAGGGGGAGAATGTTTTCAAATCTATATCATCTAACGAGCTTTTCTAATTATCCTATATGCTTAACTGAAAATGATGTTAACCTACGTTGAAGGACTAGGTGCCTAGGATATGATTGTTAAGATTAGATGATTAAAGTTTGATGAACACATAAATCCCATGCCTTATATGAACTGATTGATATGTTGAATTGACTTTTATTAGTCGATTGCTGTTTGGGTGTTGTCAACCACCATATATCTGTTTGTGTCCACTAACGTATGCAGGCATATTGGTATATAAGAATGTTCCCGATCCGGATCCTACAAATGAAGATGATTGGATGCCGTAATGAAAGGGTAACTATATCTTGGGTCGACAAAAGAAGAAACGGGGCTTAATTAGATCTCTCTATGGATGGTTGGCACGATAGTTGCAACTTCAGAGGTCTCACTGCATCAGCAGACGGTTTTCTTTCATCCTCTCAGCAACAACAAAAGCAGCTTATGATTCTCTCCACCTAACGTATCTTGCGCAGGAAAAGTAGTGAATTATACCATTTTTTAAAACAATTTTATAATATTGCTGTGAAAAATGGAAAAATATTGGTTTTGAAAATAAATTGGACTTAATCTTGGAAATCACCGGACTTCATTTTATCAAAACTTAAGTCACCCAATCATCGACTACGGTCATCGATTGAGGGGGAGAGTGATTTAAAAATAAAATATTTTCAAACGATATTTCTTCATAAAAAGTCCGTTTGTACAAAATAAGTGGTGATCTAAAGATTTAATGTTATGTCATGGTATGATTTTCTTTAAAGCCCAAAGATCTTTCAAAATGAAATTTTTTCTGTTTTTGTTTGATTGTGAAATTGTTTTATTTTACTTAAAGATCTCTTAAAAACTATCATACCTGACACTAACAATCTTTAATGTCTATAATTGGTCCTCATCAGTCATTTTTCAAAAATTAAATCAAGCCACGTCTTTCCCAAATTTTTCTAAAAGATTTAAATCAATTGGGATCACAAATCTCAAATGGTTTGATATTTTTGAGCGGGGGAGAGATCGTGATTTAAATCTCAAATTTGTTTTAGTCCTTTAAAGGCACTCCTGCCTCCATGTGCCAAACGATTTCAATATATGATGCACATGATTGAGGAGGAGCATTTATCCACAAACAAGATGAGTATTTAAACCAGGCCACATTTTCTCCCACGTTTTCTAAACCTGATAAATCACTTGAGATCCAAAATCTCAAAGGGTTTGATATTTTTAATCAGGGGAGAATTTGTGATCTAATTATGAAACCTGATAAATGATGATCGTTTTGATTCAAAGTCCAAGTTCTCTCTAATATGTGCTAAACTCTTTCGTTTATCGATGCACATATTGAGGGGGAGCAAATGGTTTCTTAATGGCTTTTGTGATCATGAATGTACTTCAAAAGACTCTTTCCTCTATGTGATAAAATGATTTCAAATATCCTACGCACATATTGAGGGGGAGAATTTACCAAAGAAATTCAAATGGCTTTTTCTACGGAAATTGTGATCAAGAATACATTTCTAAGAACTCTTGCCTCCATGTGCTAAACAATTTCAAAATCATATGCACATGTTGAGGGGGAGCATTTCTAAATGATCAAAACAATTAAGGTACAAAATGCTTTGATTTTATATCACAAGTACCTTGATTAATTTTCCAAATGATTTTTCAATTGGTTTCAAGAAGAAATGAACAATACCAAAAGACCGACCAATTTAGTTTATGCATGGTGTTATAAGGATGGTTAGGTTTGGTATTCGTTCCCACGATCCAGCCAGAGCCAGAGGGATCTACCCAGGGACAGTCCACTAGATAGTGTAGAGTCCTTAGGTGTGATGAAAAAAGGAGAAAAGTGAGATATGGGAAGAGTGCGGACTGAGATAGAGCTAGAACTGGAATAAACCCAACAAGGTTCTAGTTATGAAGTCTCGGTAAGCACCGAAGGGGTTGAAGAATGAAAAAGAAATGAATGTGAAAAAGGGTGAAAAGAAATAGCCCTCCAATAATTCAACCTTAGGGCAGAAACCAGGTTCAACACATATGCTACTGGTGTTTACTAAGGTAACACCGGTATTGAAGACCAGACGTCATGGACCCAAAGGACGCACTACACTACAACTTCCCAAGCTACTCAAGTTCCTCTTAAAAGGGCTTGTTTCATTCTCACGGGGAACCTACATAATCTATCGACTTTCTCTTAGAGATTGTTGATATTGAAGAAGGAGACCTCTCCCTAGTCTCCGGCATAGGAACCAAATATGCACAATTGAGTCTAGAGCCAAAAGATCATCCACAATATCTCATTAGGACACAAAAATAATGAAGACTTGCTGTTTCACACAATGTGGAAAGTAAGTGTATATTGAGAGTCCTACGCATTATCCTTGTGGTATTGCCAGAACATCCGAGTGATATGTAAAAATATTCACAATAAAGATGGGAATCCTTCTAGAGCCAACATCAAACAAGATCTTGGTGGGTGACATGTGAGATCTATCTAATAGATCAAGCTTGTGACAACTGGACAGAAACAATGGGGCGATTCACTCTTGAATCAACCTTGGTCCAGGAAATGAATTGACGAATACTTTTGGAAAAACAGTTCGATGTGCAAATCTTCTTTTCTCTAGCACATCGAATGTGTATTCATATTTCAAACACAAAAAGTATCTCTGATTGAAAAAATTACTTTTGGAAAAACCGTTCGATGTGCAAATCTCTTCTTTTCTCTAGCACATCGAATGTGTACTCTTTTCAAATACAAAAAGTATTTTTGATTGAAAATTGATCTTTCTCATAAAACCTTCGTCGTACTGCAAAACTCTTTCTTCAAGCAATACGCGATTGTTTTCAAATCATTTTTCATCAATCAGTAAATCTCAATTTGCTGGTTCACTCACTCCGTGTTGTCTTCTTTGAGATGTTCCGGTTTGAGAATAGCTAGAACAGCTGTGAAACCCTGTCAAGGAGATTCTTCGGAATTATTCCTGATCACAGGCAGTACTTGTACTGATCAACGGGGAATCGTGGGCCATGTACCTCAATTCAACGAAAGTGATCAAAGACACTTTTGTGTGTTTTATTGCTAACTGTTGTTTGCAGGTACATTTGGACGATTGCAGCTGATCAGAATTGAGGAGTCAATCCATAGCCGCATGCTCACACATTACATTCACTTCTATAGAAATCATGATAGGTGCATATCTTCATCATCTGGCTCTGATATTTTCAATCCATGCTTCTGCTACGCTGCTGGAAATATTATGAATCAACAAAAGCTTCTGCAACTCTGATGAGAAGATATCATGATCTAAAATGTGAGCATGTCGATTTGAAAGTCACAACTTCACATAATGATGATACTACAACGGATGAGCCAGAGATTTGCTGTGGCTGATGTTCTCTAACCTGTCTTAATGAATCACCAAACGTGGATCAGCACAAAGACCTACACTAAAAGTACAAAGCAGTTGGACTTTGAAGAATCACTGCTAAAGCACAAACACTGCGGACATTGAAGAATTGAAATCTACGAGCTCGAGCATAAAGACAAAGATAGATTACTTGGATTCAAAATGTAAATCATGGGGTGACCTCCCTTAGGGGGAGATTGTTAGGAATTGGAAATTCCATAAGGAAGTGTCGGTCACCCTAATTATTTTTTAGCATATCTTAGCTCGTAGACTTTACGTTATTTAGTAGTTATTAGCTTAGTTATTAGTTTAAGTATCACCGTGGAGGAAGGACGGGTCTTTACCCACTATATGCCTGATCCACAGTCCGAATAAGGACGTGTAGTATGTAACTATAAATACCCTCTACCTCCCAAGGTAGAGGGTTGGACCTTTCACTCAATCTAACCTTCTTTCTTTTGTTTCTCTCTCTAGAAAGGCTCCCATCTTCTACTTTCTCTCTCTAAAACCTACTCATATTCGACCCATATTTGTCATGGTTTGATATGTTTATGAAATCCAATATATTACAGTCGTTTTTCACATCGATATAATACTTTTGGGACCTATCTTTTGTAAACCCTGAATGTGTTATTATATCAAACGATGTGTTTTCCAAACGGCACTTTAGGTCATTCCATATAACTGTAACTGTGATGCTATTGTAACAACCCGCATTTTGGGTTACTTTTCATTTTTTTCTGAAAAGTTACTATTCACTTTCACTATTCATCCCGTAAAATTTTTATTTCACATTCTCGTAAGATAATTTATTTTAGTAATAACCTGAAAGTTTGACAATCGTTAGATCATCTTCGCAAAAGTTATTAAGAAAACATCGTCTTAAAATTTTATTTTGGTCGGAACACCATTTCAACCACCCGCGCATAACGAAAACCAACTCTGACAATTTTCCCCACATCAGATTAATTTTTGATCACTCATAATTAATTAGATAATTTTTAAGATTTCTTTTAAATGTTACCAAATAAACCCTGAGCCGTACGAGACTAAACTTATGTTTTAAACAAATCTACGAGACCAGACTTAACCATTCCTGCACTGTATTTTCTAAGATGTTTAGAAACTTTTACATTTTTTGAAAAGTCAAATATATTTCCCTCCTCCTTTGACCATAAAGAAAATAACGTTGTACGTTCTACATTTTTGCTTATATCGCGTTACTTTTAAACTTCACGTATAACTGTTAAGTTATCCCACGTATGACGAAAACCACATTTTGACATCTCATATCACTTATAGACTAAATTTAGTCTACTTTAAATAAATTCACGGTCATTTCCCTGAAATCTCGTTCTTTTCTGAAAAATTGCGAATTACACGTTTTTGACCCGTGTTTCCAGTTTTAAGCAGCGTTTTTGCACCCAATAAGACTTCTCAATTATTTTATATTTTTAG
The DNA here is from genome assembly GCA_910596185.1 of Chrysanthemum makinoi. Classification (NCBI taxonomy): domain Eukaryota; kingdom Viridiplantae; phylum Streptophyta; class Magnoliopsida; order Asterales; family Asteraceae; genus Chrysanthemum; species Chrysanthemum makinoi. The sequence goes on from OU343224.1 coordinate 267,243,331, forward strand.
ATGGAGTATAATGATGAGTTTAATCATTCCTATAAGTTTCATATTTTTACGATACCCGGTTTTATGTTTTATGGCTTAACAACTTACGGTCGGCATTTAATGGAACCAAATCATGCTCTAAACTCAAGATAATACCAGGACTATCCACCTAAGTCATCTTATCTTCATTTGGCCGACCTAAGGGGGGATTCATTATTTTGGTGGCATAATCCTAACCATGCTTCATCTAGATCATTACATGTGTCCTAACTTAACCATGGTTAACATTTAACCGAATATATGGTTAACCAAACTTACCCTCCTATAAATAGCAAGTGAAATGCATCCTAAGAACCCTCATATTCTGATTTGGGTCGTTCATATCACAAATCCATCATATCTTCTATAATTTGATCTATAAACTCCAAGTTTATGCAAAGAAGTTTCAAGTAGTAAGTTACTACATCAAATCTCAAGCAAGTTTAAGTGATCTTCTTGATTTTAGATCCACTCAAGTCACTTAGTACTTCATCACCAACTCTTCAAGATCACAAGGGTGCCAAGGTGTAGAAAGCTAGCTCAATTTAAGGTCCTAAGTGTTCAATCAAAGTCTGATCCTTACTAGTTACTCCTTTCTTAATTGAAAGCCAAACGTTGTAAGCAACTAATCACCACCATCATCTCATCTTTATTATCCATAATCTTAACATTTTCATGCTATATATATAGTTACTATGTTGATTCATGATGTACATATACTCAATCACATGTTTTAATTCACATGTTGTCGTAAAAGTAACAAACTAGTAAACTAGTCATATTCTATACATTTGAGACCATTAAAACCAGTCACATATGGACTTTCTAACTTACATACTATGGTAGACAAGATAAAAAGGAAAACTTAGCAATATGAATCACCTAAAACGAGTACACGAGTCAAAAGATACGGCCAAAAGAAGTTTGCAAAAACCAAAACGCCGAAACTGCCAAATTGAATCTGTTTAGGGTCTGTCCGTTTTAAAAGTGGTACTTCTGGTCCGAATCATCAAAAAGTTAAAGCATGAAAGTTGTCCAAAACGACGTTTTCCTTTGATTGAATAGAAGCTTGGACCCTGAAAACGCTTAAATAGGCCATTATCTTTCAAAAACTAAAATTGCCCTATATATAGTCCCTCGACTATACTTTTGTCACAACTAAAAGCAAACCAAGAGGCCTAATGGCCATAAGCCAAGACCACGACTATGGCTAAGGTCAAAGCTGAGTCTCAAGACCATGGTAGTCAAGATCAAAGCGACGACAAGCCCATGGCTAAAGCCTCAAGGCTTATTTACCCAAGACCGTTAACTAAGGTGATCATATTTATGAAACGACGAGAACTTGTAAAAACATGATAAACTTATTTATATAAAAATCTTCACTCAAAACATATGTTGTATCTACTAAGTGCTATAATAGTAGGGAGCTTCATGTGAGGGGATTCATTTGAGTAAAACGTATCGACGAGTTGTTGGATTTACAATTTAATGTGTCCTACCTCCTCGAACGTTTACTGCATGACCTCTAAATTATGATGGCCCGAACGGTAGTACGATATCTATAAACTAAGTACGTGTTCACAACTAGACCATTTCTATAAATGACATACACAAAAACCTTGTACTACATCATGATCAACATAGAGACGTATATATGTTTGATATTTATTTCGCATCATTATTTCAAACCTAAGTCGCAACATCCTATTCTAGGTTTCTCGTAGAAGTTCTCATGGCATATCCATCATTCTCATTATACATTTTCTATCATTTACTTTGAGGTGAGTTCATAGCCCTACTTTCTACTACTTAATTGTTTTACAAAACCTTGGGGGAGATACATACTTTATTTTTAAACCGAACACATTGCTTTGAAACTATATGTTTATTTGAACTGAATGTTTATTTATGCTAAGTAACATTATTCCCATACGTGAATCGCATTTATATATTTATGTGCATACATAATTGTATCAAACAAAAATGGGCTCAAGAATCATCAGCCGTATCAAATAAAAACGGGCTCAAGAATCATCATCCGTATCAAACAAAAACGGGCTCAAGAATCGTCAGCCGTATCAAATAAAAACGGGCTCAAGAATCATCAGCCATATCAAACAAAAACGGGCTCAAGAATCATCAGCCGTATCAAACAAAAATGGGCTCAAGAATCATCAGCCGTATCAAACAAAAACGGCCTCAAGAATCATCAGCCATACCAAACAATAATATCTGTTTTGTTTTCAACATTATGAGTGTATAACAACGCAACCGACATAAACATTATGTGTTCAACTGATTTCCTAAACTCGATGAATTTCACTCAACCTTTGTGTTGACAGTTTTAAGCATGTATTTCAGGTTCATATTGTACGAGGCTGGCACGGAGGAGCAGGATACTCAAGAAGGCTATAAATTTTATTATCATTCGAAAACCAATTTAACATATTTTGTAAACTTGGAACCATCTGGGACCTCATTTTTGTAAACTCTGATATTTATATAAATCGAATCATAAATCTTTTAAAACGACTCCATTAGAGTTCGTTTTCTATTGTTATGATTATTGTGCCATGAAGTAACGCCCAGTTTGAATTCCGCTGCGTATCACGAAATTGGGGGTGTTACAGATTGGTATCAGAGCATTAATTATAGAGAAACGGGTCTAATTGTGACCTAAACTATAACTACTTTTACAAACAAAAACATTTTTATAGCCTTCCGTTCTCCGTGCCTTCCATCCTCTAGACGATTATGTGACTTTTAGGCATTTTAAGCAATACGAACATACTAGTATATTGATATATACACTCGACATAATTTCAATCATAAACAATGTACTAAACATACCTGCGTATGCCTATTCTAAGGCATTACGGCACAATCATATTTTCCCAATCTCCCAATCATGCATCTACTCATGCATTTTAGGATTACGAAACTTCCTCCAAGACATTGTAACTGACTACAATGGTCTTTCCTACTTACCGGACATTGTGAGATATAGTGGTCTCTATTACATTATCAGACACTGTAAATCCTACAGTGGTCTCATTTATTTCTCAAGACATTGTGAGTTACACAATGATCTCTCCATCATTTCTCAAGACATTGTGAGTTACACAATGATCTCTCTATCATTTCTCAAGACATTGTGAGTTACACAATGATCTCTCTATCATTTCTCAAGACATTGTGGGTTACACAATGATATCTCTATCATTTCTCAAGACATTGTGGGTTACACAATGATCTCTCTATCATTTCTCAAGACATTGTGAGTTACACAATGATCTCTCTATCATTTCTCAAGACATTGTGGGTTACACAATGATCTCTCTATCATTTCTCAAGACATTGTGGGTTACACAATGATCTCTCTATCATTTCTCAAGACATTGTGGGTTACACAATGATCTCTCTATCATTTCTCAAGGCATTGTGGGTTACACAATGACCTCTCTATTATTTCTCAAGACATTGTGAGTTACACAATGGTTTAATTTACTTCACAGACATTGTAAGTTATACAAAGTCTCTAAAAATTATCTTATAAACATTATATGATATTGTTTTACATGAAACCCATCACAGTCTATGAATTTCCCTAATGGAAATACAGGAAATGGGATTTCTAAAAGATAAACTAACTCATCATCTACAAAAGCTGAAGTTCAGCAACTTTCTCTACATTCATTAAAATTCTCTTCTGAAACTTTTATTGTTAAAGGTTCATGATTCTAGCCAAGTATAGACAATTTTAGAATTACTTAAGATTTCATTTCCACACGTATCTACCCATACTATCTTCTATGCAATGGAATGTGAAAATATTGGTTACAAGTCTTTTATGGCCAGGACTTGCAACTGAATGGTTTGATATCGCCTTTGCATAGTGGACAATTTCTCAAAAGCTATGGACATATCACAAGTATACCTAATTTAGGTATTTGGAAAATTTATCGAACCTCGGCTAAATATAGCCTAATCACCTATATTTAACCTAGGGAAAGTGGAACATAGTCTGATTAACTATGTTCGGCTTAAATTTTTCAAACACTGAGAACAGTTATACAAGGGTTATATTCAGGTTAATTTCCTACTTAAACTCGATAAACCACCAGAATTCATTAAAAAGATCTAGAGACATGAAAGTGTCTTACCACTCAAAGAAAATCTTAACATCTTATTTTACCTAATTTCATTCTTGAAATTTTCATACATGAGATAATCCGAACTACTATCTTGGGATAGTCATCAAATCTTCTCGTCATTTATTAGAAGTACTAGCCTGTTTAGGTTTCAAGGATATCATTCCGCCATAATCCTTTAAAATTCACTTTTGATTTTAAAGCAAACTTGACATCTCTACCTAAGAATAATGGTAAGCGTACACTACACTCTTCTAATAATCAACATATAACATCATTATCTGAACCCCATTATAAGTCAGTATGTAAAACTTCACAGTAACATGTTTCTTTCAAACACTAGTAGACATGAACACTATACGATATAGCCTTCATCCCAAAACCACCTAAGACATGATCAACTTTGGAAATGGTTTGGATAACCACTTGCCACTATCAAGACTTTCCTACAACGACAATTGTCACATTATTATAAACCATTTCACATCAACAACATCTTATACCTTTAGATTATCAACTTAAGCCACGACCAAAAACTTAAAATAGTACATAACATATTCTATGACCAGAAACTTAAGAACGCAAAGATTAGAATTCGGCACATATACCCATATTTTCCTAGACAATTTAACATCGGATAACATACACTAAATTCCGGGACGGAATTCCCATTAAGGTGGTGAGACTGTAACAACCCGCATTTTTGGGTTACTTTTCATTTTTTTCTGAAAAGTTACTATTCACTTTTACTATTCACTTTCACTTTCATCTCGTAAATTTTTTATTTCACATTCTTGTAAGATAATTTATTTTAATAATAACCTGAAAGTTTGACAATCGTTAGATCATCTTCGCAAAAGTTATTAAGAAAACATCGTCTTAAATTTTATTTTGGTCGGAACACCATTTCAACCTCCCGCGCATAACGAAAACCAACTCTGACAATTTTTCCCACATCAGATTAATTTTTAGATCACTCATAATTAATTAAAGAATTTTTAAGATTTTTTTTAAATGTTACCAAATAAACCCTGAGCCGTACGAGACTAAACTTACGTTTTAAACAAATCTACGTAGACCCAGACTTAACCATTCATGCACTGTATTTTCTAAGATGTTTAGACACTTTTACATTTTTGGAAAAGTCAAACATATTTCCCTCCTCCTTTGACCATAAATAAATTAACCTTGTACGTTCTACATTTTTGCTTAAATCGCGTAACTTTTAAACTTCACGTATAACTGTTAAGTTATCCCACGTATGACGAAAACCACATTTTGACATCTCATATCACTTATAGACTAATTTTAGTCTACTTTAAATAAATTCACGGTCATTTCCCTGAAATCTCGTTCTTTTCTGATAAATTGCGAATTACGCGTTTTTTACCCTTGTTTCCAGTTTTAAGCAGCGTTTTTGCACCCAATAAGACTTATCACTCATTTTATATTTTAGATAGAGTATAATGATGAGTTTAATCAATCCTATAAGTTTCATATTTTTACGATACCTGGTTTTACGTTTTATGGCTTAACAACTTACGGTTGGCATTTAACGGAACCAAATCATGCTCTAAACTCAAGATAATACCAAGACTATCCACCTAAGTCATCTTATCTTCATTTGGCCGACCTAAGGGGGGGGGAGTCATCATTTTTGTGGCATAATCCTAACCATGCTTCATCTAGATCATTACATGTGTCCTAACATAACCATGGTTAACATTTAACCCAATATATGGTTAACCAAACTTACGCTCCTATAAATAGCAAGTGAAATGCATCCTAATGATTTGGGTCGTTCATATCACAAAACCATCATATCTTTCATTATTTGATCTATAAACTCCAAGTTTATGCAAAGAAGTTTCAAGTAGTAAGTTACTACATCAAATCTCTAGCAAGTTTAAGTGATCTTATTGAGTTTAGATCCACTCAAGTCACTTAGTACTTCATCACCAACTCTTCAAGATCACAAGGGTGGCAAGGTGTAGAAATCTAGCTCAATTCAAGGTCCTAAGTGTTCAATCAAAGTTCGATCCTTACTAGTTACTCCTTTCTTAATTGAAAGCCAAAAGTTGTAAGCAACTAATCACCACCATCATCTCATCTTTATTATTCATAATCTTAACAATTTCATGCTATATATATAGTTACTATGTTGATTCATGATGTACATATACTCAATCACATGTTTTAATTCACATATTGTCGTAAAAGTAACAAACTAGTAAACTAGTCATATTCTACACATTCGAGACCATTAAAACCAGTCACATATGGATTTTATAACTTACATTCTATGGTAGAAAAGATAAAAAGGAAAACGTAGCAATTTGAATCACCTAAAACGAGTACACGAGTCAAAAGATACGACCAAAAGAAGTTAGCAAAACCAAAACGCCGAAACTGCCAAATTGAATCTGTTTAGGGTCTGTCCGTTTTAAAAGTGGTACTTCTGGTCCGAATCATCAAAAAGTTAAAACACAAAAGTTGTCCAGAACGACGTTTTCCTTTGTTAGCTAACATGCTCGGACCCTGAAAACGCTTAAATAGGCCATTATCTTTCAAAAACTGAAACTGCCCTATATATAGTCTCACGACTATACTTTTGTCACAACTAAAAGCAAACCAAGAGGCCTAATGGCCATAAGCCAAGACCACGGCTACGGCTAAGGTCAAAGCTGAGTCTCAAGACCATGGTAGTCAAGATCAAAGCCACGGCAAGCCCATGGCTAAAGCCTCAAGGCTTATTTACCTGAGACCATTAACTAAGGTGATCATATTTATGAAACGACGAGAACTTGTAAAAACATGATAAACTTATTTATATAACAATCTTCACTCAAAACATATGTTGTATCTACTAAGTGCTACAATAGTAGGGAGTTTCATGTGAGGGGTTTCATTTGAGTAAAACGTATCGACGAGTTGCTGGATTTACGATTTAAAGTGTCCTAGCTCCTCGAACGTTTACTGCATGACCTCTGAATTATGATGGCCCGAACGGTACTACGATATCTATAAACTAAATACGTTTTCACAACTAGACCATTTCTATAAACGACATACACAAAAACCTTGTACTACATCATGATCAACATAGAGACGTATATATGTTTGATATTTCTTTCACATCATTATTTCAAACTTAAGTCGCAACATCCTATTCTAGGTTGCTCGTAGAAGTTCTCACGGCATATCCATCATTCTCATTATACATTTGCTATCATTTACTTTGAGGTGAGTTCATAGCCCCACTTTCTACTACTTAATTGTTTTAAGAAACCTTGGGGGAGATACATGCTTTATTTTTAAACCGAACACATTGCTTTGAAACTATATGTTTATCTGAACTGAATGTTTATTTATGCTAAGTAACATTATTGCCATACGTGAATCGCATTTATATATTTATGTGCATACATAATTGTATCAAATAAAAACGGGCTCCAGAATCATCAGCCGTATCAAATAAAAACGGGCTCAAGAATCATCAGCCGTATCAAACAAAAACGGGCTCAAGAATCATCAGCCGTATCAAACAAAAACGGGCTCAAGAATCATCAGCCGTGTCAAATAAAAACGGGCTCAAGAATCATCAGCCGTATCAAACAAAAACAGGCTCAAGAATCATCAGCCGTATCAAATAAAAACGGGCTCAAGAATCATCAGCCGTATCAAATAAAAACGGGCTCAAGAATCATCAGCCGTATCAAACAAAAATGGGCTCAAGAATCATCAGCCGAATCAAACAAAAACGGGCTCAAGAATCATCAGCCGTACAAAACAATAATATCTTTTTTGTTTTTAACATTATGAGTATATAACAACGTAACCCACACAAACATTATGTGTTTAACTGATTTCCCAAACTCAATGAATTTCAGTCAACCTTTGTGCTGACAGTTTTAAGCATGTATTTCAGGTCCATATTGTACGAGGCTGGCACGGAGGAGCACGAATACTCAAGAAGGCTATAAATTTTATTATCATTCGAAAACCAATTTAATGTATTTTGTAAACTTGGAACCATCTGGGACCTCATTTTTGTAAACTCTGATATTTATATAAATCGAATGATAAATCTTTTAAAACGACTCCATTAGAGTTCGTTTTCTATTGTTATGACTGTTGTGCCATGAAGTAACACCCAGTTTGAATTTAGCTGCGTATCACGAAATTGGGGGTGTTACAGCTATGGCAGTCATCCCCCAGGAATTCCATTCCGCTGCAAAACAGGTATTTTGAGGGTGTGACAGTTTGGCATCAGAGCAAGAGTTATAGAGAACTAGGTTGTATCATTGACCTTAGACTATAACTACATCATCATAGCATCTCATTATTTCATCATAAGTGCATATTCACTATGCATGCGGTTTCATACGTACATTTTGCGAGTTATTTACTTTCATTTCAAATCGATTGTCACATTAATGTCTTCAGATACCCATCCCATAATACTCACATCAGACTCTGACATGGAGGTTACCTTGTCATTCCCTACTATAGCTTTAACATCAGTTGACTCTACACCAGACTTACCACACATATTATCCGATGTGGAGACTGAACCCTTTGAGGAGGGCGAAGTTGCACCTACACCACCACGATCACCATTGATTCATCGTAGGATCAGGATAGTTTCTATCATTCTGTCGGGACAGATCATACCATTAGGTAGGACTTATAGGCTTAGTCCTAATGGACCTATTAGGATGCTTACTGCAAGGAAGAGAATACATTCTCTTACCCTCATTCTTAGATCACCTACTACTCATGTAATACAACCACCATCCGCTACTCATACCACTATTAGTCGTCCAATAGTGCATACTCTAGCTTTACCTTTGAAACGTCGCGAGATAACATGAAAGAGGGTAGTATTTCATTCACCATCATCACCATCATTTCCTAAATCACCACTAGGATTTTCATCATCAATATCATCTAGAGCACCATCCGTACCATCACATCTCATATACACTACTCATACATCTGACTTGCAACTTGGGAAGCGTGCATGATTTGACACACCATTACCATTTATCACTAAGATTATAGACACTGCACCATCTTATAGGTTTGAGGACTGTAAGAGTTTCAGAGCTGCTGCTACTAGACAGCCTATTGCTCCTACACTTGAGACACGATTAGACCATCAACAGGAACAGATAATAAGTACCTTTCTATCTAATGTAATCGTTATCTTTTATTATCTCCACGATAATCACAACCTTCAATTATTTCATTCCCTATTCCAATTGCTCAATTTTCAATCATTTCACAACAATATACCACTATCTTACTAGGGTTTAGGGCAACTTTATTCTTGACTAATTAGGAGACTATTACCATTCTATGAGGTTCTCCCATGTATTCTACAAACCACTCAACAAATCTTATTTCAAGTTATTTTGCTACCACTTTATGAAATTATTTCATATAATTTTTTTTCAAGCTATTTTACTACCATCTTAGGAAAATGGTTCCACATAATTTTAAAATAAGTTGTTTTGTTACCACCCTATAAATTGATTTTCAGTCATTCTATCAACTATTTACTACCATTATGCAAAACGATTTTCATGTTACTCTGAAAGATTGTTTGAGCCATTATCTTACAAAACAAAATGTTTAATACAATCTAAAACTTCAGAGAAACATAATACCATTTCAACAAAACCAAGCATCACATCATTTGTTCTCGATTATACATAGCCTGATCACCTATGTATAATTCAGGAAAGATTATGTCATGAAAGAAACAAGCATCATTTCAAATTTCCTAAAACAATCTTCATTCAAAAGCAAAGCCATTTAATCAGATAAATTGTTCATAAACATCTATTTTGTTAACACTCTATAGATACCTACACCATTCATCACTCACTCAACCGATAAGTTGAAACTTTACCAGTGACCTTTTTAGGAAAGACTTTCTATACCATCTACGAGGAGGATTCCTCGATACAAGAAAACAATGAAAGGATTTCAGAACTACCAACAGGGACTAGAAGTATGTAGTAAGATGATTCAAAACTCAACAAAAATCTTAAGACATCACGAGACATTCTGAACCACTATCTTTGGACTAGAAGCCAAATTCTATCGTTTTAATAGTACCAGCTAGACCGAGTTACAAGATTTAGTACAAAGCGAATACACACTAAGCAACACTGTAGAAATTAACCAAGTCTTCTAACCAAGACTACGGAACATTCTATTAAACATGGCCTCAACAATATATGAACTTCCCTACAATGAGTTTCCCTTAAAGGAAAATTGAGTTAAATTAAGGTTATCAATATAAAATTCCCCTAAGGCATTGTGTTCTCTAGAAATTACAGATAACCTGACTTGCATATCAAGAGAGACAACAGGCCTGAACATATCGGACAATCAATGACTCTCCATCTACAAGTGAAATCAGAACAAACATTCTTCGACCTAGTATGAACTGATATCTATGTTTTTGCCAGCATGATAACAATCTCAGTGGTGAACTATTTTAGAAGCACTCAATATCGGGACAAATCTTGAAAGTCAACCACCACACCACATCACTTAAATATTTAGGGTTTTGTGACTTGGCAACATAGAGCGTGGAAATACTTAGATAAAAGAAATTAAGAGAGTCGCCATCAAACAATAAACATTTTAGTAAATGGAAACTAAGCGCCTTTGGCAAAGAAGACTCAAGTCATGACATTCGCTAGAACTAGAAACGCGAGGAATCACAACTGATACCCATAATCTATTCTTTACAATAATGCCCTTTTCGACAGACTTGACATTTTGGAATTTGTCATGAGACACATGGAGTCAATTTCAATTTTACCTAATATAAGGTAGTCGATTCACCTTAGACTTCTGATAATCATTTTAAGATTCCTTTGGAACCCACTTGGACATTAACACCGCCTATTATCCTCAGCTCAATGGTCAGAGCGAGAGAACAATTCCAACATTAGAAGATATACTCAAAGCATGTGTGATTTTCTGGAAATGATTAGGCAATTCATTCTTCATCGAACAAGTTCCCTTACAACAATAGTTATCACATGAACATATTGACTGCACTAATTGAGGCACTCTATGGTTGAGGTGTCAATCACTTATTTACGAGCCAAAATCAGGAAAGTCCAACTCACTAGTCCATAACTTATTCATGAAACAACAAAAAAATCGTATAGATCAAGAATCAGTTACAAGCAACAACAAATAGATAGAAAAACTACATCGAGATACGACGCTAAATATTGGAAGAGTGTTCCATAAGTCACAAACCATTAAAATTTCAAGTTGGCAACAGAGTTATGTTGAAAGTCTAGCCTTGGAAAGGCGTGGTACGATTCAGAAAACACGGGAAGACCAGATGCGACTCAAATATCCTCACCTTTTCACCGATAACACCGTAGAACCCAACATGGACTGAATTCCTTTTTGGGTGGGCGAATGTGACAACTCGTAATTTCAGGTCATTTTACAAACTTTGAAAATTTTACTATTCATCTTGGGAATTTACTATTCATTGGTTACTATTCATCATTTTTGAAGTCGATTTGATATTTTGAAAGGGTATTTCAAAATTTTACTATTCACAAAACACTATTCATTCCCGGAGAAAATCACTATTCATGATTCACTATTCATCATTTTTCGTAAACTAGGTTTACGAGGGTTAAGCTGCGTATTCATGGAACATCATTGAGGACATTTCATATAGACTAGAGTTAGTCTACATATCATCAGTAATATCATCTTCATATTAATTTATGTATGGGTTTGCATATTTCATTAACGTATATTTATTTATTAAATAAACGCTATCGCACGATCATTTATTTTGAATAATTGATCCGACACTTTCAACAATTGTCCTGATATATTTTTATACTCATTTTAAGACTATAAAAATTATATTATTAGTTTACCCGATGTTTTGAAATTATTTTGTATATATATTATTATATATAAATATTTACGACAGTTTTCGTAAATTCAACTCGATAATTATTATTTCACTCAATACTTGTGAGAAATGTATTTTTATAATTTTTATGACATTGATATATTTTATTTTGTTCTGTTAAAATCTATTTCTAGCTAACGCTACACTAAATACCTAATTATATTTACTTAATACACAATATACTTAACATTATATACATTTAATTATCAACACTCTTCCATTTTATTCCCATTTATCCCTTGGCCGACATCCCCCCCCCCCTTGTCACCATTTTCAATAATTAAATTCAACACCTAAGTGTACACATCTTCAAGTTGGATAGATATTTGTAAGATATATCTTTCATACTAAATTAAAAACACATAGTTTCACACATTCAAAGGAGTAAAGTGAAAGAAAAACCTCTCCTCTTTTGTTTGAGGTTCGGCCAAGCAAGAAATAAAGGGAAGAAATCATAGTTTTTCAAGAACAAGTGATAATTAAACATTAGTTTACTTCTCTATTAGGTTTTGAAATAAAAACCAAGAAGTATTTAGGTACCTAGTTACTTAAACCTCATCATACTACAAGTAAGTGTTCTAAATATTTTTACTACTCTTTCGTAATATTACTTGAGCTATTTTATCATTCTAGTAAGAAAACATGCAAGTATCATGTGTATCTATACCACTTTTAATTGTTTTTGGTACCTCTTATTATTTTAAGTCATCCTATAATTATTCCCATGAAACAAATCATTATTGATGATGTTTAGGAACCCATGACACCCTAAGAAGGTGTATGGTAGGTTTAGAATAGATTTGAAGTGATTGAAACAAGTATTACGCTAGGAAAATCATTTTCGACAACATGAAATAGAGGTCTGATCGTTTTTACAAAATCTGGAAATTTCATCAGGTCAAGGATTATTTTGGGCTAGATATTCAGAAAATAGATTTTAAAATGAAACCGTGGTTGCTTGAACGGGTTAAAACGGATTTATAACGAAGAAGGTACGCTATTTTTAAGTTTAACGACGAAAACTATATTTTCAGAAAAATACATGATGTCCAGAATTATTCATAGGTCAAAAATGAGTTTTAAGTGTTATCTAAATGAGTCGATTTATCAAAAATATATTAGTATACATTAACATGAAACTAAGGATATATAAAGCGTAGAAAACGGACTTATAACGACTAAGTTACACGCGATTTAAAAAGAGTTATCGTAACTATTTTCACAAGTATAAACACTTATATATATTTTCTATTAGTCAAAATAGTTGTCGCAAGTGACCATGTTTGGAGTCGTTTTTCACATCGATATAATACTTTTGGGACCTATATTTTTTAAACTCTGAATGTGTTATTATATCAAACGATGTGTTTTCCAAATGGCAATTTAGGTCGTTCAATATAACTGTAACTGTGATGCTATGGCAGTCATCCCCCAGGAATTCCATTCCGCTGCAAAACAGGTATTTTGGGGGTGTGACAAGTAAGAAGCACATAACCACGACACGAGTATTTATAGTGGTTCGACTACAAGGACACCTTCCTTGTCCTACTCCACTCCCTGAGTCACCTACTCGAGAGTTCGTAAACACTACAGGACACCAATCTCCTTATGGTGGAGAAGCTCTCACAACGTCGCCTACTCTTTTTCCGGTACTAGGATAACCACCGGGTTCTTTCACACCAAGGTGAACCACACCTATCACAACGTCGCCTACCCTTTATTAGGTACTAGGCTAAGTACCTAGTTCCATTACAATGGAGGAACTACTACCCAACACAACACAACACCTAATCCCAAGGAGATCTACTCCTTATTACAACACCATCAAGGATATCAACATCCTTGAATATAAACAATCACTATATGTATAACGATGCACCTCATCGATTATACAACCTAGGCATTCTTCACTAATGCCACTTGATTTGATTCCTAGGCATCCTTCACTAATGCCTTTGACACAACGCTTGGCACCTTTCACTAATGCCTTCGTCTTGACACCTTTAGCATTCTTCACCAATGCTTTTGACACGGAGGTTTAAGCACCTTTCACTAATGCTTTCGTCTTGACTCTTTCAGCATCCTTCACTAATGCCTTCATCACAACATATCTACGGAGAAAGAAAGAACTATCAACAAGAGAACCTCAGTTTTCTTGATGATGACGAAGCATGGCAACTCATGGACTTGAGCTTGCTTGACTTCAAAAAGTGGTGATCTAGCCTTTAAGAGGAACCTAGAGAATCACACATAAACAAAAGACAAACTACATAGAAGGATCCCTTAGGATCAGTGGTTAGAGAGGTACAATACTTGGGGAAAGTATGTGTGAGAGTGGCAAGCCAAAAGGAAGAAATGGCTCACTATTTATAGAGGAGAAATGCTTACTGTTCCCCGGATCCCACGGATCCCTCCCACAAGGGATCCGTCTAGCGTAATCCTAGGGATCCGTGGGACGCTCCTCTTTGCCCATGGGTATTTTGGTTATGGGTCATGGGTCATGGGTTATGGGTTGATCCATGAGTTACTTATTAGATACAATGTACCTCATGAGTTCAATGTACCTAGTCAAATGGGTATGGGTCAATATCATGGGTTATGGATATTTACCATGGGTTGTAGTTTTTACCCATTTATAATATATACTAGTTGTGTATATATTTTGCCCAATATGTAAACACTAGTTGTTGTACATATATATTACTAAATCATAAAATCACTTATACTTCTTTTAGTGGCTTATGTGAAAACGTTAAGTGTGTTAGAAAACTATTGGCTCAAACAATTTACGTATTTTATTTGTTTCATTAAAATGTTTTTACGTTTGTTATCGACAAAACATTAGAAGATCGTAAAATATAAATAAACGTTTTTACGGCTTATTTGTATTAACAAATTTGATAATCAAAAAGTGTTCTTATTACAACCACACCTTAGTTCCTTTGTTCAATCAAGAATAATGGGTAAAAACAATCATCCGTAGACAAAATGATTATAACTAGTTGAATAACAATAAGTTCTTTCGACCTCTACGTTTACTATAAACTAGTCAAACTTGATTAACAAATGTCACTATGAAACTTTAGCACAATTGGATCGTAGAATCAACTTGAGATTGAATTAAAACATGTTAACACAATCACGAACTAATAGCAAACATAAACATAAACTCAGAACTTTGAACATTAGAAAACATGATTAAGAGTCTTACAATGCTTGGAATAAGATTACAAATGGTGAAGTAATGATTCCCAAAGTATTGGGGTAGACTCCTTGGGGTTTTGGCCTCCAAATGTGGTACTTCTGGAACTCCAAACTTTCCTAGACTTCTAAGGACGAATTTGAGAGCTTAAGAGCTTTGTTTGATGAGTAGAGAGAGTTGTATAGAAGTGTGTGTCTCATATTCTCACAAGAGGTCTCTATTTATACTAGTTCCAAGTCCTAGGGTATTAATTTCTGAACTTGGCCTCCAAGGAGTTAGGAAGGGACTAAAATACACCAAGGTAAGGACCTAGAATCGTTTGGATACAAAGAGGAAACTTAGTGATGAAGATTTGGCAGAAACAGGCCCTCCAACCGGATCGGTCACATGACCAACCGATCTGGTTGGTCTTCTACAAGTGTTCCAACCGTATCGGTTGCGGGTGGCAACCTAATGGTTGGACTGGCGTCCTGGGCACTTTTTGCTCTTCACCCAACCGATCCGGTTGCAGTTGCAACCGATCCGGTTGGTCTTCTTGAGTGACATAAAATCGACCTTTACTTAGTTCTGACTTGTAGAGCTTGGTTCTTCAATCATCTTGGTCTTCTATGGTACTTGAAATACTGATTTGTGCTTGACATGCTTCACTGAAACGGGAATCTTCCATTTGTTGAACATTCTTTTACTTTTCCTTTCGTTTCCCTACACTTGGTTATAAACACTAGACAAACATCTTTTGATGCGATTAAGCACTGAAATCATACAAATATAACCAAATAACATATACAAAAGCACACATAACGCTACTAAAAACATGTACAATCTGAGCGTTATCAAATTTCCCCACACTTAAACTTTGCTTGCCCTCAAGCAAATCTAGGAAAAACATCCACTGGTACAAAATTATGATTACGAAAAATATGATGCAAATCTACCAAGTACAAGTACGAGAGAAGATTCATCAATTATGCTTTAAAGAGTGAAACTTTCAAGATGTTTGACAATATCCAATGATTTTCTTACATGATTAACATTTCAAAACACCTCACGAAAAAGGAATGAAATATAATTCACTCAATCACTCAATTTTTAGTGGAGTAACAAGATAAATCACACTCATTGCTCAGTCATGATTAGATTATTACCATAAGCTTGTACAAGAAACAAAACTCCACCAACGTGGCGTGAGCACCAAGCAAAAACATCTAAAGAGGACTTTTATTCGAGTTATAATGTTAAGGCTTAGGGTTAAGGGTATGGATAAGGCATGGGATTATTAATGAAATTGGTGTTAAAAAAAATAGAATCAAGTCTAATATCCGTATTGCTAGCTACCAAACAATCCGCAAACCAATAAATGATTATAGCTTCTATTTTCTTTTCTTTGGATTTTGATAAGGATTTAAAAGGTACCTTTTTTAGGGGTTATTTAAGCCCTTAATTGATCACTTTTGGATCCGTTACTACTTAATTTCATTCCTTTTCACTTTTTAGGTCTCTTGAAGGCAAATTGCTGAAATGGCACTTATTCGGACGAAAAGGCACGAATATACGAAGAAAATGGCCAAAGTCAAGAATCGAGAAACTCAAGCTACTGAATTGAAAGGGGACCGCGTCAGGTTCTATTTGTGACGCCTTCGGAACAAGTCTTATGATGACTCAGTAGCCAAATTGATTATTTACAAGTGACGGCATCTGGTTTTAAAAGAGTAGGGCGTCGCAGCTTAGACGGCCTAGATTTGATCCAGACGGCGTCAAAGACTGAAGGAGACGGCGTCACAGGCCTAAGGTGACGCCGTCACAATGCTAACGTGGCCAAGACAAAACCCTAATGACGGCGACCCGACGGCGTCACAATTAAAGAGTGACGCCGTCGCAGTTTGTAACACTATATATAGAATTCAAATTTTTCAGTTTTCAGTGTGTAGTTTTGTGGAGTAAAAACCTAAACCGAACCAAGGCTGTCTTGTACAGTATTTTAGGGTTCGATACCCTATCTTACATCAAGATAAGTGTTTTACTTCATTAATTCAATTATGTCTTTAATTGATTGTGTGTATGCTTGCATGTTCTCCATGTCCGGCTAATTTATTT
This sequence comes from Chrysanthemum makinoi, assembly GCA_910596185.1. Lineage (NCBI taxonomy): Eukaryota > Viridiplantae > Streptophyta > Magnoliopsida > Asterales > Asteraceae > Chrysanthemum > Chrysanthemum makinoi. The sequence continues at coordinate 267,260,771 of OU343224.1, forward strand.
GTGTGTTTGCTTAGGTAATATGAAACTTAGTTATTGAATATTGATTGGTTGTCTCTTATCTTAATTGTGATTGACCTAGTATTGCGATAGGTCATTCGTTGTGCTATTAATGCTTGATTAATCTTTGTTGAACCTAAGCATATAGTTACTAGTGGAATTGTAGGCTAAACATCCAAAGAATACCTTAGTGTTAAGTTTATGAATCCTAGATATTTCGTAGTCATTAAACTTTGGTAGCTTCAAAGAGTTAGGGATAAACGCATACCCTACGACCTTAGAAACACAACGCGTTAAGAATAAGGACGTGACAATTCAACCATCAATAGGAGATAACTAGGTAGTAATAGAACCTAAGTAAATACATTTTTAATAATCATACGAGCACACAACAATAGACATAGACTACCCCTTAGCTTAGTTAATTAGATAATTAGATAAGTAGAGTAATCGGTAGAAATACCAACCCCCAAATCCAAACCCCGAGATTCGTACCTTTCCATTTCCTAAAAAATTATAAAAAAAGATAAAAAGTAATCTTCCTCAACCCCAACCTTAGCGTAGTAACTTCTCACTAGCATTCCTATTCCCCTAGAGAACGATATCAATACCCGTGGCTTACCCTAATACTACACTACAACGATTAGGTTCACTGCCTAGGGTGTTGAAAAACTTGCTCGATGGAAAGGAAGTTCCTTTGACCCCGAACGCGCTGTGTAAGCGTATCAAGTTTTTGGCGCCGCTGCCGGGGAATAGAATAGCTAGTTAGGAGTCCACCTCGTTTAGGTTTACTTGCTTGATTCCTATCAACTAAGCCTTTTTTCCCCATTTTTAGCTTACTCGTAGTCTATCCCCCTTCTTCGTGACATTTGTTAGTAATCCCATCACTTTTCATCATGGAAGGTGATAACCAACCACCACTCATCAACCCACCACCAAATGACCCACCAAGAGGCCGTACTGTTGGTGAATACTCGAGACCAAGCCACCAAGGATATAGGAACACCATTGAGCTTCCCGACCAAGCCCAAACTATGGCCCTGCGATCCGACACCATCCGGTTGGTGCAAAACGGATGTGCATTCCATGGAATTCGTTCCGAAGATCCTAATCAGCATCTTAAGGATTTCCTTAAAATTTTCGATTCCATCGACCTCGATGCTACTACTCGGGAGACCACGCATCTGCGTCTCTTCCAATTCTCTCTACGGGACCAAGCTAGTAATTGGCTTGAGCGACTTCCAGCCAGCTCCATCTCAAGTTGGGATGATCTCACCTCTCGTTTCCTTGCTCAATTTTTCCCACCAGGGAGAACTACTAAACTTAGACGAGACATCTTGACATTCCAACAACTTCAAGGCGAGTCTCTCTATGAGGCATGGACTCGATTCAAGGACTTACTCCATAGAGTCCCTCATCATGGCATTGATATTTGGCTTCAAATCCAAATATTCTATGACTATACCAATTTCATCACAAGGCGATCCATTGACCAAGCCGCCGGTGGAAGGCTTAGCGACTTCAATGCAGAGGAATCTTGGGATATTATAGAAGAGCTTGCCGATCGAAGCTACGAAAATTGGAATGAATCCCCTGAAACTCCCGTTAAAGTGGTTAATGCCATATCAATTCCTCTTGAATCTTCCATCGTCACTGAAGAGCAAATGAGTGCTCTTGAGAGAAGGATTGATTATCTGATTGAAAGGCAAAGGAGAACCCCCGAACGAATCCCTCGGGAAATGGTTAATTCCGCCAACCACCCAACACCTTTCTCCGAACCCCGAAGTCGTGAGCAAAATCTTAATTCCAAACGGCGCTTCCGTTCTACTTCCCCAATACCACTCTCACCGAGCTTTAAGGAATAAATGAAGGAGTACATGGCAGCTCATACGGAGATATTAGCAAAATTTGAAGAGGAGGTTTATAGGCAAAGGGAGGAGATACAGGCAAAAATGACGGAGATGATGAACTTGGAAAAAGAGTATACCAAGACAAAAGTCCCCGAAAAGGTACTAGTAAGAAGCAATGATTACCCTCCCACTTCGTTTGTTAATGCCATTTACATTATGCTTGATGAAGATGGAAAGGGTGAGGAGAAAGAAACTGAGAAAAGCCAGGGGGAGGAGGCTGAAACTAATGATGAGCCCGAAACCATTGAGTACTACCTTAAGCACGAGATAAACAAAAAAACCATTGTCAACCAAGTAACAACTTTAGGTACAATGAGGTTCTTAGGAAAGCCCTTGAAGGAAAAATAACAGAAAAAGAGTACGACACAATGCCTTTGGGATCTATGTATGAGCTGGTTCTAAAAAAACCAGTAACTAAAAAGCGAGAAACCACGGGGAACTTCGTGATACCATGTAGCATAGGTGACATTGATAATATAAATGCCTTAGATGATTCTGATGTTAACATAATGCCATTATCAGTCTATAATAAGTTGACTAGGGAAAAGCTAGTCTAGACCAATCATAGACTTTCTTTAGCAAATCACACATATATCTACCCCATAGGAGTAGCAGTGGATGTTTTAGTAGAAGTGGCTAATATTGTCTATCCGGTTGACTTCGTGATTATAGACATTGAGGAAGATAGAAATATGCCACTCATTCTTGGAACACCTTTTCTGGCCACTGCCAAAGCAACCATCAAATGCAGTGAGGGCATCATGATAATTAAAAGTAGCAAAGGGTACGCTAGGATACCTCTAGTTCCAAGGTATCCTCTTAAGATCATGGAAAATATTACGGATGAGAATCCACAAGTCCCTAACAATGTGGTTAGGAAGAAAATGAACGATTGGGAGAAAGGGCTTAGAGATTTCATGGTTCAAGGACTACATGCAACATTGTGGAAGCGCGATAAAAAGTTAGGAAATAATCCTATCGCAATACCACAAACACAAAGGAACCCTAAGGAATTTTTAAAGGGAGAGAAAGTACCCTTGTACAAATCACGAATAAGAGTATTAAGAGGTAGAAACAAGCCAAGATGGTTTGGGCCTTATACGGTGTAGGAAACTAATCTAAAAGATAAAACCGTTATCATAATAGACGACGTTGGGAAGGAATCCACGGTGAGCATACAACGTCTACGCCCTTTTGATGAAGGACTAATAAAGGTAGAAGGTGACGGTAATGAAGTCACGTAGGGGCACGACTTCGAGTCTAGCTACAAGACTCATAAATATAGAAAAGCGCTTCGTGGGAGGCAACCCATGCTTAATTGTTTGCTTGTTTGTGTCATGTATCTTTTATTGTTTGTTTATTCTCATGTTTAAATTTGTAAAAATGCTTTATTTTGTCTTTAACATCGTCTTAATTACATATAAAGGTATTTTACATAAGGGATAAGTGTAGGGAGGATTACACACGTTTTCAAAAGAAACGTAAACATGAGAATTCCAATTAATTAAAAGATATATATGTGTGTTTGTTCGAGTCAAATGCTTGTATCGAGTAATAATGGATGTTTTGCAGGAATTTTTCCAGATTTTAAAGATAAAAATGTTTCAGAATTTTTTCCAGAAAATCGCACAACAGTTTCTGTCAGGATAACCTGACGTCGTCAGGATCGCAACCTGACGGCGTCAGGAGGTGCAGAAACAGCTTATTACTTTTTCTCGTTTTCTGAGCTACTTATAAATTTTTGGAATTTTCCAGGTCTTAATTTTCCAGAAAATCTGTAAACATCCATTCCACAAGCATTATATCCTAGTTTAGTAGAGTCATATATATATTGTTACCGCCAATTTTACGCGAAGGTTTCATTTGTTTTCTTTAAGTGTGCAGGTTTAATTTATCAAGAAGAAGATACATAAGATGAGAAGGAGCTTTTCACGCAAACATTCTTCTTTAAGAAAGATGCAACCACCACTTCACACGGATCCTACCGAGCTAATCAGGGGAGTAATAGTTTCTTTCGTTTTTAATTACCTTCCATTATCATTACTTTGATACTTTCGGGGAACATTGGGGACAATGTTCAGTTTATGTGTAGGGAGGGAAAATAAAATGGGAACTTTGAAACTATGCTTATCCTTGATTATTTGCTTTGTCCAATTTCATTTGTGTAATAAACCATGAGAAATATCGGTTAGGGTAATTTTGGCACCAAATTTAAAATTTTTTCATGACATATAGGAGTGGGCCATTAGTCTTAATAAAGCGTCTCATGGATAGGAAATTATATGACTAGCAAAAAAAACCCTTTACCACTTAAATTCCACCCAAAATGTGAGGATCGCCCTTAGATTTCTAGGAATTAAAGCATTCATCTTTAATGCTTCGAGTGTGAACTGGTAGTATAATAGATTCTAGAACTTATTTTATGATGCATTCCGAGATCGCTAGTAAGACTACACTTGTGTAGTTAGGAATAACTAAATGATAAGAGGCATTAGGATAACCCTTATTTGATACCCGTAATACAATTACTTCTTCCACATCGGTTGAGTAATCCCCCCACACCCTTGTGTTGTACTCATCTTTAGTACACGATACCCCTAGTTAACCCCTCAGAGCCTATCCTTTTCGCGGTTCTCGTGATGTTTCGGTTTTCCGGAATATCAATGAAGAGCATTGTTTACAATCCACCCCCAAATGTACACCCAAATCGCCTTAGCCTACCTTGTATGCACTCACCTTTAGTGCATTATTGTTATCACATTAAACCCTTAGTTCAATTATCTAGTTGCTTGCATAAGTTGCTAAGTCGAGTCATATCCTTTGTACACAGTTTTGGGACGATTGGGACTTATGGGAAAAGTTAAATTTTATGAAATGACGGGAAGGGAACGTTAAATTCAAATTCCCTTTATTTGCATAATAATGTACTCCAAGTGTTTTGATCTTTTCAATTCGGGTCATATTAGTGTTAGAATAATAAAAACTCAAGTGTAGGGATGTGCCTATAAATCCCTATTATTTTGATGTTATCGTAGACGATGGTAGAGTAAAAGTGTATGAAAGAAAAAAAAATCGAAAAAAAAATAAAAAAAAAGAGAAAAAGAAAAAATAGAGTGTTAAAAAAAACGGGCTACCATCCTGCATCTATCTTTAAATTTATGTTTGTTTGTTTCAGTTATCTAGAGTTTAGAGTGTCGAGTCTTGGCTTAGCAATGCCATTCTTCGCATGCTTGTAACATAAAGATTTTTGACTTGCCACCACTAAATCGCCTATCCCAGCAAACCCTTTGTTTCCCTACCGTAAGCCTAACATTACAACCCTTTAAAAGACCTCTTGGATAGTATTTCCTAGGTGCTTACGCCAAAACGATGGAGGTTTGATCTAGTCTCAAGCCTATGGTAATCTATGTACTAGAACCGGTTAATGAGTGTTTATCTTCCATTTCCAACTTGTTATATTTCATATACACCCGAGAGATGTGAGTATCCAAACACCCCATGTGAGGTGCTAGTATGTAATTTCCGTGCTTGTTATGACTTTTGCGGGGCTTATATCCGTTGTGAATCGTTCTAAACTAATGCTTTTATGACCCCTAACTTATAAATTAATTGGCAAAAAGCACATTTGCTTGAGGACAAGCAAATACCAAGTGTAGGGATATTTGATAAGGATTTAAAAGGTACCTTTTTGAGGGGTCATTTAAGCCCTTAGTTGATCACTTTTGTATCCGTTACTACTTAATTTCGTTCCTTTTCACTTTTTAGGTCTCTTGAAGGCAAATTGTTGAAATGGCGCTTATTCTGACGAAAAGGCGCGAATATACGAAGAAAATGGCCAAAGTCAAGAATCGAGACACTCAAGCTGCTGAATTGAAAGGGGACGGCATCAGGTTCTATTTGTGACGCCGTCGGAACAAGTCTTGTGGCGACTCAGTAGCCAAATTGATTATTTACAAGTGACGGCATCAGGTTTTAAAAGATTAGGGCGTCGCAGCTCAAACGGCCTAGATTTGATCCAGACGGCGTCAGAGACTGAAGGAGACGGCGTCACAGGCCTAAGGTGACGCTGTCACAATGCTAACGTGGCCAAGACGAAACCCTAATTTCGGTGACCCGACGGCGTCACAATTAAAGAGTGACGCCGTCGCAGTTTGTAACACTATATATAGAATCCGAATTTTTCAGTTTTCAGTGTGTAGTTTTGTGGAGTAAAAACCTAAACCGAACCAAGGCTGTCTTGTACAGTATTTTAGGGTTCCATACCCTATCTTACATCAAGATAAGTGTTTTACTTCATTTATTCAATTATGCCTTCAATTGATTATGTGTATGCTTGCATGTTCTCCATGTCCGGCTAATTTATTTGTGTGTTTGCTTAGGTAATATGAAACCTAGTTATTGAATATTGATTGGTTGTCACTTATCTTAATTGTGATTGACTTAGTATTGTGATAGGTCATTCGTTGTGCTATTAATGCTTGATTAATCTTTGTTGAACCTTAGCATATAGTAACTAGTGGAATTGTAGGCTAAACATCCAAAGAATACCTTAGTGTTAAGTTTATGAATCCTAGAGATTTCGTAGTCATTAACCTTTGGTAGCTTCAAAGAGTTAGGGATAAACGCATACCCTACAACCTTAGAAACACAACGCATTAAGAATAAGGACGTGACAATTCAACCATCAATAGGAGATAACTAGGGAGTAATAGAACCTAAGTAAATACATTTTTAATCATCATACGAGCACACAAATGTGACAAATCGAAATTTCAGGTCATTTCTCAAATTTACTATTCATCTCGGGATTTTACTATTCATCGGTTACTATTCATCGTTTTTGAAGTCGATTTGATATTCTAAGAACGTAGTTCAAAATTTTAGTATTCACGAAACACTATTCATTCCCGGAGAAAAATCACTATTCATGATTCACTATTCATCGTTTTCCGTAAACTAGGTTTACGAATATCAAATTCGCGTAACCGTAAGGGTTTAGCTGCGAATTCATGAACAATAATTAAGGACATTTCATATAAACTAGGATTAGTCTACATATCGTTAGTAACATCATCATCATATTAGTTAATGCATGGTTTTGCTTATTTCATTAAACATATAATTTCCTATTAAATAAAAGCTATCGCGTAATCATTTATTTTGAACATTTGATACGACACTTCCAAAAATTATCCTGATATATTTTCATACTCATTTTAATACTATAAATATTATAATATTAGTTTACCCGATGTTTTAAATTTATTTTGTATATAAATTGTTATATATATATATATATATTTTCGACGGTTTTCGTAAATACTACTCGATAATTATTATTTCACTAATTTTTTGTATGAAATGTATTTTTATAAATTTTATGACTTTGATATATTTTATTTTGTTCCGTAAAAAATTATTTCTAGCTAACGCTACCTCAAATATCTATTTTAACTTACAAGTTACCAACTATACTTATACATTTATACATTTACTTAAACAAAATGCGTCATCTCTTTTTCTTTTACCCCCTTGTCGACCAACATAGCATGACACAACAAGTTTATGTAAAAAAATATCTTCTCTAGCTTACACATATACAAGTATAGACTACCACATGTATTTGTATTAATTATATACAAACATAACACATACTAGCACATATCTTAAAGTGTAAAAAAAAATATCACACCCCCATTTCCTCTTGTATAAACCGGCCAAGGAAGAAGAGCAACAAGGAAGGCAAAATTTTCACGAACAAGTTAAATTATTCACACTAGCATACTCTTAATTAGGGTTTTGTAATAAAAACCTAGGGTATTTAGGAAAAACCTTGGTCTATAAACCTCATCACTACACTAGTAAGCATTTCATGATCATTTTTAATCTTTCATATTCATACTTTGGTCATTTTATTATGCTTGAAAGAAAACATGCAAGTTATATGATTATCTATACCACTTTTAATGTTTTTAATACTTATAATTAGTACATAGCATCCTATAATTAATCCCTTGAAACATATCATTTTTGATGATGTCTAGAAACCCATGACACCCTAAGAAGGTGTATGGTAGGTTTAGAATAGCTTTGGTGTTGATTTGAAGTGGTTAGAATAAGTATTACGCGAGAAAAATCAATTTCGACAACTATAAATAAGGGTCTGATCAATTTTGCTAAGTCTGAAAATTTCGACAGTTTGTAAAATATTTTGGGCTAGATATTCAGAAAATATACTTTAAAACGAAAACGTGGTCGCTTGAACGGGTTAAAACGGAGTTATAACGAAGAAGTTATGCTATTTTCAAGTTTAACGACGTAAACTATATTTTCCGGAAAATTCAGCATGCTGTCCAGATTTTTAAGAGTCAAAAATGAGTCTTAAGCGTTCTCTAAATGAGTCGATTTATCAAAAATATATTAGTATACTTTAACACGAAGCTAAGGACATATAAAACGTAGAAAACGGACTTATAACGACTAAGTTATTCACATTTTCAACAAGGTTATCGTAACTTTTATTACAAATATAAAACACATATATTTTTCCTATTCGACAAAAACTAGTTGCCGCTAAGGACCATGTTGAGAGTCGTTTTTAACATCGATGGAGTACTTTTTAGAAAACGATTTCTTCTAGTAAAAGTGAGTTCTCCTAGCCTATTTTCCAAAATGTTCAACCGTTCGTCAAACGGAGTTGTAACGAATAAAATATGGTCACTCAAACTTTGCCGAAAATTACCTTTAAACAATATTTTGGTACAAGTACCCTACTTTACCTATGTTTTTCTCCATGATCGAGATCTCTATGATGAAAATTTAAAAGCTAAGACTTTGAGATAATGCTACAAGCTTTCCAAAACCGTTGAGTTTGTTTCCTAACACTCGATATTCACTATTTTACGACTAGCTTTCCGAGGCTACTTAGTCACTTTCACGAAATATCAAAGTACATTATTTTGCGACGAAAAGCTATAAATTCTTGATAAATCACTAAACGACTATCGTAGGATGTTGTTTCAACGTAAATACTTGTAAAGTATTTTGGTAACTTGACAAGATGTCATAAACATATATTTCGACGATAAACTCTATTTTCAAAACTGCACAAGTGGTATAGATTACATATGGATTTGCATGTACGATATATATTCATGATTTATAATAGATCATATCATTCATAATAGGTTGCAGTTAGAGATTTCACCTCATTTCAGTATTGCCATTATATCATCATATTCATTGTATCAGGTGAGTTTTCATAGCCCCGTTTTATTCAAGTTTATACATTATTTCAAACCTACGGGGGAGAATACATTGCACATCATTTTATTACGAGCCCAAGTACATTCAAATTCATTTACATTGCTTAAGTTACCTCATTGCCAATTGAATGTCCCCATTTCATAATCATGAACCGTTAATTCCGGAAGAAGCGAGGGTGAGTGAATAGATCTATTGAGGGTGACTCCTCCATCCGTGTTGGTGGTCCCAACTGGTCAAACGGATGCATTTCATTTCATGTCAGAATTTGAGTTGTTTGGCAAAACACTCTGTTGGGGCGAACATCATGATCAGTCTAGCTTCGGTGTCATGTGCTTATAGCAATTGTATCATTTTTATCTGACATATTTGTCATACATAACTTATACTTGTGTTGGTCGTATAAAACATTTTCATCAACTCTATTAACTCACTCAACCTTTGTGTTGACACTTTTAACAATGTATTTTCAGGTATCTAAGGCATATACTACATGGCATACATAAGGACTTATCATAGAGTCGCGGTGACGACGCGTCTCACATGGATTTTATGCACTTTAAAACATCGTTTGGATTTGTAACAAACTTATTTCCGCAAATGATGACTATCTTTTTGGGACCTATCTTTTGTAAACTCTGAATGTTTTATTATATCAAACGATGTATTTTCCAAATGACACTTTAGGTCGTTCAATATAACTGTAACTATGATGCTATGACAGTCAACCCCCATGAATTCCTTTCCGCTGCAAAAAGGTAATTTGGGGGTGTGACAGATTGGCATCAGAGCAAGAGTTATAGAGAACTAGGTTGTATCATTGACCCTAGACTATAACTACATCATCATAGCATCTCATCATTTCATCATAAGTGCATAGTAACTATACATGCGGTTTCATACGCACATTTTGCGAGTTATTTACTTTCATTTCAAATCGATTGTCACATTAATGCCTTCAGATACCCATCCCATCATACTCACATCAGACTTTGACATGGAGAATGCCTTGTCATTCCCTATCACAATTTTAACATCAGTTGGCTCTACACCAGACTCACCACACATATTATCCGATGTGGAGACTGAACCCTTTGAGGAGGGCGAAGTTGCACCTACACCACCACGATCACCATTGATTCATCGTAGGATCAGGACAATTTCTATCATTGTGTCGGGACAGATTATACCATTTGGTAGGACTTATAGGCTTAGTCCTAATGGACCTATTAGGATGTTTTCTGCAAGGAAGAGAGTACATTCTCTTACCCTCATTCTTAGATCACCTGCTACTCATGTACTACCACTACCATCAGCTACTCATACCATTATTAGTCGTTCAATAGTGCATACTCTAGCTTTACCTCTAAAACGTCGCGAGACAACGCGAAAGAGGGTAGTATTTCATTCACCATCATCACCATCATTTCCTAAATCACCACTAGGATTTTCATCATCATTATCTAGAGCATCGTACCATCACATCTCATAGACACTACTCATACATTTGACTTGCAACTTGGGAAGTGTGCATGATTTGACACGCCATTACCATCTATCATAGGTTTTAGGACTGTGAGAGTTCTAGGGCTGTTGCTGCTAGACAGCCTACTGCTCCTACACTTGAAACACGATTAGACCATCAACAGGAACATATAATAAGTACCTTTCTATCTAATGTAATCTTTATCCTTTATTATCTCCACGATAATTATAACCTTTGTTTATTTCATTCCCTATTCCAATTGCTTAATTTTTAATCATTTCTCAACAATATACCACTATCTTACTAGGAATTAGGGCAACTTTATTCTTGACTAATTAGGAGACTGTTACCATTCTAGGAGGTTCTCCCGTGTATCCTACAAACCATTCAACAAATTTTATTTCAAGCTGTTTTGCTACCACTTCATGAAATTATTTCACATAATTTTATTTCAAGATATTTTACTACCATCTTAGGAAAGTTGTTTCGCAAAGTTCTAAAACAAGTTGTTTTGTTACCACCATATAAATTGATTTTCAGTCATTCTATCAACTATTTACTACCATTACGCGAAACGATTTTCATGTTACTGTGAGAAATTGTTTGAGCTTTTATTTTACAAAACAAAACGTTGAATACCATCTAAAACTTCGGAGAAACATGATACCATTTCAACAAAACCAAGCATCACATCATTTGTCCTCGATTATACATAGCCTGATCACCTATGTATAATTCAGGAAAGATTATGTCATGAAGGAAACAAGTATCTTTTCAAACTTCCTAAAAACAATCTTCACTCAAAAGCAAAGCTTTGTAATCAGAGAAATTATTCATGAACATCTCTTTTTGTTAACACTCTATAGATTCCTATGCCATTCATCACTCACTCAACCGATAAGTTTAAATTTTACAGGTGACCTTTTTAAGAAAGATTTTCTATACCATCTATGAGGAGGATTCCTCGATACAAGAAAACAATGAAAGGATTTTAGAACTACCCACAAGGAATAGAAGTATGTGGTAAGATGTTTCAAAACTCAATAGAAGTCTTAGGATATCACGAGACAATCCGAACCACTATCTTTGGATTAGAAGCCAGATTCTATCATTTCAAAAGTACTAACTAGACCGAGTTACAAGATTTAGTACGAAGAGAATACACACTAAGCAACACTATAGGGATAAACCAAGTCTTCTAACTGAGACTGCAGAACATTCCATTAAACATGGCCTCAACAATATGTGAACTTCCCTACAATGAGTTTCCCTTAAAGGAAAATTTGGTTAAATTAAGGTTATCAATAAAAACTTCCCCTATGGCATTGTGTTCTCTAGAAATTCCATGTAACCTCACTTCCATATCAAGAGATGCAACAGGTCTGAACATATCAGACAATCAATGAACCTCCATCTATAAGTGAAATCAGAACAAACATTCTTCGACATAAGCATGATAACAATCTCAGTGATGAACTATTTTAGAAGCACTCAATATCAGAACAAATCTTGAAAATCAACCACCACACCGCATCACTTAAATATTTTGGGTTTTGTGACATGACAACATAGAGCGTGGAAATATTTTGATAAGAGAAATTAAGAGAGACACCATCAAGCAATAAACATCTTAGTAATGAAGACTAAGCGCCTTGGGCAAGGAAGACTCAAGTCATGACATTCGCTAGAATTAGAAACGCGAGGAATCACAATTGTTATCCATAATCTATCCTTTTCAATAATGTCCTTTTCGACAGACTTGACAATTTGAAATTTGGCACGAGACACGTGGTATCAATTTCAATTATATATAATATAAGGTAGCTGATTCACCTAAGACTTCTGACAATCATTTCAAGATTTCCATGGAACCTACTAAGACATGAGTACCGCCTATTATACACAGCTCAATGGTCAGAGCGAGAGAACAATTCCAACATTAGAAGATATGCTCAAAGCATGTGTGATTTTCTAGAAATGATTAGGCAAATCATACTTCATCGAACAAGTTCCCATACAACAATAGGTAATACATGAACATATTGACTACACCAATTGAGGCACTCTATGGTTGAGGTGTCAATCACTTATTTACGGGCCAAAATCAGGAAAGTCTAACTCACTAGTCCATAACGTATTCATGAAACAACAAAGAAATCGTATAGATCAAGAATCAGTTAAAAGCAACAACAAATAGATAGAAAAGCTACGTCGATATACGACGCAAAATATTAGAATATGTTCCATAAGTCACAAACCATTGGAATTTCAAGTTGGCAACAGGGTTATATTCAAAGTCCCGCCTTGGAAAGGCGTGGTACCATTCAGGAAAACGTAGGAAGACCCGATGCGACTCAAATATCCTCACCTTTTCACCGATAACACCGTAGAACCCAACATGGACTGAATTCCTTTTTGGGTGGGCGAATGTGACAACTCGTAATTTCAGGTCATTTCTCAAATTTACTATTCATCTCGGGAATTTACTATTCATCAGTTACTATTCATCATTTTACAATTCATCGTTTTTAAAGTCGATTTGATATTCTAAGAACGTATTTAAAAATTTTACTATTCACGAAACACTATTCATTCCCGGAGAAAAATCACTATTCATGATTCACTATTCATCGTTTTCCGTAAACTAGGTTTACGAGTATCAAATTCGCGTAACCGTAAGGGTTTAGCTGCGAATTCATGAACAATCATTAAAGACATTTCATATAGACTAGGATTAGTCTACATATCATTAGTAACATCATCATCATATTAGTTCATGCATGGTTTTGTTTATTTCATTAAACGTTTAATTTCCTTTTAAATAAATGCTATCACGTAATCATTTATTTTGAACATTTGATCCGACACTTCCAAAAATTATCCTGATATATTTTCATACTCATTTTAATACTATAAAAATTATAATATTAGTTTACCCGGTGTTTTAAATTTATTTTGTATATAAATTGTTATATATATATATATTTACGACGGTTTTCGTAAATACTACTCGATAATTATTATTTCACTAAATTTTTGTAAGAAATGTATTTTTATAATTTTTATGACTTTCATATATTTTATTTTGTTCCGTAAAAATTTATTTCTAGCTAACGCTACCTCAAATATCTATTTTAACTTACAAGTTACCAACTATACTTATACATTTATACATTTACTTAAACAAAATGCATCATCTCTTTTTCTTTTACCCCCTTGTCGACCAACATAGCATGACACAACAAGTTTATGTAAAAAAAAATCTTCTCTAGCTTACACATATACAAGTATAGACTACCACATGTATTTGTATTAATTATATACAAACATAACACATACTAGCACATATCTTAAGGTGTAAAAAAATATCACTCCCCTATTTCCTCTTGTATAAACCGGCCAAGGAAGAAGAGCAACAAGGAAGGCAAAATTTTCAAGAACAAGTTAAATTATATGTTGGTGTGTAACTCCCAGAACAGGGTAAGACAATCAGTAGCAACAACAAATACCACTAGGTGGTTACCGGATATCACTTGGAATCGTGTGATCACTTTCCAAAGTAAACTATTTGACCCTAATGCCTGGGTTACACGAATATCTAATTGGGATAAGACCAAATGTAGTTATAGAATTAGGCACAATTCAATAACCCTTTTGCTTAGAAGTGTTTATCGTTTTCTGTGTCTTTCTTTCATGCATAATCAGATCTCCTATTTATAGGAGATTACTCTTAGCTAGTCAAATGGAATTATGAGCATTAATCGGCCCATTAATCGCCTCATAATTATCCCCATTATAGCCGTTAGTGGTTACATGACCAATTAAACGTGGTCATTATGCAGTTGTAACTGCCACTTGAATAGGTCAAAGCCCGTTACAAGCAGTACTTTCATCAGTACTTTCATAGCACTAGCAGTGGAAACACTGCTTCACTGGAAACACTGCTTTCCAAAGTAAACTATTCGACCCTAATGCGTGGGTTACATGAATATCTAATTGGGATAAGACCAAATGTAGTTATAGAATTTGGCACAATTCAATAACCCTTTTTCTTAGAAGTGTTTATCGTTTTCTGTGTCTTTCTTTCATGTATAATCAGATCTCCTATTTATAGGAGATTACTCTTAGCTAGTCAAATGGAATTATGAGCATTAATCGGCCCATTAATCGCCTCATAATTATCCCCATTATAGCCGTTAGTGGTTACATGACCAATTAAACGTGGTCATTATGCAGTTGTAACTGCCACTTGAATAGGTCAAAGCCCGTTACAAGCAATACTTTCATCAGTACTTTCATAGCACTAGCAGTGGAAACACTGCTTCACTGGAAACACTGCTTATCAGTGGAAACTGAGCACTACCAATACAAACCACAAAAATAGTCAGGGTGTTCATGGACCTTATGGGTGTACACTCCGTACCTCCTAACCCATTACAAGGTGTGAACTAATCCCACAAGTGCACTAAATTTTCCAACAATCCTCCCCAAATTTAGTTCACTTCCTTTGCATGAAAACCAAACATTAAACAAAACATGTGCATAGACGAAAATGTCCTGAGGATTGAATTTTCATCTTAGTAAATTACACGTTCAAATATTCAAGAATCAGGGTGTTCTAAGAATTGAACCCTTCAACCCATTTGAATACCTGAAGATAAAATACACACAAGTTTTCAAACACTTATCAGCTCCTGACACTATACAAGCCATGTGTCCATATCCAAATTCATAAATGTTGTAGATGCTAAATGTCCAAAAGCTCCCTGAAGCGGCAAAACTTCAACATTTACATAGGTGGTTCCTCTTTTATTCATGCTCCTGCCAAGCACTTTTTCAAAGAAAATTAACCATTAAGAAGTAAAGACTTCATCCTCTTTTCAGCAGGTTCTGAGCACAACCTTGGGATGTAAAATAAAACATGTGCTCCAGTCCACTGAATGTTCAGCTTTCCACATTGAACTCAGCTCCCAAGTTTCCTTAGGAGGGAGTTGGGTGTCCTAGCATTCAGTGACTAAGTTGGACTTAAACGCATCCCTTTAGCAAACTTTATAACCAAGTCTCTCGCCAGACCCTTCGTTAAGTGATCAGCTAAATTTTGTTGAGATCTAATAAACTCTATAGATACCAACCCTTTCATGATAAGCTCACGAATCATGCTATGTCTGACACCTAAGTGTCTAGACTTACCATTGTACATCTGGCTATAAGCCTTAGCCAATGTAGCTGCACTATCACACCGGATAGAAATAGGTGCTATAGGTTTAGGCCACAATGGAATCTCAAGAAGCAAGTTTTTCAACCATTCAGCTTCTTTACCAGCAGCTGCTAAAGCCAAAAATTCAAATTCCATTGTGGAACTGGTGATGCAAGTTTGCTTCTTGGATGCCCAAGAAATTGTACCTCCACCAAGTAGGAATACCCAGCCACTGGTAGACGAATTGTCTTCAGTGTTACTGATCCAACTTGCATCAGTGTAACCTTCCAACACTGATGGGTAACCAGTATATGAGAGACTATAATCCATAGTTCTCTTCAAATACTTCAGTACCCTCTGAACTGCTTGCCAGTGATGAGCACTAGGATTACTAGTATACCTGCTCAATTTTCCCACTGCAAAACCAATATCAGGCTTTGTACAAGTCATGGCATACATCAGGCAGCCAATCACCCTAGAATACTCAAGTTGAGATACAGCCTTGCCATGATTAGGCATCAGCTTCTCACAAGTATCCATAGGTGTACTCACTGGAGTACAATCAAAGTAATTGAATTTCCTTAGCACCTTCTCAATATAATGAGACTGAGAGATAGAAATTATGTTACTTTCATGTTTAATCCTTATACCAAGGATAACATCAGCCTCCCCCATGTCCTTCATGGAGAACCTTGATGACAAAAATTCCTTTGTCAGGTTAACCTAATTTTGGTTAGTGCCAAAGACCAGCATATCATCAACATATAGACAAATGATGACTCCTTTACCAGATTCATCAAATTTGCTATATACACATTTGTTAGACTGGTTAAGAACATAACCACTAGATAAAACCACTTTATCAAATTTTTGATGCCATTGCTTAGGTGCCTGCTTAAGTCCATAAAGAGACTTAATCAGTTTACACACCTTGTTTTCACTGCCAGGCAAGATGAAGCCCTGAGGTTGGTTCATATAAACCTCCTCATCCAGTTCACCATTCAAGAAAGCTGTTTTTACATCCATCTGATGAATAACCAGATTGTAAAAAGATGCCAAAGCAATCAGCAGTCTTATGGTACTGATACGAGCCACAGGGGCATAAGTATCAAAGTAGTCTATCCCTGACTTTTGTTTAAATCCCTGAATAACTAGTCTAGCCTTGAACTTTTCAATAGTTCCATCTACCTTCATTTTCCTTTTGAAGATCCATTTGCAATCCAAAGGTTTGCAACTAGGAGGTAGATCAACCAACACCCAAGTGTTGTTCCCCATGATGGAATCCATCTCATCATTGATTGCCTCTTTCCAGAAAGTAATATCTTGGGACTTCATTGCTTCTTCAAATGTCTTGGGATCATCCTCAACAATGAAGCAATAGGAATATTGGTCTGAAACCTCATCCCTTGTTCCTTCAACCAAGTATAGTTGAAACTCAGGTCCAAATGACTTTGGAGTCCTGACCCTTTTGCTCTTCCTGAGCACAGGTTCAGGTTGTTGAACCACAACCTCATCAGGGACCACTGATGGTTCATCATCATGGACCTCTGATACACCAGTGTCATGAGTTCCATTAGGAATCCTTTGACTTGGTCTAGGGACTGATGAGAATCTATTCTCATCAAAGTTTGCATCACTTGATTCAATTATTGAGTTAACTGAAACATATTCATTAGGTTCAATAACGTAGAACCTAAAGGCCTTGGAATGCTCAGCATATCCAACAAAGATGCAGTCAATGCCTCTTTCACCCAAAGTCTTTAGTTTTGGATCAGGGAGTCTTACAACAGCCCTACAACCCAGATCCTGAGATAGTTCAGGTTGGGTTTCCTTTTAGTCCAGAGTTCATAAGGGGTAACATGGTTCCTTTTGTTAGGAACCCTATTTAATAAATAGCAAGCTGTTAACATAGCTTCACCCCAGAACCCTTGACTCATTCCTGAATAGGATAACATGGAATTAACCATCTCCTTCAGCACCCTGTTTTTCCTTTCAGAAATACCATTTTGCTGAGGAGTATAAGGGGCAGTCGTTTCATGGATAATTCCAACAGACTGAAAATATAGAGTATCCATGTACTCACCTCCCCTATCAGTCCTTAATCTCTTGATCAGGGACCCAACTTGTAATTCAACTTCAGTTTTAAACACTTTGAATTTATCTAATGCTTCATCCTTGGTATGTAACAGATAGACATAACAAAACCTTGAATCATCATCAATAAATGTCACAAAGTACTTCTTATTCCCCAAAGAAGGAGTGGCATGCAAATCACACAGGTCACTGTGTATAAGCTCCAAGAACTTAGTCTCACGACTAACACCCTGAAAGGGTTTCTTGGTTATCTTGGTCAACATGCAAGTTTTACACTTTTCAGTCTTCATGTCAAAAGCTGGGATTAACCCGTCCTTAGACATATCTTGTATTCTTTTATAGTGTACATGGCCAAGTCTAGCATGCCAAAGGGTAGAGCCAGTCAGGTCAATGGTGGTCACAAAGGCTGAATTAACACTATTAGTGGCAATATTAAGCCTGAACATTTGATTACATAAATAACCAAAACCAATAAACACACCATTTTTAGAGAGAACAAATTTATCAGACTCAATAACTTGTTTATATCCATGATTATTCAAAATACTACTTGAAACCAAGTTCTTCCTGATATCAGGAACCTGAATAACATTAAACAAAGTTACAATCTTTCTAGAACTAAAATTGAGATCTACACAACCATGACCATGCACCAAGGCTGTTGACTCATTTCCCATGTGAAGAATAGAACCATCATTCAGTGACTCATAAGTCTTGACCCAGCTTCTATCTTTACACACATGAACTGTTGCACCAGAGTCAACCCACCACGCAACATCATCATCCTACACATAATTAGATTCAGATACATATGTAACATAATAAATCTGAAAAAACTTATTAAACATATTCTGACCTTTCAGTGAGTTGGTTGAACCATTAGTGCCTGATCCATTGGTTTTACCACCAACCTTAACACCTTTGCAATCCCTTTTAATGTGACCAGTTTTGCCACATTTCCAACAAGTAGGTGTTGCCTTCTTGTTAGGATCTGCCCTTGTGTTGTCATGATATTTGCGTTTGACTTTGTTGTCATTGTACCTGGTGGAGTTGTTATGCTCCACCATATTGACAACAGATGCACCAGTAGCATTGCTACTCTTTGGCTTGTCATTATCCTACACCTTGAGAGATTCCTCAATGCGCAGATGACTGCCCAACTCAACTAGAGTTAACTCCTCCTTTTTATGTTTCAAAGTATGCTTGAAATCTTTCCAAGAAGGGGGAAGTTTATCAATGACACAAGAGACTTGAATAGCCTCATCCATGTGCATATTGTGTTGTGTAAACCTTCCAAGTATACCAAGAAGTTCATTGTATTGTTCCATAACTGGTCTTGAATCAGTCATTTTGTAATTTGTGAAATTACTTACAAGGAACTTCTTACTTGATGCATCCTCAGCCATATATTTGGCATCCAAGGAATCCCACAGTACTTTGGAAGATTCAAAGTTCAAATAAATATCAAACAGAGAATCAGACATACCATTGAGGATTAGACCTATGCAAATGTAGTCATCATTCTCCCATTTGCTCCTCCTCCTGATCTGCTCCACAGTAGCATCATCCCCATCATCAGGAATAGGAGTGGTTAGCACATAAACCACACTCATGCTTGACAGCAAGAAGTGCATCTTCTTCTGCCACCTCCTAAAGTCCACCCCTTCAAACTTATCAAGCTTGGAAAAGTTTGAAGCCATGTGTTTCATTGCAGCAGCAGCCATTGATTATCACAAATAGTTTACTTTGATTGTTGGTGTGTAACTCCCAAAATAGGGTAAGACAATCAGCAGCAACAACAAATACCACTAGGTGGTTACCGGATATCACTTGGAATCGTGTGATCACTTTCCAAAGTAAACTATTCGACCCTAATGCCTGGGTTACACGAATATCTACTTGGGATAAGACCAAATGTAGTTATAGAATTAGGCACAATTCAATAACCCCTTTTGCTTAGAAGTGTTTATCGTTTTCTGTGTCTTTCTTTCATGCATAATCAGATCTCCTATTTATAGGAGATTACTCTTATCTAGTCAAATGGAATTATGAGCATTAATCGGCCCATTAATCGCCTCATAATTATCCCCATTATAGCCGTTAGTGGTTACATGACCAATTAAACGTGGTCATTATGCAGTTGTAACTGCCACTTGAATAGGTCAAAGCCCGTTACAAGCAGTACTTTCATCAGTACTTTCATAGCACTAGCAGTGGAAACACTGCTTATCAGTGGAAACTGAGCACTACCAATACAAACCACAAAAAGAGTCAGGGTGTTCATGGACCTTATGGGTGTACACTCCGTACCTCCTAACCCATTACAAGGTGTGAACTAATCCCACAAGTGCACTAAATTTTCCAACATTATACACACTGGCATACTCTTAATTAGGGTTTTGCAATAAAAACCTAGGGTATATAGGAAAAACCTTGTTCTATAAACCTCATCACTACACTAGTAAGCATTTCATGATCATTTTTAATCTTTCATATTCATACTTTGGTCATTTTATTATGCCTGAAAAAAAACATGCAAGTTATATGATTATCTATACCACTTTTAATGTTTTTAATACTTATAATTAGTATATAGCATCCTATAATTAATCCCTTGAAACATATCATTTTTGATGATGTATAGGAACCCATGAGGCCCTAAGAAGGTGTATGATAGGTTTAGAATAGCTTTGGTGTTGATTTGAAGTGGTTAGAATAAGTATTACGCGAGAAAAATCAATTTCGACAACTATAAATAAGGGTCTGATCAATTTTGCTAAGTCTTGAAATTTCGACAGTTTGTAAAATATTTTGGGCTAGATATTCAGAAAATATACTTTAAAATGAAAACGTGGTCGCTTAAACGGGTTAAAACGAAGAAGTTATGTTATTTTCAAGTTTAACGACGAAACTATATTTTCCGGAAAATTCAGCTTGCTGTCCAGATTTTTAAGAGTCAAAAATGATTCTTAAGCATTATCTAAATGAGTCGATTTATCAAAAATATATTAGTATACTTTAACACAAAGATAAGGACATATAAAACGTAGAAAACGGACTTATAACGACTAAGTTATTCACATTTTAAACAAGGTTATCGTAACTTTTATTACAAATATATAACACTTAAATATTTTTCCTATTAGACAAAAACTAGTTGCCGCTAAGGACCATGTTGAGAGTCGTTTTTAACATCGATGGAGTACTTTTTAGAAAACGATTTCTTCTAGTAAAAGTGAGTTCTCCTAGCCTATTTTCCAAAATGTTCAACCGTTCGTCAAACGGAGTTGTAACGAATAAAACACGGTCACTCAAACTTTGCCGAAAATTACCTTTAAACAATATTTTGGTACAAGTACCGTACTTTACCTATGTTTTTCTCCATGATCGAGACCTCTATGATGAAAATTTAAAAGCTAAGACTTTGAGATAATGCTACAAGCTTTCCAAAACCGTTGAGTTTGTTTCCTAACACTCGATATTCACTATTTTACGACTAGCTTTCCGAGGCTACTTAGTCACTTTCACGAAATATCAAAGTACATTATTTTGAGATGAAAAGCTATAAATTCTTGATAAATCACTAAACGAATATCGTAGGATGTTGTTTCAACGTAAATACTTGTAAAGTATTTTGGTAACTTGACAAGATGTCATAAACATATATTTCGACGATAAACTCTATTTTCAAATCTGCACAAGTGGTATAGATTACATATGGATTTGCATGTACGATATATATTCATGATTTATAATAGATCATATCATTCATAATAGGTTGCAGTTAGAGATTGCACCTCATTTCAGTATTGCCATTATATCATCATATTCATTGTATCAGGTGAGTTTTCATAGCCCCGTTTTATTCAAGTTTATACATTATTTCAAACCTACGGGGGAGAATACATTGCACATCATTTTATTACGAGCCCAAGTATATTCAAATTCATTTACATTGCTTAAGTTACCTCATTGCCAATTGAATGTCCCCATTTCATAATCATGAACCGTTAATTCTGGAAGAAGCGAGGGTGAGTGAATAGATCTATTGAGGGTGACTCCTCCATCCGTGTTGGTGGTCCCAACTGGTCAAAAGGATGCATTTCATTTCATGTCAGAATTTGAGTTGTTTGGCAAAACACTCTGTTGGGGCGAACATCATGATCAGTCTAGCTTTGGTGTCATGTGCTTATAGCAATTGTATCATTTTTTTGTGACATATTTGTCATATATAACTTATACTTGTGTTGGTCGTATAAAACATTTTCATCAACTCTATGAACTCACTCAACCTTCGTGTTGACACTTTTAGCAATGTATTTTCAGGTATCTAAGGCATATACTACATGGCCTACATAAGGACTTATCATAGAGTCGCGATGACGATGCGTCTCACATGGATTTTATGCACTTTAAAACATCGTTTGGATTTGTAACAAACTTATTTCCGCAAATGATGACTATCTTTTTGGGACCTATCTTTTGTAAACTCTGAATGTTTTATTATATCAAACGATGTATTTTTCAAACGACACTTTAGGTCATTCAATATAACTGTAACTGTGATGCTATGACAGTCAACCCCCAGGAATTCCTTTCCGCTGCAAAACAGGTAATTTGGGGGTGTGACAAAAACAATAGACATAGACTACCCCTTAGCTTAGTTAATTAGATAATTAGATAAGTAGAGTAATCGGTAGAAATACCAACCCCCAAATCCAAACCCCGAGATTCGTACCTTTTCATTTCCTAAAAAAATATAAAAAAATAATCTTCCTCAACCCCAACATTAGCGTAGTAACTTATCACTAGCATTCCTATTCCCCTAGAGAACGATATCAATACCCGTGGCTTACCTTAATACTACACTACAACAATTAGGTTCACTGCCTAGGGTGTTGAAAAACTTGCTCGACGAAAAGGAAATTCCTTTGACCCCGAACGCGCTGTGTAAGCATATCAGATTTCCACAACTCTTTGCTTTGATTCGCCATGACAACTTTTCTCCAAACATAGCACATTGGCAAATACATTCACATTTTCATCACTTTTTTGCAGACATAGTTGAAATGGCTCACACAACTAAAAAGGTGAGGCTACTAATAATCATTTGAACAATCTTCTCATTCCGGGTGACTAGCAATCATCCGTTTAGACATTGACAAGGGTTAAGCTAAGGTTTAAAGTGTAAAATCTTTTTGTATTTTTCTGGACTTATCAAAAACGAAAGAGATGGCTCAGAGGGTGTAACTAGGGGTATCTAGCGCTAAAGATAAGCGTTATAAATGGGTCCATGTAGGTGGTTAACTAACCGATGTGGCTAGCTAATATATCATAATATGAAAAATGGAAGGCCATTTGGGTTATATCGCACGAATGCGATCTCACTGCGGTCTGGTAATGATTTACAAGTACAAGTTCTAGAATAAATAAAATCACCGGCACACTCATAGCAAAATATTCAAGCATAAAAGATGTATAATTTATATAGAACATGCTCAAATCCTCACAATTTTAGTGGTAAGGGCTATAATTTATGCTAGCAAATGTTATCGATCCCAGAATGGATTGCAATATTAATCGGAACACATCTCAAAGTTTCAAAATATTACCAGTTTTACCAGTGGTTTGATCAAGTTATTCTAATATATTATCCTAAAAGCGTGAAAAATAACTAGATCACAAGGGCAAACAAAATTTTTAAATTTAAGCTTAAAAACTCTAATTTTCCTATTCACCCCCCACACTTAAGTTAAACATTGTCCTCAATGTGATAAATGAACTTCAAAGTATAGAAATAGGGAAATAGAGATGAAACCAGATATTCCAATGAGTTTGTTAGCTTAATTTCTTCTTCATCCAAGCGTCCACTTGAGTAATCATTACCTGCACAAAATCTTATATACAAAAAAAAGAGTTTTATTAAGAAGTGGCACCCCCACACTTAAGTTCAACCGAGAGTTTAAACTTTGGGGCGTGACCACAGAAAATCAAATCTGAAACACACGGGTTGCCTCCCGAGAAGCGCTTGTTTTATTAACGAGTCATCAGCCTGACTCGAATCTTTCTGAATTTACTTGGCCACAGATGCAGCCTTGAACATTTTGAAAAGTTCGGGGATATACATGAATTCTTCACCAGTAGCATCAATATCGCTCCAGATGAACTCAGCAGATGGTTTCCAAGGAACATTTTGTGGGATTCTTCCTGGAAAAGGTGCTACGAAGGTGATGGTTTCGAATTCATTTTCAGGTGAAACTGTCTCAACTGATATTTCATTCATTTGCTCCTTATCATAGTATAGTTTGATTCGGTGCCCATTAACGATGAAACTTCCACCCTGTTTGTCATAAAGTTCGACATAACCGGATGGATATCCATGTTTAACGATATATGGTCCAAACCATCTTGGTTGTAATTTAGGAGCTTTGAATTTGAATTTCATGTTGAAAAGTAGAACTTTATCTCCGGCTTTGAATTCTTTTTGAATTCTCAGCTTTTTAACGTGGTAAGCATTTGTTCTGGCCTTATACAGTTTGGAATTTTCATAAGCTCGGAGTCTTAATTCGTCGAGTTCGTGCAATTGCAAGAATCTCTTCTCTCCAGCTATTTTGAGATCGGTGTTCAACTTCGAACGGCAAATGACACGTTTTTCCATACAGGAGTCTGTAAGGAGTTGTGCCAACAGGTGTTTTATAAGCCGTACGAAACGCCCACAGAGCATCGTCAAGTTTCTTCGAACACACTGAAGGATTGTCCTTCACTATTTTTTCGAGTATTCTTTTAAGAGCTCTATTGGTGTTTTCAACTTGGCCACTGGTTTGTGGATGATAAGCTGTCGCGAATCGATGATGAACTCCATATCTTTTCATGGTTTTCTCCATTTGTTGGTTACAAAAATGGGTTCCTCGATCTCTTATCAAGGCTTTGGGGATTCCATAACGAGCAAAAAGCCTTTTGAGAAAATTAACGACGACGCGAGCATCGTTTGTTGATAAAGCTTCAGCTTCTGCCCATTTGGACACATAATTTATAGCAACGAGAATGTATTCGTATTTGCAGAATTTAGGAAATGGTCCCATGAAATCAATTCCCCAAATATCAAATATTTCACACACTTGAATGCTTGTCAACGGCATTTCATCTATGCGTGAAAGGTTGGTGGTTCTTTGGCAAGCATCACAGTTTTGAACAAGTGTATGTGCTTCTTTGAATATTGTTGGCCAAAAGAATCCAAAGATCAAAAAAAAAATTTAGCTGTGGTGGAAGGACCATAATATCCCCCAGTTGGGCCATGATGACATTCATCAAGAATCTTGCGGGTTTCAGAACCAGAAACACATCTTCGGATCATTCCGTCAGGGCACATTTTGAAAAGATATGGTTCTTCCCAAAAGTAGTATATAAGTTCCGAAAAGAATTTGCTCCTTTGAGCGTGAGTTAAACCTTTTCTGAGAATTCCTCCAGCGAGATAGTTAGCAAAGTCAGCAAACCAAGGATAGTCATTTCCATCAACGGTCATGAGGGTTTCATCACGGAAGTAATCATCGATTTCCTCTTCCTTTAACTCCTCAAGATCAGGATTTTCAAGACGTGATAAATGATCAGCGGCTAGATTCTCTGCTCCTTTCTTATCTTTGATTTCGATGTCAAATTCTTGAAGTAGCAGAATCCATCGGATAAGACGCGGTTTAGCATCTTGCTTGGTGAACAGATATTTAGGTGCCGAGTGATCGGTGAACACGACTGTTTTTTAGAGCACGAGGTAGGATCGGAATTTGTCGAACGCGAAAACTACGGCCAGCAATTCCTTTTCTGTGACTGTATAATTTTGCTGAGCACTATTCAGTGTCTTGCTAGCAAAATATATGGGCCGAAAGTGTTTTCCTTCTCGTTGGCCTAAGACGGCTCCAACAGCAAAATCGCTGGCATCACACATAAGCTAGAAGGGTAGTGACCAATTAGGAGAAACCATGATCGGAGCACTAGTCAGTTGAGATTTCAATGTTTCGAAGGCTTTTATGCAATCAACATTGAAGTCAAAGATAGAATCTTTCTCAAGAAGTTTTGTCATCGGACGAGATATTTTTGAAAAATCTTTGATAAAGCGGTGGTAGAAACCGGCATGTCCTAAAGAACTTCTAACGGCTTTAACGTTAGTTGGTGGTGGAAGTTTCGTGATAATGTCGATTTTTGCTTTATCTACTTCCATGCCTGCACTGGAGATCTTGTGGCCAAGCACAATTCCTTCGGTCACCATGAAGTGACATTTCTCCCAGTTAAGGACAAGATGTGTAGCTTCGCATCTTTCGAGCATTTTATCAAGATTGGAAAGACAAGCTTCAAATGAGTTTCCGAAGACTGAAAAGTCATCCATGAAAACGTCCATGGAGGTTTCGAGCATGTCTTAGAATATGGCTATCATACACCTTTGAAAAGTCGCAGGTACATTACAAAGACCAAAAGGCATACGACGATATGCGTAAGTTCCAAAAGGACAAGTGAAAGTGGTCTTTTCTTGGTCATTATGATCGATTGTAATTTGAAAATATACTGAAAATCCATCGAGGAAACAACAGAATTTATTTCCTGCTAGTCTTTCAAGCATTTGATCCATGAACAGGAGTGGAAAATGATCTTTTCTGGTGGCTTTGTTTAATTTCTGATAGTCAATACAAACGCGCCAACCAGTGACAGTTCTAGTAGGGACTAGCTCATTTCGTTCATTAGTCACAACCGTCATACCTCCTTTCTTGGGAACACAGTGAACGGGACTCACCCAAGGACTATCCTCGATTGGGTAAATTATACCAGCGTCGAGAATTTTTATGATTTCCTTTTTGACAACTTCTTTCATGTTGGGATTGAGTCGACGTTGACGTTCTACAACAGGTTTGATCCCATCTTCAAAATTGATTTTGTGTTTGCAGAAATTGGGATTAATTCCTGGGATGTCAGATGTTTTCCAAGCGAAGGCTTGTTTATGATTTTTGAGGACAGAAACTAAACTTTCTTTCTCATTGGCCTCGAGTAATGAAGATATGACTACTGGAAGAAGTGAGTTTTCCTCCAGGTAAGCATATTCAAGATGATCAGGTAGAGGTTTGAGCACGAGATCTGTTGGTGGTTCTTCGATAGAGGATTTTATTCTCATCTCGTCATCGAAAGTTATCTCTTTAAAATTATCTTCCTCCATTTCTTCCTCCTCCGTGTTATCTCCTTCGAACTCTACTTTCATGAAATCGTCAAACTCTTTGTCAAAGTCTGTTTCATTGATTTTCTCAGAAGTAGTCATGAATGGATCAGATTCATTAAGTAATGCATCCAATTCTTCGTCAGTGACTTCATCATTAACATCGATGTTGAAACAAGTGTCATCACTGGAACGTCGATAGCGCATTGCTTTATCGATTAGAAAAGTGATTCGATCTTCTCCAACTCCAAGGTTGAGTTCTTTTCCTTTCACTTTGATGATTGCATCAGCGGTATTTAGGAAAGGTCTTCCTAAGATGAGTGGGACTTTACTGTCTTCTTCCATTTCTAAGATTACAAAGTCCACGGGAAAAATGAATTTTACCGACTTGAACAAGCATATTCTCGGCAATACCAACAGGATATTGATAAGAATGATTTGCTAATCGAATGCTCATTTTTGTTGGCTTAAGGCTGTTGATTCGTGAAAAGTGAGTGGTGAAAAACACAATATCAATATATATCAAATTAACCGTAAAACTCGACAAATTAACCTTTTAGGAAAAGGGTTAACGTGCCAAATCTTACGGGTGTGATAAAAGTGATACCGGAAAAGTGATTTCCCGGGTCGTGTCCCAACGAGGTGTGAATGGAAGGATTCGTTGAGTTTCGTGATTTATAACTTGAATTGGTTTTAATGATTTGTTGATTTGAATTATGTTATCTACGAATTAATTAACGGGAAGGTAATTAAGGCAAGGGAAACCTAATAAACTACAAATGAACTATTACTAATCCTAAGTAATGATAAAAGGAAGCTAAACTAGGTCCTAGGATGCTAAAACTATAAAACGTAAAACCCGGCAACCACCTCGAGCCATAAACGTAAAATTTTTGAAATTTTAGGGCTACGGGCATGAAAACAATTTTCCTACGTTCTATTTGACAAAAAATAATTTTAGAAAAAAGCCGGGAATTTTTTCGACTTTTAAAATAATTATTACTAAATAAAAACTAATTTAATCTAATTAATTAACTAAAAATATTAAACTATTTTATAAAAATGTGAAAAATTAACAGAAAGTACTTTGAATGATAATGGTTCTATTAAAAATCTGAAAACAGTGGTTTGTTAAGGAAATAAGCTATCAAATAAGCAAAGAAGTGCTTGAAACTAAAACTGCTCAATACACGTAAAGGTTTAATTATGTACTAATAAAACCAAAGAAGTCCCAAGGGCAGATGGTGTTGGCGTGTTGTGTTGTGTGCTTGAGCCAAGACTGGTGTTCGAATCCCACATCAGACCCCCTATTTATCGTTTTTTTTTTTTTTTTTTTTTTTTTGATTTCTCTTTTGAAACTTGAATTTGAGATTAAAACAAAAACTTTTTGAGAAAAACCTTTTTAAAGAAAAGCCTTAATAAGCTGTTTGCACAGATTTAAAAAAAAACTTAACCAAACACCCTTTTACTTGAGAGTTCAAAGAGCAGACAACTAAACACCCCTTTTTTTTTTTGCTATTCTAATTTGCAAACCAGCAAGAGTGTTGAGGATTAAACTTAACTACAACATTCTTAGCCAAAGACCTAAGCTAGGGGGATACTAAATTACACAAGGGGGGGGGGAAACAGTAGGCTAAATGGCATTAACTAGGCGGAGTCCTAAACTGAGATCTAAGGAAAATAAGCACTAAGTTATCTAATTAATTCTAGGTAAGACTAATAAACTAAATCCTAAGTATCTAATTCAACCTAGCTAAAACTCATTACTATTCCTAAATAAGCTAGTTATGTTCTACTGATGAGCTAAAAAAAATTGAGAAATGACCTGTGCATTTGCAGTCTCCAAACAGCCTGAGGGGCCTGATTAGAGCTTATTATTAAGCTAAAAGGAAGCCTTCCAAAACAGTAAGAAGCTGCACAAATGGAGTTAAGCTACCAAAAAGTCTAAAAATAACAATCAAAGACCAAGCAAAAGCTGTTTACAGCTTAAAGTTAAGCTGAGATCAGCTTGAGTGGGACTTCTTGAGTATGCTGAGATCAGAAAGGAAAAAAAAGGAATTGCAGACTTATTCATGCACCTAAAATTTTCTAAAAAACATCATCTTGCAAAATAAATGTAAGATACATTGAGTATAGCACATTAAGGATAAAACAAACACTACTTTACTCAATCTAGATGTCGAATAAGCTGAGAAATTGGTCCAAAAACAGCAGCTGTAGCTGCTGTTTCAGATGCAATTCAAGAAAACAGAATTCTTTCAAAAACTCTTGAAACACCTTCTTTCCATTAAATCTTACTAGAATCCTTGAGAGCACTCTGACCTTGAGGGTCAAAGTGGGTAAAAAGAAGTTTTGACCTGATTATAAGCAATAACCAAACACTCCTTTACGTATGAAACAAACTCTAAAACAGAATTTTGATGCTTGACCCCCTTTTTCTTTAAGATGAATTTGATGTTTAAATTAAAAACTCTTAACAATTAATAAGACTTAATAACTAAATAACCATAAAACATGAAACTGAAAGAATTTTTTTTCATTGATTAAGAAAATAAATTACTACAGAAAATAAGAAAACTGATTTAAAGCTAAAACTAGGGGTGCCTCATATCAATGGCTACAAGACCCTATTTATACTAAGTGAGTTGGTCTTCCAATCCTTTGATGTGTGCTTCTTCAGTGAGGAAAAACAGAGCTGAGATGCACTTTGTGTTTCTTTGAAATCATCCTAGCCATCCAACAATCTTGGCGCCCAAATACAAGGAATCACCACCATCCATGGTGCCTTCTTCATCTCCTCCAATGGATGAGCGAGGGATTGCTAAGGTGGATGGGTCACATGTGAAGACTCTTTGGCTTATTGCTTGCAGTTTCCAAGAGTTGAGAGTGATGGGGGGGATAGTGGGTGCTGAGTCGGTTGTGACTTGGATTTCTTTGGCGGGCAAATTGATTTGGGAGGGATTTTACTGGTTTTGGGAGGAAGGAGAATAGAGAGGGCAAGTTTTGTGGGAAGACAGGTTAAAAAGGGGAAAGGGTTTTTAAAGTAGAAACAATTTTGTAAAATGTATTTTTTTTTTTTTATTTTTTTTTTTTTGTAAAACTTTTTTTTTTGAAAATAAAATTTTGTTTTAAGAAAAATAGAATTTTACAAAACGGTTTTTAAGGTTCAAAATGGATTTTGGTTTAAAAGGTGTTTGGAAGGGTTTTTAGTGAAAAGGATATTTTGGAAATTATTGGTGTCGGAAAAGGGTGAAATGAGATTTTTGGGTTCGGGATAGGTTTTTGGTTGTTTTTCCCCCTGATCACTCTCAAAACGTGTCTCGGGCTTCAGATGTAAAAAAAAATTGCTTCCCGGCTACGTCTTGACTGCACTTTTCCAGATTCAGCTTCGAGTTTTCCCGCTTTCGCTCTGCTTTCAATCCTTTTGTACCTGAAAGACATAAAACACACTCCGAGGATATTTTTAACATATTTTGATCGTATTTGGGTGTTTTTAGTCATTTTTGAGGTCTTAAGCGGGTAAAAACGATGAGTGAATAAGCACTCATCAAATTCCCCCACACTAGGCAATTGCTAGTCCCTAGCAATCAATCATGTGAAGTAATGAAAGACTCAAGATTACCAAGACTACCCCGTTTCGACTTTTTATTAGATGCGAGAAACTTAAACTGAAACGTAAACAACATGCTTGATTATCAAAAATAAGCGGTATCATGGAACGGGATTCACACAAAATGGGTGTCTCCAGGGAATTGTAATCGTCATCCTCTTTTTATACTCCCAAACTAAGTCTAGACTTATTGTGCAAATGTTTTTGTAAAATGCTAACACTACTTATACAAATAATCTATGTAAGTCGAGACTTAACTTTTTTACTCCCGCAATTTATACATTTTAAGTGTGTGTGTTGTCTTCAAAACTTTGATCATAAAAATCGACACTCATCACGGTTGTTATCTATTCAAATTTGATATTAATTCACCGGAAATCTAAAAACTTAAGGTTCGAAAAGGGCCTTTTCCATGTAGCGGCTTTCTTCTCGGCACATCCCAAACCAGTTGGCTTTAGGTGACCATGCTTTTGACACCCCACAGAGAATAGTACCGGAATCAGCTGGATTTCGATTCCAAAGGTTTAGAAACTTCCGCTAAGTTAATATTAAGACTTGAATGGACAACAACCACCGATTATTTAGAGATTGAAAACTCAAAGGCCAAATCACTCCATGTAACGGCTTTCTTCTCGGCACATCCCAAAACATAAGTTTTAAGTGACCAGGCTTTTGACACCCCACAGAGAATACTACCGAAGCTTTCTAGACCTTTGAAATTAATAATCTCTAAATTCCCGTTGCTTTTTAAGATAAAATTGATGAATCCGAGTTCAACTCCCGATTTAAATTTGAGAAAAAGAAAGTTTCGCACATTTATTCATAACTTTTTTATTTCACCAACATTTTTTTTTTCATTTTTCATTCACTTTTTTCACTTTTTTCACTTTTTTTTTTTTTTTTTTTTTTTTTTTTTTTTTTTTGACTTTTGACTTGCAATTTTACTTTTGCATCATTCAAGCATTTTTACGATACTTTCATTTTGCAATTTTATTCAGATTTTAAGAAAGTATGCTTTCCCAAAAATTTAAACAAAAAGTTGAACTCTAACTCTTTATCAAAATCGCTTAAAAGTTTTATTGCCTAACAAAACGATTTTTATGTTCAAAGGTTTGAAAACGACACTATATTAGGTTCAATTAAGAGCTACTGGAAGAAAAAGCCATAGATTACTTATATAAGCTTTAAAGAGAACCAACTACTCCACGCTTAGCATTTTCATTTGCACAACTCGTAAAAACTTAGCCTAATCGTTAAGGAAGCAGCTAGATCAACACTCTAGCAGAGTCGGGATTCCCTTTGTTCTAACCTAATCAAGACTAAACTTTCATTAATACCGAAGCATTAACACTTTATTTTTGTGCAAAGCACTTCTTTTTCATGCAAAATTTTTTAAAATTTTGGTCAAAACGGGGGTACTAGGGACTAAAGGGGACAAATGTGACAAAATTCGACAGAATTCCCCCCCACACTTAGAATTGAATATTGCCCTCAATATTCAAAGTCCCGGCCGAAGCCGATACTATCGAACAGAAAAAGGTAATACCACTAACAAAGTGTGTGGACGAAATCTGTTATTTTAACACAAAAAGGATTTTTTGAAAACATATCCCCAGATGAACGTTAGCAAAATGATCGGATATTGGGCGGCTGGATTGAAAACAGGCGCATCAATCATCACAATCAAGGGGATTCCTGAAAACATGAGCAAACACACAAGAAGCAAACACCGTGGAGGTTTCCCCCCACACTTAGTTGTTAGAAAAGAGAAAGATGTCAGAAACATGGGTGAAAACCCATGGAATGCTACTGTTTTTGTTAACCGAGTCGCTAGCTTGACTCGACCCCGAATTCATTGGTCCATGGGGAAGGTTTGGAGATCCGGAACAACCATGGATGGTACGTCCCCTCCAAAATAATGCTTCAACCTATGTCCATTCACCTTGAAGTTTGGCCCGTCAGTTTGAGATAACTCGACGGTGCCATATGGAAAAACTTTGGCAACGGTGAATGGACCAGTCCAACGGGTCTTAAGCTTCCCCGAGAAGATTTTCAATCTAGAATTGAAAAGAAGGACTCGGTCACCAACGTTGAAAACGCGGTTCTTGATCTTTGAGTCATGGATCTTCTTTGTCTTTTCTTTATAGATCAATGAGTTCTCGTAGGCTTGATCACGGAGTTCATTTAATTCATTGAGTTGAACTTTCCGGTGATCACCCGCGGACTTAAGGTCAAAATTTACATGCTTCAAGGCCCAATAGGCTTTGTGCTCGAGCTCGATCGGAAGATGACACGCCTTTCCGTACACAAGCTTGTAAGGAGTACACCCGATGGGTGTTTTGTAAGCGGTACGGAAGGCCCAAAGTGCATCTTCAAGTTTGTCCGACCAAGAGGCACGGTTTTCACCTACGGTCCTTTCCAAGATTCTTTTCAAACCCCGATTCGATACCTCCACCTGCCCACTAGTTTGTGGTTGATACGCTGTAGAGAGATGGTGAGTGACACCGTACTTAAGCATCACTTTTGCGAATTGGTCGTTGCAAAAGTGCGTACCGCGATCACTAATGATGGCACGGGGAGTTCCGAAACGGGCAAAGAGAGACTTTAAGAATTTCACAACTACTCGGGCGTCGTTGGTGGGTAGCGCTTTCGCCTCTACCCACTTGGACAAATAATCAACCGCCACGAGTATATACTTGTTCCCTCGAGAAGACGGGAACGGCCCCATAAAGTCGATGCCCCACACGTTAAAGATATCGCACACTTGAATGGCATTTTGAGGCATTTCATCTCTTTTTGAGATGTTGCTATGACGTTGACAAGCGTCGCAAGATTGGACTAAGTCGTGGGCATCTTTGTAGATTGTAGGCCAATAGAAACCGGAGTCAAACACCTTTTTGGTGGTGTAGTTCGGGCCATGATGTCCCCCCGTGGGTCCATTATGACAAGCCTTGAGAATTTCAGCGGCTTCTTGGCCGTGAACACACCGTCGGATGACCTGATCCGCACAGATTTTGAAAGTAGGGTCGCCCCGAAATAATGCTTAACATCTTTGAAAAACTTGTTCTTTTGTTGGGACGACATCCCTTTCACAACAAAGTTACCCGCATGATAGTTTGCAAAGTCGGCAAACCATGGGGTACTCGAATCTCTACGATGAGATACCACATTAAGTGTCTCGAGAGGAAACGTTTAGTTTATTTCCTTTTTCTCGAGCACATCTTGATGTGGATTTTCAAGACGAGAGAGATGATCAGCCGCTAGGTTCTCGGCTCCTTTTTTATCACAGATGATGATATCAAATTCTTGTAGGAGGAGAATCCATCGGAGCAACCTCGGCTTTGCATCTTGCTTAGCAAAAAGATATTTGATGGCCGAGTGATCCGTATACACTATGCTTTTTGACAAGATCAAGTATGGCCGAAACTTCTCGAAAGCATACACTACGGCTAGTAATTCTTTCTCCGTCGTAGTGTAATGTGCTTGAGCTTCGGTCAAAGTTTTGCTAGCATAATGTATAGGCTGGAAATATTTTGATTTTCGTTGCCCCAAGACAGCACCTATGGCGAAATCACTTGCGTCGCACATAAGCTCAAATGGTAATTCCCAATCGGGGGCAACTAGAATTGGTGCTTCCGTGAGCTTCTTTTTAAGAGTTTGAAAAGCTTCAATGCACTCACTAGAGAAGATGAAAGGAGTATCTTTTTCAAGAAGTCGGGTCATAGGCCGGGATATTTTTGAAAAGTCTTGAATGAAACGACGATAAAATCCGGCATGACCAAGGAAACTTCTAACTCCTTTGACGGTTGTGGGAGGAGGTAACTTTGCAATAACATCAACTTTAGCTTTTTCCACCTCAATCCCGTTCTTAGAGATCTTATGGCCAAGGACAATTCCCTCTTTAACCATAAAGTGACATTTCTCCCAATTTAGACAAAGATTCGTGTTTTCACAACGTTCAAGCATCTTGTCCAAATGGGAGAGACATGTTGGGAAGGAATCCCCAAAGACCGAAAAATCATCCATAAAGACTTCCATAGTCTTTTCGATCATGTCATGAAAAATGGCCATCATACACCTTTGGAACGTACCGGGAGCATTACACAAGCCAAAAGGCATGCGTCGGTAAGCAAATGTTCCATAAGGACACGTGAATGTGGTCTTTTCTTGATCTTGAGGGTCAATGGGTATTTGAAGTAACCCGAGAAACCATCGAGAAAACAATAGTATTCGTTTCCCGCTAATCTCTCAAGCATTTGGTCCATGAAGGGTAAGGGAAATTGGTCTTTACGGGTGGCTTCATTTAACTTTCGATAGTCAATGCAAACACGCCATCCCGTAACCAATCGAGTAGGAATCAACTCGTTTTCATCATTTTCAACAACGGTTATGCCCCCTTTTTTGGGCACACAATGAACGGGACTCACCCAAGGACTATCCGAAATAGGGTAAATCAATCCGGCATCGAGAAGTTTTATGACTTCTTGTTTGATAACCTCATGAATTTTAGGATTCACCCTTCTTTGTTGTTGGACCGCCGGTTTGAAGTCATCCTCCATTAGAATCTTGTGTGTACAAAATTCCGGGTTAATACCCTTGATGTCAGAAAGTTTCCAAGCGATGGCTCGCTTATGTGAGTTCAAAACCTTTATGAGAGCGGATTTTTCATCCTCACTCAAGTCTTTAGCAATTATGACGGGTGATTTATTGTCACCCTCCAAAAATGCGTACTCGAGATGAGGTGGTAAGTCCTTAAGCTCGACCTCGGGAGGATCATTAGATTTTTCGATAGTTTTAATTTCCTCTTTATGAAGTTCTTGAGGAGGGAGTGAGGAAGGATCTTCATTGAGCATTTTCTCGATGAGAAGAATGTCTCCCTCGATGTCGATGGGAGCGTGATCAATTTCCCATGAAACCGAATCACTAGACAAGTATGCTTCAATCTCTTCCAAGATAAAGTCACTTCCCTCAAACGGAGTGAGGGGAGGGGAAGAGCGAGCAACGATGGGATCAACCGAAGTGGGATTCCCACTCGAGAATCCAAGAAGTTCTTGAGAATACTCCTCCGAAACAATGTCAATGACATCAATTTTGTTGACGGAAGTGTCTTCATAATTGGGGGAGTATCTCGTAACTTGACCTAGATTGAAAGTAACGGCTTCCTTATTTACCCTTAAAGTGATTTCCCCTTCATCAACGTCGATCAATGCACGACCCGTTTTTAAGAAGCACCTCCCAAGGATGAGGGGTACTCGGGGATCGGCATCAAATTCGACAACAACAAAGTCGGCGGGGAAATGAAACTTGCCTAATTTCACAAATACATCCTCGGCTATACCTAGCGGACGAGAACTTGTACGGTCCGCAAGCTCGAGGATCATACATGTAGGTGTGAGTGGGGGTAACGAAAGCTTCTTCCACATGGAGTGTGGCATCAAGTTAATGCTAGCGCCAAGATCGGCCAAAGCGGAGCATTGAACTATTCCTTGAAAATCACACGGGATTAGGAATTTTCCGGGGTCTCCTAGCTTTTCGGGAAGCTTTTTGAGGATAACCGCCGAACAATTCTCGTTTAATGAAGTTTTGGCCATTTCGGAAATCTTTTCTTTGTTATTCAACAAATTCTTGATTGTCGGGCCGAACTTGGGCATAAGAAGAAGAGCGTCCGCGAAACTAATCTCGAAGTGCAAATCTTGAAAGATTTGGATAAGCTTCTCCATTTGTTGACTAGTCTTATCACGGAGCTTTTGGTCATTAAGCCATGAAGGATAAGGAAGTGATGGCTTAGGAGTGTTCATCGGAACAACGGGTTCCGGAATTGGAGGTAGGACAACCGGAGGTTGGACTTGTGCGGTACTTCGTGGGCTTGAGATATGCACCTTGTCCTTTGGCTCCTCGGTTTCTCGTTCCACATCCCTCACCGGAGAAGGATTAGGCATCGAGGGTCCCTCATAAGATTTACCACTACGAGTAGCAATAGCATTCAACTCTCCCTTTGGGTTGGGAATGGTGTTACTCAAAAGAGCTCCCGAAGTTGAAGCTTGATTCTTTTGACTCATGAGACTAGCAATCATGCTTTCAATCTTGCTATGAGATTGATCAATCTTGTTACTAGTAGCTCTAAGCTCATAAGTGAAATCATTCTTTAAAGTGGTAATTTGATTTTGCATGGACACCATCTTAGCTTCATTGTTTTTGATGTAATTAGCAATGTCAATGGAAGCTTGAGGAGGTGGAGCTTGAACAGTTTGTTGCGGAGCTTGGAATCGGTTTTGATTATAATTTCCTTGATTTTGAGAACCTTGATTTTGAAAATTCCGATTCTGATTCTGATTAAACTGATTATTTCTATTTTGCACATTTTGATTGTTCTAATTTTGATTAAACCCGGGTGGTCCAAGGTAATTGTTAGAACGATAGCTTAGAAGGTTACGGTCTCCTTGCGGTTGGTAGGAATTACCTCCCGTATTGTAGGATCCCGAAGCGGCATATACGCTCTCTTGAGTGAAGCCACCGGAGGCTGGACACTCGAAATGAGGATGTGGACCACCACAAGTTTCACAACTTTTGTTCACGACATGCACTTGTTGATTGTTATTATTTAGACTCATTTTAAGCACAGCAGTGGATATTTCTTCAATCTTTTTGGTGAGAGTCGGGTATTCCGAAGATGGAAGAGTGGTAGATCTCATTGACTCACTCCTCTCGGCTGAGGAATCCCAATAATTGTGGTGGGCAGTCATGTTTTCGATGAGATCATAGCACTCTTCGGGTCGCCTTTTCATAAAGGTACTACCGGCAGCAGCATTGATTGTGTCACGATGTCTCAATGTTAACCCGTTATAGAATGTATCTATTTGGGTGACAAGCAACATATTGTGGTTCGGACATCGATCAATCGAAAGCTTATAGCGTTCCCATGCCTCAAATAAGGACTCATCGGGTTGCTGCCGAAAATTACTGATTTCATTCCGTAGTTTCGTCACCATCGACGGTGGAAAGTATTTCGCCAAGAATTTGGAGATCATTTCATCGAAACTATGTATTGAATTATTGGGAAGACGATCAAACCATGCGGTGGCATGAAGCGTCAAAGAATAAGGAAAGAGATATAAGCGAAGGGCATCATCGGAGACCCCATTTTGCTTCATGCTTTGGGTGACGGTGAGAAATTTGTCGAGATGCTTGTTGGCATCGTCACCCGGCCTTCCGTGAAATTGGCAAAAGCTTTGGACTTGTTGGATCATGTGATGCTTAAGTCCAAAGTCCGTGGCTTCGATGTTAAGCGGGGCAATTGGACCACCCCGTCCATCCATCGTGGGTTGGCAAAGCTCCTCCATCGTTCGGAGATCGGGAGCTTGATCTTGTGGACCAGGTACTGGGACTTGAGGTCCGTTCCCTTGGTTATGTGTCATTGTGGGTTGTTCGACGGTACGTATCTCGGGACGCTTTGCTTGGTTACGGTTACGTCTACGAGCTTGCGAGCGAGTGCGCATGCACTTCCAAAAACAACACTATCAATTAAAACAAGACCGAGGCAAAACACAGTGAACTTAAACCAATAATCCCAAGTGAATTGATCACTTCTATAAGATAAACGCACAAAGGAGCGGAGAAGCTTATTAGGTCAGCGCGAAGCTTATTAAAAGCCCGCCTCTTTTCAGCCGCAATTTAATGTCGCCGTCCTTATACCCTCACACGTTTGTTTATCCGATAGAAATAAACCAAAACACGAGCGACACAAAGGCAAGTTTTAAATCTTTTGTTCGGGAACTTATAATGATAACACCTCAGTTGAGAATGTTATATTGATTGTGTCTTCTATATTATTTAAAACAACAAACAAAAATCTTTGTGTATTTTTAATTTTTTACATATATATACAAAGAAAAGAAAAATATTTTTGTATTTTTATAAAAACAATAACTTCACGAGGAAGGTTCTTCAAGTCACTAATCGTCAAAAATCACGATATTGTCGCAACACACCTCCCCGGCAGCGGCGCCAAAATTTGATTCGTGAAAAGTGAGTGGTGAAAAACACAATATCAATATATATCAAATTAACCGTAAAACTCGACAAATTAACCTTTTAGGAAAAGGGTTAACGTGCCAAATCTTACGGGTGTGATAAAAGTGATACCGGAAAAGTGATTTCCCGGGTCGTGTCCCAACGAGGTGTGAATGGAAGGATTCGTTGAGTTTTGTGATTTATAACTTGAATTGGTTTTAATGATTTGTTGATTTGAATTATGTTATCTACGAATTAATTAACGGGAAGGTAATTAAGGCAAGGGAAACCTAATAAACTACAAATGAACTATTACTAATCCTAAGTAATGATAAAAGGAAGCTAAACTAGGTCCTAGGATGCTAAAACTATAAAACGTAAAACCCGGCAACCACCTCGAGCCATAAACGTAAAAGTTTTGAAATTTTAGGGCTACGGGCTTGAAAACAATTTTCCTACGTTCTATTTGACAAAAAATAATTTTAGAAAAAAGCCGGGAATTTTTTCGACTTTTAAAATAATTATTACTAAATAAAAACTAATTTAATCTAATTAATTAACTAAAAATATTAAACTATTTTATAAAAATGTGAAAAATTAACAGAAAGTACTTTGAATGATAATGGTTCTATTAAAAATCTGAAAACAGTGGTTTGTTAAGGAAATAAGCTATCAAATAAGCAAAGAAGTGCTTGAAACTAAAACTGCTCAATACACGTAAAGGTTTAATTATGTACTAATAAAACCAAAGAAGTCCCAAGGGCAGATGGTGTTGGCGTGTTGTGTTGTGTGCTTGAGCCAAGACTGGTGTTCGAATCCCACATCGCCCCTATTTATCGCTTTTTTTTTTGATTTCTCTTTTGAAACTTGAATTTGAGATTAAAACAAAAACTTTTTGAGAAAAACCTTTTTAAAGAAAAGCCTTAATAAGTCGTTTGCACATGATTTAAAAAAACTTAACCAAACACCCTTTTACTTGAGAGTTCAAAGAGCAGACAACTAAACACCCCTTTTTTTTTTTGCTATTCTAATTTGCAAACCAGCAAGAGTGTTGAGGATTAAACTTAACTACAACATTCTTAGCCAAAGACCTAAGCTAGGGGGATACTAAATTACACAAGGGGAAACAAGAGGCTAAATGGCATTAACTAGGCGGAGTCCTAAACTGAGATCTAAGGAAAATAAGCACTAAGTTATCTAATTAATTCTAGGTAAGACTAATAAACTAAATCCTAAGTATCTAATTCAACCTAGCTAAAACTCATTACTATTCCTAAATAAGCTAGTTATGTTCTACTGATGAGCTAAAAAAATTTGAGAAATGACCTGTGCATTTGCAGTCTCCAAAACTGAGGGGCCTGATTAGAGCTTATTATTAAGCTAAAAGGAAGCCTTCCAAAACAGTAAGAAGCTGCACAAATGGAGTTAAGCTACCAAAAAGTCTAAAAATAACAATCAAAGACCAAGCAAAAGCTGTTTACAGCTTAAAGTTAAGCTGAGATCAGCTTGAGTGGGACTTCTTGAGTATGCCGAGATCGAAAGGAAAAAAAAGGAATTGCAGACTTTTTCATGCACCTAAACTTTTCTAAAAAACATTATCTTGCAAAATAAATGTAAGATACATTGAGTATAGCACATTAAGGATAAAACAAACACTACTTTACTCAATCTAGATGTCGAATAAGCTGAAAAATTGGTCCAAAAACAGCAGCTGTAGCTGCTGTTTCAGATGCAATTCAAGAAAACAGAATTCTTTCAAAAACTCTTGAAACACCTTCTTTCCATTAAATCTTACTAGAATCCTTTAGAGCACTCTGACCTTGAGGGTCAAAGTGGGTAAAAAGAAGTTTTGACCTGATTATAAGCAATAACCAAACACTCCTTTACGTATGAAACAAACTCTAAAACAGAATTTTGATGCTTGACCCCCTTTTTCTTTAAGATGAATTTGATGTTTAAATTAAAAACTCTTAACAATTAATAAGACTTAATAACTAAATAACCATAAAACATGAAACTGAAAGAATTTTTTTTCATTGATTAAGAAAATAAATTACTACAGAAAATAAGAAAACTGATTTAAAGCTAAAACTAGGGGTGCCTCATATCAATGGCTACAAGACCCTATTTATACTAAGTGAGTTGGTCTTCCAATCCTTTGATGTGTGCTTCTTCAGTGAGGAAAAACAGAGCTGAGATGCACTTTGTGTTTCTTTGAAATCATCCTAGCCATCCAACAATCTTGGCGCCCAAATACAAGGAATCACCACCATCCATGGTGCCTTCTTCATCTCCTCCAATGGATGAGCGAGGGATTGCTAAGGTGGATGGGTCACATGTGAAGACTCTTTGGCTTATTGCTTGCAGTTTCCAAGAGTTGAGAGTGATGGGGGGGATAGTGGGTGCTGAGTCGGTTGTGACTTGGATTTCTTTGGCGGGCAAATTGATTTGGGAGGGATTTTACTGGTTTTGGGAGGAAGGAGAATAGAGAGGGCAAGTTTTGTGGGAAGACAGGTTAAAAAGGGGAAAGGGTTTTTAAAGTAGAAACAATTTTGTAAAATGTATTTTTTTTTTTTTTTTTTTTTTGTAAAACTTTTTTTTTTGAAAATAAAATTTTGTTTTAAGAAAAATAGAATTTTACAAAACGGTTTTTAAGGTTCAAAATGGATTTTGGTTTAAAAGGTGTTTGGAAGGGTTTTTAGTGAAAAGGATATTTTGGAAATTATTGGTGTCGGAAAAGGGTGAAATGAGATTTTTGGGTTCGGGATAGGTTTTTGGTTGTTTTTCCCCCTGATCACTCTCAAAACGTGTCTCGGGCTTCAGATGTAAAAAAAAAATTGCTTCCCGGCTACGTCTTGACTGCACTTTTCCAGATTCAGCTTCGAGTTTTCCCGCTTTCGCTCAGCTTTCAATCCTTTTGTACCTGAAAGACATAAAACACACTCCGAGGATATTTTTTACATATTTTGATCGTATTTGGGTGTTTTTAGTCATTTTTGAGGTCTTAAGCGGGTAAAAACGATGAGTGAATAAGCACTCATCAGCTGTTGTTGCATAATTTGGAATACAGCGAATAAGGCATCAAATTGATACTTGCGCCAAGATCGGCTAAAGCATCGCATTGAATATTATTCCCGAAAGTATATGGAATGAGAAAGCTCGCAGGATCTCCGAGCATTGGTGGGATTTTGTTTTGAACAATGGCTGAGCATTCTTCGTTAAGGAAAGTAGCTGATATTTGCTCTAGCTTGCTTTTGTTATTAAGAAGTTCTTTCAAGAATTTCCCGTAATTGGGAATTCCGGATAAGACATCAACGAGAGGAACATTGAGTCTAACCTCTTTGATTATTTCAATGAACTTCTTATAACGTTCTTCCATTTTTTCTTTCTTAAGGCGTTGAGGATATGGAATTTTTGGTGTGTACGCCTTGACAGATGGGGTGGTTTTCATTTTGGTGGTTTGAGTTGTGTTGGTTTCCTCAGCTTCCTCGCTATCTTGGGTGATAGGAGTATTTTCGTTAGGATTTGGTGGTGGTTCGTACGAGAGACCACTTCTTGTGATGACAAAGATTGATATGCTCATTTCGTGTTTGTGGTGGATGGTACGTTTTATCATTTGATGGTTTTGGGTTGGATTGGGTGTTACTTGGTAACGAACCAGATGGTCGAGAGGAATGTTGGTCAGAAAATCTGCCAAATTTGTTTTCAAGATCTTGGATAGATGCTTGATGATTTTTCTGCCCCTGATCAACTTTGGCTTTGAGATTAAAAAATTTATTTTTGATGAAATCATTTGCAGATTTTTAAGCAGCCACGAATTCTCTCATGGTTTTTTCAAATTCGGTTTCTTCCATCTTTTTCTCGGAGTTTTGTGGTTTCGAATTGTCAGTTCGGGTTTGAGAATCACGGTTGTCATCCCTTGGTCGGTGGTCTTGCCAATTTCCAGAATTTCGACCGTAATAATTACTATGATATCCTCCTCCACGATATCCTTCTTGGACATAATTTGCTTCTCCTTCGTTAGGTCCACCCATGGGCTTATCGTCGCACTCAGATGATGGGTGATTTCCTCCACAATTGTTGCATCCGTCTCGCATTTCTTTTATTTCTTCTTTGATATCTTTGTATTGCGAGTAGATTTTTGAGGTTAAGGCTTCCATTTTCTCCATGAGTTTTGATGTATCGGTGTTTTCGACAAAAGCAACAGTTTTTCGAAGAGGTTTGGTTTTGGAATCTTTAGACCAATCGAGTTTGAGAAGTACTCGATCTTCGAGTAATTGGTGTGCCTCATTAGGAGTCTTATAGAGAAAAATTCCTCCAAAGATCAGGGATGCCTTGAGAGATTTCATCTAGTCCATGGTAAAATATTTGGATAATGGTTACCTTGGATAATCCATGTCCATGACAACTACGAAGAAAATCTTTCATCCGAAGCCAAGCTTCGACAAGTGATTCGTTGGGATTTTGTGTGAAAGCATGAATTTCTCCCATTAATCGATCAAACATGGCAGGTGGAAAGAATTGGCTTACAAAGGCTTGCCTCAT
The DNA here is from genome assembly GCA_910596185.1 of Chrysanthemum makinoi. Lineage (NCBI taxonomy): Eukaryota > Viridiplantae > Streptophyta > Magnoliopsida > Asterales > Asteraceae > Chrysanthemum > Chrysanthemum makinoi. The sequence goes on from OU343224.1 coordinate 267,304,076, forward strand.
CTCCTCCAAAGTGTTGATAATTCCTGGGGTCAATTCATTGTACCATACTTTAGCATCTCCGGCGAGTGATGATGGAAAAAGTTTGAGTTTTATGGCATTGACATCGGTGTCACCATAACGGAACATGCCGAAAATTTCGATGAATTTGGCAATGTGCTTATGCAGATCGGCCCGCGCACGGCCATCGAATTGACAGTCTTTGATCATGGAAAGATGATGACCCTTCATGGTGAAGTTGTCACCAAGGTTGAAAGCAACAATAGCACTCCCAGGGGTTGGTGCTACGGCTCGGTTGGTTCCCCACATGGGTTGATCGTCCGCCATGGGAAAAGCTAAATTGGTGAAAGGGTTGTAAACGACTTTGGCTTCTACGAGGTTATCAAATGGTGGGTTTGGTACTCTAGGTACACGGTTGGCTAAGGGAATGAAAGGTGTTCTTCTTCTTCTTCTTCGAATCAAACATTCGGGGTTGGTAAGAGGTGAGATTGGTTATATTCCTGCTGCACAAGTGTTCATAAAATGACCTAGAGAATCCAGGCAATATCTAAACACACGGACAAACAAAGAAAACAATTTTCTGGACAGAAAAGGGTAACCGGATCGGTTGCGAGGAGCGACCGATCGGTTAGATCAATTTGGTTTGGTTTTTGCGCAACCGGATCGGTTGTGAGGCAACCGGATCAGTTGAAGCTTCTGAAGAAAAAAAATTATGAGTCGACTGACGTGGATTCAAAACTTGCTGAAACACAATCAAATCCCCGGCAGAGGCGCCAAAAACTTGATGTTCATGGAGTGTACAAGTTTTAAATTTATTAAAGATGATTTACCAAATTTACCAATAAAACATACGAGCAAGTGCACTCGTCCGTTATAGCAAGATTGTAAAGGTAAGTCGGGATCGTTCGCAGGGATTTGAGTGAATCTGATTAACAAGTTTGAATCAACTAAGACAATCCAAAAGCATATAACAACGAAAATAGATATAATGAAATTCAGATGATTAAAAACTACACTTGCTTAAACTAGTATCTTATCCTTGATTAGTATGATTGTGTTAACCTCTTAACATGTTGGTTATGATAATTAGTTGGTGATCTAATCTATTGTTCTTACAAGTTAAACCTTCGTCAAGATTTCAGTTCATAAAAACAAGCATTAAGTTTAACCAATCAATTCAAGATCAATTCAAGTTTCATAAGTTTATTTTCACAAACTTAAACACAAAAACATCCATTTGCTTTATCAAATTGCTTAAGAAATGGTCAATACGAAAGGTAACCGGTTATAGACAAAAGGGTACAATTGATTGTCAACAACTAATCTTACGACCTTTTAGATGTTTCCAATCAATCCAATTTGATAATCAAAAACCGTTCTTATTACAATCACACCTTAGTTCCTTTGTTTAATCAAGAATAATGGGTAAAAACAATCATCTATAGACAAAATGATTATAACTAGTTGAATAACAATAATCTCTTTCGACCTCTACGATTACTATCAACTAGTCAAACTTGATTAACAAATGTCACTATGAGACTTTAGCACAATTGGATCTTAGAATAAACTTGAAATTGAATTAAAACATGTTAACACAATCATGAACTAATCATATGATAATCAACATCATTTAAGCAAGTGTAAAAAGAAACTAGCCACTCATAGCAAACATAAACTCAGAACTTAGAACATTAGAAAACATGATTAAGAGTCTTACAATGCTTGGAATAAGATAACAAATGGTGAAGTAATGATTCCCAAAGTATTGGGGTAGACTCCTTGGGGTTTTGGCCTCCAAATGTGGTACTTCTGGAACTCCAAAATTTCCTGGACTTCTAAGGACGAATTTGAGAGCTTAAGAGCTTTTTTAGATGAGCAGAGAGAGTTGTATTGAAGTGTGTGTCTCATATGCTCACAAGAGGTCTCTATTTATACTAGTTCCAAGGCCTAGTGTATTAATTGCTGAACTTGTCCTCCAAGGAGTTAGGAAGGGACTAGAATACACCAAGGGAAGGACCTAGAATCGTTTGGATATAAAAGGGAAACTTAGTGATGAATATTTTGTAGAAACAGGCCCTCCAACCGGATCGGTCACATGTCCAACTGATCCGGTTGGTCTTCTACAAGTGTTCCAACCGTATCGGTTGCGGGTGGCAACCGAACGGTTGGACTGACGTCCTGGGCACTTTTTTCTCTTCACCTAACCGATCTGGTTGCAGTTTCAACCGATCCGGTTGGTGTTCCTGAGTGACGGAAAATCGACCTTTACTTAGTTCTGACTTGTAGAGCTTGGTTCTTCAATCATCTTGGTCTTCTATGGTACTTGAAATACTGATTTGTGCTTGACATGCTTCACTGAAACGGGAATCTTCCATTTGTTGAACATTCTTTTATTTTTCCTTCCGTTTCCTTGCACTTGGTTATAAACACTAGACAAACATCTTTTGATGCGATTAAGCACTGAAATCATACAAATATAACCAAATAACATATACCAAAGCACACATAACGCTACTGAAAACATGTACAATCTGAGCGTTATCAAATGCTGCGAACATCTCGCTAATATGTGCATAGAATATCCCATGCACTAAACATAGCCAAGAATATCACGTCACGTGTCATTCTTGTCTCCTCCCTTGGATGTCCACTACGTGGATCATCTTAAACCACTAGATCGCATTCATGGGTGGCACAAAACCCTTTATGCATCACTATAAATAAAGGTCCATTTTCATGTAATGGACCAACTCAAATTCACCATAAAGCTAATGAATCTTCACACACACACACACACATACCATATATTCTTCACGTGAGTGTTACTACAACTCTTGACTCCGGTCATAACTCGGGGTCTTTACCGAATGTGGTAAACCAAATGTATGATTATCCCCAACCGATACGTGTCATACATAAACACGGCGTCATCCGTGCTATACACAACAAAATAACAACCAACTAATTTCATTTTTTCATTCATAGGAAATCATTGTTTCACCGGAAAATTCACAGTTACAAAGCCTTGTTTTACAACCAGGATGAATCAACAAATTCATTCAAAACTCAAAAACCATCACAATACCCAACAATCGCATCATGTCCATATGATCCAAACATATATGGATTCTGGGAAAAAAGCAAAATAATGAGGTACATGAAAATTGGACTCCAGCAACCAAGGAAGACTTTCATTGGGAAGGGTTCTTTTAAAGATCCATAAGTTATCATGACGATAATTGCTTTCATATAAAATAAGCAGATTTTGCATGGATGGATGCAACACTGTCAACATCATGTACGACCATTTTTAAGCACTACAATTATCACAATGCAATAGAGTAGGGCTACTAATATGAATACCCAACATGTAAGCACTAGCATAACCAAACAATCTCACAAATAGCCACAACCATGGTATGATACTCAGCTTTACTAGAAGATCTAAAAAGAACATCTTATTTTTTACTCTTCCACACAATAAGTGAATCACCAAGAAAAATACAAAATCCGGTTGTAGACTTGTGAGTAAGAGAATCACCAGCCCAATCAACGTCACAACGAGCATGCAAGTCTAAAGAATATGTGGAAGGAAACAAGTGTATCTGAAACTGAGTACCTCAAAGATACTTAATAATCTATAGAAAGGTAGCCCAATGAACTGACAAAGGAGCAATGAAAAACTAGCTAACAATGTTGTGACAACCACCACCTTTTCAGGGCAGTCAACCTTTGACTTTTGACTGAACTTTTGATTCCTTATGTGCTTATATGTTTGTGTGTTTGGAGATTTAAGTGATTTCATTTCACGGTTGACCTAGTATATAGCTAACATATGTCCATATGTGATTATATTCTCTATGTATTCCTTGGTATTCACGGTTGTGAAACGTTGGTGTTGTTTCACTTAAGTGCACATTAGGCCTTTTCTGCGATTATTGAGATTCATGGTATTGGTTTAAGCTCATGAAACGAATCAATAAATTTTATAATAATATTTTTTAATGAAAATGATAATAATATAAAGTTTTATAAGTGTGTTTCCATTTTTGGAAAGTTAATTTCCTAATTATAAATGTTTTGAGTCATTTTTTCGATAAAATGAAAATGTACGAGTCATATTTAGCAATTAGGAAATTTTATTGATTATTAAACATGCGTAACTAATAAATAAATAAAAATGAGAATAATAAAAAAAATAAAAAGATGTACAAAAATAATGGGCCAATTAATGTAGTTTTAGTGTTTAGGAGTTAGTTTTTAATACAAAAGACCAAAATACTTACCAGATCCTAGCCCAACCCAACCCAACCCAAACTAATCTAATACCCTTATATACCCGAAACAACGACCCTCCCCTCCCCTAAAACCTGCTAAGTTGACATTAAATAAAAAAAAGAGGGGAAGCGAGCCTGGGGTTTTGAGTTCAAGAATCGGTTAGTTTTTTTGTTTCTAATTAATTGTTTCTAAGTTTTTAATCTTTATATCTATTTAGTAACTCACAATGATGGATTACTATTTTAAATTATTGTTAATAATATGATATTTAAGGTATAATGATGATTAGAATACATGTTATAGGCGTTCGTATGATTGTATACAAGATTTAACAAGTTAGGGTTTGTTTCTGTCTGACTGCATGTTGTCCAGAATTTGGGTCGGATTGAACGGGGTCTAAACTGATGATGACAACGTATTATTAAGTGATTCTTGAGTCTAAACATACGCACTTTCTGGAAATATAAGATTGATGGTCATTTGATGTTGGGAAGATAGCCTTTTGATTTTTAGACGTTAAGTTGTCAAATCTGTGAATATGGGTCTGAAATTTAGTTGTTGTTTTTTATTTTTAGGTATCAAATGAGGATTTAGGACTTCTCCTTTGACAAGGGTGATTTTTAAGTTATGTGTGATGTCCTGGAATTTTTGTAGAATTTTTTGAAAGGCCTAAATAGGCTAAATAAATGCAAACTTTCTAGGTATAGCATCAGGTCACTTTCTGGACACGTTTGGGAAAACGATTTTTCTTTAGATACTTACACTAGAAGATAAAATCTATAAAATTATGAGTAGTACTAAACACATGTAGGAACTACTGATTAAAATGGCAGAACATTTAGAACTTGTTTGGTATGTCATTAAAATTATAAACGGAGAAGCAGAAAATAGTTAAATTGAGGTTAAATTATGTTGATATGAGCTTATGACTAGATACCAATACCACATGAATTTACGCATATAATCTTGGATTTCAAGCAATATGATACAGGGGAATGATTAGTTTATATGTTCCCAATCCATCCCATGTGAGTTACAGTGGTAGGCTTATAAGCCTTGATCACTTGTAACTTATATTGTTTTCGTTTGTTTTAGATTGCTAGTTCGTGATTGAGCAACTTAATTGTTTAGCTGCGAATCAAGGTAAGTTTTCACGGCTCCTTTTTTCCTATCTTTTTTTGGGGAAAAATGATACTCAAAATCGTGTTTTAAAACATTTTGTACCATTGTTTATACTCATTCTGTTTGGACAACTGTGTGTGAATATATATTTGCTCTATGTGCATTTGTGGTATATAACGCTTGATATGAATATTTATGAATATGTGTGAATGTTTGGAAACGAGTATTTGTGGTCTTAAGGTGTGGGTTCATCCCTCCTAAGTACCAATGATATAGCTCCAACTGGTAGTCTACGTGTAAATTTCATGTGTTTACATGAACGTGAATTATATTTTGGTGTACAATGATACTGCATGCACTTAGTTTATTTACTACATGTTGTCCTAATTATGTACTGTACACGGCTTAATATATATTTTGTTTGTTTTGTTGGATCATACATATCATGTTGTTTGATGATTCGAGTGGTCTAGGATGGTGAAAAAACAAGAAAGCCATGTTTAGAGAGTGAAAGAGATGAGAGAGTGAATCTAGTGAGAGAAAGTTAAAACAAAAAGAAAACGTTAGATTAGAAGCACCACCCCTTCCAAGGATGGAAGGGGTATTTATAGTTACAGACTACTCGTCCTCCTGTCAGACTGTGGATCAAGTATACAGTGGGTAAAGACCCGTCCTTCCTCCACGATGTTATACTAAGCTATACTAAGATAATAACTATCTAATAAACTAGTAAATAACGATATGTCTACGAGCTAACATATGCTAGACAATAGTTGGGGTGACCGACACTTCACTATGGAATTTCTAATTCCTAACAATTTCCCCCTAAGGGAGGTCACACCATGATTTATATTTTGAATCTTAGCATTCTATTTTGTGTTCTGTTTTGAGCTCGTAGACTTCAATTCTTCACTTCCGCAATCTTTGTGCTTTTGCAGTGATACTTCAAAGTTTGATTATTTTGTACTTTTCGTGGAGGTCTTTGAACTGATCCACATCTTGATGATCTTTAAGATTTCTTTGAGATCATCAGTCACAGTAAATCTCTGGATCACCCTTTGTTGTGTTTCCTTCATGTGATGTTGTGACTTTTAGACCGACATGCTCACACTTTATGGATCATGGCATCTTTTTATCAAAGTAGCGGAAACATCTTTGTTGTATGTCTTTGATGGTCATGATTTTTCTTCAATTAAGTGTGAATGCTGTGAGCATGCGGTTGTGAATTGACTTCTCAATATCGATCAGCTGCAACCGTCTAAATGTTCCTGCAAACAACAGTTAGCAATAAAACACACGAAAGTGTCTTTGTTCACTTTCGTTGAATACAATTGCAAGAACCACGGTTCCCCGTTGATCAGTATAAATATTTCCTGTGATTAGGTAGAATTCCAAAGAATCTCCTTGACAGGGTTTCGCAGCTTGATCTAGCCGTTCTCAAACTGGAGCGTCCTAAAGTAGACAACACGGAGCAAGTGAACCAGCGAATTGAGATTCACTGATTGATGAAAAATTGATTTGAAAATAATCGCGTACTGCTTAAGAAAAAGAGTTTTGCAATACGACGAAGGTTTTATGAGAAAGATCAATTTTCAATCAGAAACACTTTTTGTGTTTGAAAACATGAATACACATTCGATGTGCTAGAAAAAAAAATTTGTACATCGAACGGTTTTTCCAAGAGTATTAGTCAATTCATTTCCTGCACCAAGGTTGATTCAAGAGTGTATTGCCCCATTGTTTCTATCCAGTTGTCACAAGTTTGATCTTCAGAAAAGATCTCACATGTCACCTACCAAGAGCTTGTTTGATGTTGGCTCTAGAAGGATTTCCATCTTTATCGTGAATATTTTACATATCACTCGGATGTTCTGGCAATACCACAAGGATAATGCGTAGGACTCTCAATATATACTTACTTTTCACATTGTGTGAAATAGCAAGTCTTCATTAATTTTGTGTCCTAATGAGATTTTTGCGGATGATCTCTTGGCTCTAGACTCAATAGTGCATATTTGGTTTCCTATGCCGGAGACTAGGGAGAGGGTCTCCTTCTTCAATATCAACCATCTCTAAGAGAAAGTCGATAGATCATGTAGGTTCCCCGTAAGAATGAAACAAGTCCTTTTAAGAGGAACTTGAGTAGCTTGGGAAGATTAGTGCAGTGCGTCACTGGGTCCAAGACGTCTTGTCTTCAATACCGGAGTTATCTTAGTAACCACCAGTAGCATATGTATTGAACCCGGTTTCTGCCCTAAGGTTGAATTAAAGGAGGGCTATTTCTTTTCACCTTTTTCACTTTCAATTCTTTTTCGTTCTTCAACCCCTTCAGTGCTTACCGAGACTTCATTACTAGAACCTTGTTGGGTTTATTCCAGTTCTAGCTCAATCTCAGTCGTCACTCTTCCCATTTCTCACTTTTCTCCTTTTTTCATCATACCTAAGGACTTCTACACTATCTAGTGGATTGTCCCTGGGTAGATCCCTCCGGCTCTGGCGGGATCGTCGGAACGAATACCTAACCTAACTATCCTTATAACACCATGCATAAAGTAAATTGATCGGTCTTTTGGTATTGTTCTTTTCTTCTTGAAACCAATTGAAAAATCATTTGGAAAATCAATCAAGGTACTTGTGATATAATATCAAAGCATTTTGTACCTTAATTGTTTTGATCATTTGGAAATGCTCCCCTCAACATGTGCATATGATTTTGAAATTGTTTAGCACATAGAGGCAAGAGTTATTTGAAATAATTTCTTGATCACAATTTCCATAGAAAAAGCCATTTGATTTTCTTGGTAAATTCTCCCCCTAAAAATGTGCGTTGTTGTTTGAAATCATTAAACACATAGAGGAAAGAGTTCTTTGAAGTACTTTCACGATCACACTGCCATAAAGAAAACCATTAGAAAATCAATCAAGGTACTTATGTTAAAACATAGAAGCTTTTATACCTTGAAAGTTTATTTTCTTTTGAAATGCTGCCCCTCAATATGTGCTTCGAGATTTGAAAACATTTAGCACATATGAGAGAGCAGCCTGCACAATTGAATCAAAACGATCATCTTTTATCAGATTTCAAATTAAATCATAAATTCTCCCCCGATCAAAAATAACAAACCCTTTGAGATTTTGGATCCCAAGTGATTTAATTAGGTTTAGAAAACACGGGAGAAAATGTGGCCAGGTTTAAATTCTCTTCTTGCTTTTGGATAAATGCTCCTCCTCAATCATGTGCATCATGTATTAGAAATCGTTTTGGCACATGGAGGCAGGAGTGCCTTTTAAAGGACTAAAAAAATTACCATTTAAACAGATTAGAGATTTAAATCACGATCTCCCCCCCGATCAAAAATTTCAAACCAATTGAGATTTGTGATCCCAATTGATTTAATTCATTTCGAAAAATTTGGGGAAAGACGTGGCAAGATTTAATTTTAAAAAATGACTGATATGGACCAATTTTAGTTAAAGATTGTTAATGTCAGGTAAGGGTGTGCACGGTCCAAAAACCGGACCGGACCGGCCAAGACCGGACCGGACCGAGACCCGATTTCGGCATAAACCTTAGACCGAGACCGGACCGAATGTGGTCGGTCCGGACCGGTCCGTTCCAAATTAGCCCAAATTAGTCGGTTTTGGTCCGGAGCGGACCGAGGACCGAATTAGCCCAAATGCAAAGACCGCGGACCGGACTGAATGTGGTCGGTCCGGTCCGGTCCAGTCCGGTCTCGGTCGGTCTGACGGTCGGTCCGGTCCATTCGGGTTATATGCTCACCCTTAGTGTCAGGTATGATAGTTTTAAGAGATCTTTAAGTAAAATAAAACAATTTCACAATCAAACAAGAATAGAAAAAATTTCATTTTGAAAGATCTTGATTCAAAAGAAAAATCATAACATGACATAACATTAAATCTTTAGATCACCACTTTATATTGTACATAACAGACTTTTATTGGAGGTCTTTGAACTGATCCACATCTTGATGATCTTTAAGATTTCTTTGAGATCATCAGTCACAGTAAATCTCTGGATCACCCTTTGTTGTGTTGCCTTCATGTGATGTTGTGACTTTTAGACCGACATGCTCACACTTTATGGATCATGGCATCTTTTTATCAAAGTAGCGGAAGCATCTTTGTTGTATGTGTTTGATGGTCATGATTTTTCTTCAATTAAGTGTGAATGCTGTGAGCATGCGGTTGTGAATTGACTTCTCAATATCGATCAGCTGCAACCGTATAAATGTTCCTGCAAACAACAGTTAGCAATAAAACACACGAAAGTGTCTTTGTTCACTTTCGTTGAATACAATTGCAAGAACCACGGTTCCCCGTTGATCAGTATAAATATTTCCTGTGATTAGGTAGAATTCCAAAGAATCTCCTTGACAGGGTTTCGCAGCTTGATCTAGCCGTTCTCAAACTGGAGCGTCCTAAAGTAGACAACACGGAGCAAGTGAACCAACGAATTGAGATTCACTGATTGATGAAAAATTGATTTGAAAATAATCGCGTACTGCTTAAGAAAAAGAGTTTTGCAATACGACGAAGGTTTTATGAGAAAGATCAATTTTCAATCAGAAACACTTTTTGTGTTTGAAAACATGAATACACATTCGATGTGCTAGAAAAAAAAATTTGTACATCGAACGGTTTTTCCAAGAGTATTAGTCAATTCATTTCCTGCACCAAGGTTGATTCAAGAGTGTATTGCCCCATTGTTTCTATCCAGTTGTCACAAGTTTGATCTTCAGAAAAGATCTCACATGTCACCTACCAAGAGCTTGTTTGATGTTGGCTCTAGAAGGATTTCCATCTTTATCGTGAATATTTTACATATCACTCGGATGTTCTGGCAATACCACAAGGATAATGCGTAGGACTCTCAATATATACTTACTTTTCACATTGTGTGAAATAGCAAGTCTTCATTAATTTTGTGTCCTAATGAGATTTTTGCGGATGATCTCTTGGCTCTAGACTCAATAGTGCATATTTGGTTTCCTATGCCCGAGACTAGGGAGAGGGTCTCCTTCTTCAATATCAACCATCTCTAAGAGAAAGTCGATAGATTATGTAGGTTCCCGTAAGAATGAAACAAGTCCTTTTAAGAGGAACTTGAGTAGCTTGGGAAGATTAGTGCAAGCGCCACCGGGTCCAAGAAGTCTTGTCTTCAATACCGGAGTTATCTTAGTAACCACCAGTAGCATATGTATTGAACCCGGTTTCTGCCCTAAGGTTGAATTAAAGGAGGGCTATTTCTTTTCACCTTTTTCACTTTCAATTCTTTTTCGTTCTTCAACCCCTTCAGTGCTTACCGAGACTTCATTACTAGAACCTTGTTGGGTTTATTCTAGTTCTAGCTCAATCTCAGTCGTCACTCTTCCCATTTCTCACTTTTCTCCTTTTTTCATCATACCTAAGGACTTCTACACTATCTAGTGGATTGTCCCTGGGTAGATCCCTCCGGCTCTGGCGGGATCGTCGGAACGAATACCTAACCTAACTATCCTTATAACACCATGCATAAAGTAAATTGATCGGTCTTTTGGTATTGTTCTTTTCTTCTTGAAACCAATTGAAAAATCATTTGGAAAATCAATCAAGGTACTTGTGATATAATATCAAAGCATTTTGTACCTTAATTGTTTTGATCATTTGGAAATGCTCCCCTCAACATGTGCATATGATTTTGAAATTGTTTAGAACATAGAGGCAAGAGTTATTTGAAATAATTTCTTGATCACAATTTCCATAGAAAAAGCCATTTGATTTTCTTGGTAAATTCTCCCCCTAAAAATGTGCGTTGTTGTTTGAAATCATTAAACACATAGAGGAAAGAGTTCTTTGAAGTACTTTCACGATCACACTGCCATAAAGAAAACCATTAGAAAATCAATCAAGGTACTTATGTTAAAACATAGAAGCTTTTATACCTTGAAAGTTTATTTTGAAATGCTGCCCCTCAATATGTGCTTCGAGATTTGAAAACATTTAGCACATATGAGAGAGCAGCCTGCACAATTGAATCAAAACGATCATCTTTTATCAGATTTCAAATTAAATCATAAATTCTCCCCCGATCAAAAATAACAAACCCTTTGAGATTTTGGATCCCAAGTGATTTAATTAGGTTTAGAAAACATGGGAGAAAATGTGGCCTTGTTTAAATTCTCTTCTTGTTTTTGGATAAATGCTCCTCCTCAATCATGTGCATCATGTATTAGAAATCGTTTTGGCACATGGAGGCAGGAGTGCCTTTTAAAGGACTAAAAAAATTACCATTTAAACAGATTTGAGATTTAAATCACGATCTCTCCCCGATCAAAAATTTCAAACCAATTGAGATTTGTGATCCCAATTGATTTAATTCATTTCGAAAAATTTGGGGAAAGACGTGGCAAGATTTAATTTTAAAAAATGACTGATATGGACCAATTTTAGTTAAAGATTGTTAATGTCAGGTAAGGGTGTGCACGGTCCAAACCGGACCGACCGCCAAGACCGACCGACCGAGACCGATTTCGGCATAAACCTTAGACCGAGACCGACCGAATGTGGTCGGTCCGACCGTCCGCTCCAAATTAGCCCAAATTAGTCGGTTTTGGTCCGGAGCGGACCGAGGACCGAATTAGCCCAAATGCAAAGACCGCGGACCGGACTGAATGTGGTCGGTCCGGTCCGGTCCAATCGGTCTCGGTCGGTCTCGACGGTCGGTCCGGTCCATTCGGTTATATGCTCACCCTTAGTGTCGTATGATAGTTTTAAGAGATCTTTAAGTAAAATAAAACAATTTCACAATCAAACAAGAATAGAAAAAATTTCATTTTGAAAGATCTTGATTCAAAAGAAAAATCATAACATGACATAACATTAAATCTTTAGATCACCACTTTATATTGTACATAATGACTTTTATTGGAGGTCTTTGAACTGATCCACATATTTGATGATCTTCGAGCTTTCTTTGAGATCATCATCCACAAGAAATCTCTGGATCACCCTTTGTTGTGTTGCCTTCATGTGATGTTGTGACTTTTAGACCGACATGCTCACACTTTATGGATCATGGCATCTTTTTACCAAAGTAGCGGAAGCATCTTTGTTGTATGTATTTGATGGTCATGATTTTTCTTCAATTAAGTGTGAATGCTGTGAGCATGCGGTTGTGAATTGACTTCTCAATATCGATCAGCTGCAACCGTCTAAATGTTCCTGCAAACAACAGTTAGCAATAAAACACACGAAAGTGTCTTTGTTCACTTTCGTTGAATACAGTTGCAAGAACCACGGTTCCCCGTTGATCAGTATAAATATTTCCTGTGATTAGGTAGAATTCCAAAGAATCTCCTTGACAGGGTTTCGCAGCTTGGTCTAGCCATTCTCAAACTGGAGCGTCCTAAAGTAGACAACACGGAGCAAGTGAACCAGTGAATTGAGATTCACTGATTGATGAAAAATTGATTTGAAAATAATCGCGTACTGCTTAAGAAAAAGAGTTTTGCAATACGACGAAGGTTTTATGAGAAAGATCAATTTTCAATCAGAAACACTTTTTGTGTTTGAAAACATGAATACACATTCGATGTGCTAGAAAAAAAATTTTGTACATCGAACGGTTTTTCCAAGAGTATTAGTCAATTCATTTCCTGCACCAAGGTTGATTCAAGAGTGAATTGCCCCATTGTTTCTATCCAGTTGTCACAAGTTTGATCTTCAGAAAAGATCTCACATGTCACCCACCAAGAGCTTGTTTAATGTTGGCTCTAGAAGGATTTCCATCTTTATCGTGAATACTTTTACATATCACTCGGATGTTCTGGCAATACCACAAGGATAATGCGTAGGACTCTCAATATATACTTACTTTTCACATTGTGTGAAATAGCAAGTCTTCATTAATTTTGTGTCCTAATGAGATTTTTGCGGATGATCTCTTGGATCTAGACTCAATAGTGCATATTTGGTTTCCTATGCCGGAGACTAGGGAGAGGGTCTCCTTCTTCAATATCAACCATCTCTAAGAGAAAGTCGATAGATCATGTAGGTTCCCCGTGAGAATGAAACAAGTCCTTTTAAGAGGAACTTGAGTAGCTTGGGAAGATTAGTGCAGTGCGTCACTGGGTCCAAGACGTCTTGTCTTCAATACCGGAGTTACCTTAGTAACCACCAGTAGCATATGTATTGAACCCGGTTTCTGCCCTAAGGTTGAATTAAAGGAGGGCTATTTCTTTTCACCTTTTTCACTTTCAATTCTTTTTCGTTCTTCAACCCCTTCAGTGCTTACCGAGACTTCATTACTAGAACCTTGTTGGGTTTATTCCAGTTCTAGCTCAATCTCAGTCGGCACTCTTCCCATTTCTCACTTTTCTCCTTTTTTCATCATACCTAAGGACTTCTACACTATCTAGTGGATTGTCCCTGGGTAGATCCCTCCGGCTCTGGCGGGATCGTCGGAATGAATACCTAACCTAACCATCCTTATAACACCATGCATAAAGTAAATTGATCGGTCTTTTGGTATTGTTCTTTTCTTCTTGAAACCAATTGAAAAATCATTTGGAAAATCAATCAAGGTACTTGTGATATAATATCAAAGCATTTTGTACCTTAATTGTTTTGATCATTTGGAAATGCTCCCCTCAACATGTGCATATGATTTTGAAATTGTTTAGCACATAGAGGCAAGAGTTATTTGAAATAATTTCTTGATCACAATTTCCATAGAAAAAGCCATTTGATTTTCTTGGTAAATTCTCCCCCTAAAAATGTGCGTTTTTGTTTGAAATCATTAAACACATAGAGGAAAGAGTTCTTTGAAGTACTTTCACGATCACACTGCCATAAAGAAAACCATTAGAAATCAATCAAGGTACTTATGTTAAAACATAGAAGCTTTTATACCTTGAAAGTTTATTTTCTTTTGAAATGCTGCCCCTCAATATGTGCTTCGAGATTTGAAAACATTTAGCACATATGAGAGAGCAGCCTGCACAATTGAATCAAAACGATCATCTTTTATCAGATTTCAAATTAAATCATAAATTCTCCCCCGATCAAAAATAACAAACCCTTTGAGATTTTGGATCCCAAGTGATTTAATTAGGTTTAGAAAACACGGGAGAAAATGTGGCCAGGTTTAAATTCTCTTCTTGTTTTTGGATAAATGCTCCTCCTCAATCATGTGCATCATGTATTAGAAATCGTTTTGGCACATGGAGGTAGGAGTGCCTTTTAAAGGACTAAAAAAATTACCATTTAAACAGATTAGAGATTTAAATCACGATCTTCCCCCCGATCAAAAATTTCAAACCAATTGAGATTTGTGATCCCAATTGATTTAATTCATTTCGAAAAATTTGGGGAAAGACGTGGCAAGATTTAATTTTAAAAAATGACTGATATGGACCAATTTTAGTTAAAGATTGTTAATGTCAGGTAAGGGTGTGCACGGTCCAAAAACCGGACTGTACCGGCCAAGACCGGACCGGACCGAGACCTGATTTCGGCATAAACCTTAGACCGAGACCGGACCGAATGTGGTCGGTCCGGACCGGTCCGTTCCAAATTAGCCCAAATTAGTCGGTTTTGGTCCGGAGCGGACCGAGGACCGAATTAGCCCAAATGCCAAGACCGCGGACCGGACCGAATGTGGTCGGTCCGGTCCGGTCCAGTCTGGTCTCGGTCGGTCCCGTCCATTCGGGTTATATGCTCACCCTTAGTGTCAGGTATGATAGTTTTAAGAGATCTTTAAGTAAAATAAAACAATTTCACAATCAAACAAGAATAGAAAAAATTTCATTTTGAAAGATCTTGATTCAAAATAAAAATCATAACATGACATAACATTAAATCTTTAGATCACCACTTTATATTGTACATAACAGACTTTTATGATGAAATATCGTTTGAAAATATTATATTTGAAATCACTCTCCCCCTCAATCAATGACGTAGTCGTTGATTGAGTGACTTAAGATTTGATAAAATGAAGTCCGGTTTATTTCCAAGATTTTAGTCCAATTTATTTTCAAAACAATAATTTTCCAATTTTAAAACAATGTTTTCAAAATTGTTTAAAAATGGTAATATTCACTACTTGTCCTGCACAAAGATATGTTAGGTGGTTAAGCTGCTTCTGTTGTTGCTGAAAGGATAAAAGAAAAGCATCTGCTAATGCAGTGAGACCTTTGACGTTGCATCTATCATGCCAACTTTCCATAGAGATCCAATTAAGCTCCGTTTCTTCTTTTGTCGACCCAAGATATAGTTACCCTTTCCTTTCGGCATCCAATCATCTTCTTTTGTGGGATCCGGATTGGCAACATTCTTATATGCCATGATATCTGCATACGTTAGTGAACATACACACAAATATATGGTGGTTGACATCACCCAAACAACAATTGACTAATAAAAGTCAATCCAACATATCAATCAGATCATACAAAAGCATGGAAATAATGTGTTCATCAAACTATAATCATCTAATCCTAACAATCACATCCTAGACTCCTAGTCCTTCAACGTAGGCAAACATATATTTCTTTTAAGCACATAGGATGATTATATAAGCCCGTTAGATGATATATATTTGAAAACATTCTCCCCCTCAATCAATCACTCATTTAATGAAAAGTTTAAAACTGCTGAAGTCATTGATTAAGTTTCCAAAATTTATGAAAACTCTGATTGATTTTTCAAGCAACTCATTTTCCACCATTTTGAAACAACAAATATTTTTCTGAAGAATCTTAGAAGGAAAAACATTTGTGTAGGAACAACAGTCTTTCTGACGACATGCTTTCCTTGTATTGTTTTAGGATAAGTGCATGAAATTTTTGAAAATTGGTTTAGCGCATCACTTTTGTTCTTTTGAAGAGCTGGTTGCTATGTGAAATAATAGCAAACCAAGGTTTAAGCACGGGTCACTGTCTGAAATATCTGCAAGCCATAGTTTGAGACATGTTTTGAAAAGAAATATTTATACCTCCTGCTCGAACTTCATCTATGGTCCCGTGCCATTGTTGAATGACATTTCTAAGTCCTTAGATGTTATCGATACCAGAAGACATGTCTTTGAAAAACAATATTTTTTGACTTTTTCAAATTTTTTGATTTTTATGGATTTTTGTAGGTTTTATATTTTTCTATTTCTCTTTGTTGGTTTTATATTTTTTGTATTTTGCTTTTTGATAAATACTTACAAAGATAGAGTAGATGATATAGTTTAAGAAGGATGATGATACGAGTACCGAGATAAGGATATCGTCCTGTACCGTTGTAGAAGATAGAAATTGCCATCTCTTAAACATTCACCACCAAAGCTTTCGAGGCTCCTGAATTGAGAGAAATTGAACCTTCTGAAAGTGAGACTTTGGCAGCTTCCCCCCAAACTGAAAATCATCATGCTGAGCAGATTCTGAGCTCTCTTTCAAGCTTGCCTTAGCCAGGTGCACAAGGAAGCACACCATATCATCGATCTGGCTGCTCCTCTTAAAAATGATCAGCGTGAATCTCCGTTCGGGATTATATCATCAAGTAGAACAGCAAAGAATCATCCCACACATAAATAACTCTTCTTAAAATTTCTTTTTCACTGAAGTCTGAAGCGAAGAATACCAAAAGGTGTCAAGAGACCACTTCCCCCGAGTAGTTGAATTGATGCAGCCAGTCTTTTAGAATAAAGTTCAAGAAGCCGAATACATATATACCCAAGGATAGAGAAACTTATAACATCGAAGTAGCAGATTAAATCCAATATGCAAAGAATAACCCCAAAGTATACTTTTCTCTCCCCTGAAGAAAGTGTATGAGGATCAAGAACCCGAAGTACCCGAATGCTCAAAGATAGAATAACCGATAACATTGAAGAAGCAAACTGAATCACTGATTATATCTGCGGATGTCAACTCCGGAATAAGTGATTATCACTGAATCGCCGATTAAGCTCTCAAGTGAACCAACATTGCATCACAAATGTACACAATCTCTCTCCCCTGATGATTTCAATATCATCAAAATCATCACACACTTGTGTACCTCTTTTATCACCAGAAACTAACTCTTCCATCTCTTCCCCCACATAGTTGGAATAAGAAAACTAAACCCCATGAGTCAAACCTTTAGTTTCTCTACGGTAATGACATTAGTCTTCCTGGGATATCTTCAATCACTTAGAAGTATTAAGTTCATCAAGTTTACTCGCTTTGCGTTTAGATGCGTGTCTCCTTCCCCCTTGCTAGTTTCGATACTTTAGAATCAGCAACACATTGTAAGCCCATATACTCGAAATCTTTTGAGAAGAACGTTCGAAATTGATAACATCAAATAGTCCTGAATATTAAGTGTCAATTTCCCCCGTTAATACTCGTTATTTATATCATTTATATGGATTTATGCTTGTTTTCCATTGTTTTACACTTTCAGGTAAATTGCGAGCACGCGGAAATGGAAACGTTACTAAGGATTTATCACAGTATGCTTATTTTGAAGAGGTTACGGCGTAACTCGTCTCTCACATTAAGCCGTAACTATTGCGTGACCCTGAAGTCCAACTCATCAAGAGGTTACGTCGTAACTCCTTCCAAAGATTACGACGTAACTCCATTAGGTCAAAAGAGGTTCCACGCCCCTGATACTTACGCCGTAACTACTGCATCACTTACGATGTAACCAGGATTATTGAAGACTACGGCGTAACCGCTTATTAGGTTACGCCGTAACTAGCCGATCTAGTGCTTTTACGACGGAATAGAAGGTTACGGCGTAACTCATCAATTGGTTATGCCGTAACCCAGACCTGGCCTATAAATACCCCACGAATTCCAACATTTCTAATCATCCCATTCTACACACAATACTCTGAGAACGTCGGAAAAAGCTCAAGGATGGTCTAGGGAAGCATACGGAGCTGTCTCCAAGGGAGAAGTCACACCATTACGATAAGCTTTAGCGTTTATTATTTCTTTTACTTTCAATTCATGTATTTCGTACCTTTGAATATTCAATTGATGTGCATGATTAATATGAGCGGCTAAGCACCCTTTGGTGCTAGCCTAGTTATGATTCCTTAATTGTTTTGTTTACGTTTACTCTTACTTCCGTACAATTATTTCTAAGTGTATGCATGCATAGTTCTTTGGTAGTCACCCCTGGTTCGGTAGTTTTGAATGGCGGTAGAGGCCAATTGCCTAGGAGATATGACCAACTGACCCTAGGTGAGCGGACTGAGACGGGAAGGGTAAGATATGACCAACTGATGACCCTTTCTACTTGTGCGATTTGACCAAATGATCACCTATCGTTTGGATGAACTTAAGAATTGGGGGGTGTAGTGTCTAAGTTCCTAACGGCCGGGCACTCACTATTTAGAATCTAGCATGTAGCGGTACTTAATGACTCGGCTTAGGGGACCAGGAACAACATGACTTATGACGGTGCGCCTGATTTTTCCTGTGGTGGCATCTTTTCAGATAGGTTAGGGTGAATTGACCAAATGTTGTCCTCTTGAATTTGACCCCACCTGAAGTAATTGGAAGTAGGTAGACGTAGACATAACTAGTTAGGAGGATTAACTAGGTTAGCACCACTATTCCTCTATTGATTTCCTTTCTACCATTTTATTGCTTTTATATTCTGCATTAGTAGTTTAATTAATTAAAACCCTTTCAAACCATTTGAATTATTTGACAATTAGACTTAGTAATTATCCGACACACATAGCTCTTGAGACGACCTCGGCTTTACCATTTACTACACTACACACGACCGGGTACACTGCCCGTTAGTGCATTAGGGTAGACCATAGGTATAGCGAGACACTATAAATATTAAGACCTGGTCAGTAAAACCTGCATCAAGTTTTTGGCGCCGCTGCCGGGGAGCTATATTAGGATTTCATATTAAATCTGTTTTTCATTTTCTTTTCGATAATGTCGATACAAGACTCGCAGCTCTAGTCCCTTTCGGCTACCCCATTTATTGACCCGAGAAACAATTTCGAAAAAGAGGATCTATTCTCCGGTTCCTATTCACAACATCTTCTCATTTTACGAATCGCACCAGTCACACGAACCGAAGTCATCAATGAAAATAATATCAATGACCTTACCCTGGAGCAGTATTTGGACCGACCTAACGATAATCGCCAACGAAGCTTCACTAAGGACTCTCCCGCCTAAAAATACTCCATCCCAGATCATATTATTCGGGAGTTACATAAGCTTGAGTTCTCTGGAAACAAAGATGAGGACGTTCAGGATCACATTGATGAAGTTCTTCACTTATCCTCCCTTTTCAACGTTAGGGGTACTCCTAGTTACTCAGTCACTGCTAGGATTTTTCCTATGACTCTCACTGTAACAGCTAAGAAATGGTATAACAAACTTCCTACTGAAAGTAAAGAAGCATGGGAAAAACTAAGGAAGGAGTTCGTCCAGCAATTTTGCCCTCCTTCTAAAATGGCTAGGCTTCTTGGGAGAATCTATCAATTCGTGCAGATTGGTGAAGAAATGATTTACCAAGCGTGGGAAAGATTCAATGAGCTTCTCTATCGATGCCCTACTCATGATTTAAACAAACATCAGATCGTATACGTTTTCTATCGGGGGATTAATGCGCAAACACGAGAACTCCTTGATTCACCAAGACCCATTCCCAAAGATGACTCTGCCAGGCCTTGGAATGTATTCAGCGGATTTCTGAACATTGCTACAAGTAGCACATGGATACTGGATATGGACCGAGAGATAACTTCGATCATAAAGTAATGAAGACTATAACAAAGCAAGAATACAACTACGGGGAAATTTTCGAAAAACGGAGATTGGGAAGAGAAGCTGAAGCATGTAGGATTGAAAAAGTTAATAGTGTATTTGAGACCTATTCCGGAAGCAATATTGAGAAAAAGATTCTCGACCACATCAAAGAATCAAGAGAGCATGACGATAGGATTGAAAAGATGATGAGAGCATTCGTGGATAATACAGTCTCTTCTATTAAAATTCACGATGATAGGATAAGAAGATTAGAGGAAAGTGTCAGTTCATGTTCAGAAGCCATCTCTGATTACCTAGCATCTCGGGAGGAAGAATTTGTCCACACTGTAGAAACTATCCTCGAAGAACCCTTGACCTTTTCAGAAAAGGTTAAGCGACGGATTAGCATGGAGAAGCAATCACTTTTGGACCAAACTCTGCTGGTAAACCCTCCCAATGATGCTAATAATACTACGGGGGAATTTAGTGATGATGAGACTATTCGCCTCAACGAAAGATGCTCAGCGGTTTTGAGGAACGAGTTGCCACAAAAGGAAAAAGATCCAGGATGTTTTACTCTCCCTTGCTACATCGGGAGCCTGAACTTGTGTAATGCCCTGGCTGATCTTGGAGCTAGTATTAGTATAATGCCTTGTTCGGTGTTTTTGCGTATGGGAATTGGCAACTTAAAACCGGCCAAGATGAAAATTGAAATGGCCGATCGATCCATGCAATCGCCATTAGGAATTGTTGAAAATGTATTAGTAAAGATAAAGAGATTCCTTTTTCCAGTAGATTTTGTGATTCTTGATATCCCGGAAGACAACAGGATACTTGTCATCTTAGGAAGACCCATGCTTGCTACTGCTCACACTACAGTAGATGTCTTTGCCGGTAAATTGACTCTGGAGGCTAATGGAGAGGTCACTACATTCGGACCTAATGAACATCTGTCCACCCCGGAGAAGGTATGTGCTATTGACCAAGTTGGGGATTTTGGTGAAGCCCTTGAAAAGTTTCTTAGTGACCCCCTGGATCCTGGAGAGATTGACTCGGGGAAGGATTTTGATGTTTTCGTGAATTTTGAGGAAGAAGATAACATAGGATTAAGTGCTGAAGACCTCTCTAGTGATGTCGAGATGACCCCTTGGCAAGACAACTCTGAAAAAACATTCTTGCAATTAAACCAACCGCAGCTTTTATGAGATGGGGCACGAATCCATCATAGGAATCCCTATTATCTGAAGATCTCATGCAAAATTGGATTCATTGACTTTCACCCATTTATCGACACATATTCCCTAGTCAATATTATCTCTAAGGAATGCTACAACCAGGTTATGGAAAAAGAGCTTGATTACAAAGGAAACAAATTCCTCGGGATAGCAACAAACATACGAGTCTTTGTAGGAACACACTCGTTTCTAGTCGACTTTGTGGTTTTGGAAGATGTTAGCGAATTCGTGGCAGATCGGCTGACTAGGGTGATTTTCGGAAAACCCTTTAAAGAAATATCCGGGCTTGATAAAAACGTAAAGGAAGGACTGGTTTGGCTAAAGATTGGCGATGATAAAACTATTTTCAAAATGCCAAGGACTGTCAAAAACTTTAAAAATTGGACTAAAAGACAGTTGAGTTATGCTAGACCCCTGCTTGGTATTAGAGAAGAAGATAAAGCCAAAGGTTTTGATCACCCCTACCAAAAGATCAAATTTTTTTACTTAGGGTGTTTAGAACTTGGAGACGGATACAAACGGGATGAGAATTTGATCAACTGGCTTCAACATGGAGATCGCCCAGTCCACGAAGTAACAGACAAACACTGGTAGCCCACGGCTTTGAGTCTAACTGAAAGAATCATTAATAAAGAAAAGTGCTCTTTTGGGAGACAACCCGAATTATCCCTTTCTTTTGTTTTTATTTCTGTTGGGTTTTGTGCTTTATAACCATTTTTGCAGGAGACAATGAAGTAATTACTACTGCAGTTGCTGATCTGAACAGAGTTACGGCGTAACTCATCTTGGTGATTACGCCATAACCAACATTTTAGCAGTAGAATTCTTGACGCATTACCAATTACGGCGTAATACCATCTCAGTGGTTACACTGTAACTATTCGCTTCTTAGCTCATACCAGGTTTTTGCAAGTTACGGCGTAACTCTCCTATTGGAGTTACGACGTAACTCTCCTCTACTTTAATTCTTTCATTTTAAAACAAAGTAACCTTGTATTAGTTTTTAAATGAACTTTGTGGGTGTGTTCTCAGTAAACCCTCACGAGACTTCACTCGTCCACTTGGGACACCAAGTGGTTTAAAAGGTTTGTTGCATTCACTAAATGCAACCGTGATTCCTACGAAAGTGAGTTAGGTTTATTTTTCATTTTATTTTTTCTTTTTAGAATTATGCTTGTCGTTATTATGATTTCAGGGATTGAAGTTTGTTCATGACGCTTTAACGAAGGCACGATCCTTTCTCGTGGGCCTTCTTCTTTTTGGAGCAAATTTCAGCGAAGTTCTCGCTCTAATTCTACCTTTCTCTTCACCTTTATTTTAATGCCTAGTACAAAAGGGACTTTATACAATTCAAGTGGAGGGACGGGAGTAGAATTATCTCTTGAACATTATTTCGCCCTCATTTTTCTAGTTTATTTTGAAAAATTATGCCATTTTTAAAATTTTGACATGTTTTTCCGAACCTAACTAGATTAGACCTTAGCCGAGCACATACAACCCTTGATATTACATGGTGAGATTAGCCTTATCCGTTTCCTATATTTTACCCCAAATCCACCAAATTATGAGTGTGCCGGTAGCTTGTAAACTTTAGAACTTGGCCTTTGCATCATTTCAAGACCATAGACGAGGTATGTTGAGTTAGCTCGATGTATTTGGACTTTTCAATTTTAGAAGGCAGTATTATAGGATTATCACCAAAACAGCCTGCCATTGTGAGTCTATCGATTAGTCACCTCGACTTTTCGACCCCCATGTGAAACCCTTTTGTTGCACTCACCTTTAGTGCAAGATACCCCTAGATACACCCTTATGAGCCATTCCTTTCATTTTGTCACCCTTATATATTGTTTTGCTACACCTTTACACCTTAGCCTACCCTGTAGTCTTTATTTGTAATTGGGAAGTCATCATTTGCCTAAGTTCAAGGTTCTAGTGGAAAGGTTTGGAAATCACGCTTTCATCGACAACAAGTATGAAGATCATTGAAGACCCCCCGAATTCCCATTGTTCATCTCAAGTGGGGGGATGTTATGTTATCATGTATGTTAAAAAAAAATCGAAAAAAAAAATAGTTGATTCATTTATGATTTTGTAAAGTGCAATGTTATAAGCACTATAGTATGAGCTTTATTGTTTAGTATCGAGGAGGCCACCTCGGTTACATTTGAAGATTGGAGTTGGAGCAATACCAACTGAAGAAGAAAAGGTAGTGTGCCCATCACGACGTCCTCTATTGACACATCTACCTTGCATTTCATGATCCGGTCTCTAGACTTCTAAACTTGAACTTTGAGTGGACAATAAGTGGTGATGACTTAGTTATAGATATGGACTACCTGCTTGTTTTTTTCATTTTACACCATTTATACATCCCATGTCTTATCCTACCCTTTAGTCATGAAGCATGTCTAGGTGATGCAGCGAGCAATCTTTGGTGTCTTGGCCATGGATTTGGTCATGTATCATTGATTTTGTCCACTTCGCCGTGACATGTTAGTAATGACGAGTCACCCCTTAACCTTTGTCGTGTCTACCCATATTGCCTTCGAGAATTGTTTAGCCCTTAACTCCAGTGGTGGAGATTTGTGTAACCTTCAAGCTTATGATAGAATACATGCTATGACTGTGCGATTGAGTGATCACCCCGAAATTGACACTTAGAATAGTTGAGAGATTTGAGAGTTTGTTCCCCTTTCGTGAGGTGTTCGGCTTTGTTTTATTCTAGCATAAGGGATTTGTAAACTCATATTTTCCAGGTTTTGGGAGCTATATTAGGATTTCATATTAAATCTGTTTTTCATTTTCTTTCTGATAATGTCAGGATACAAGACTCGCAGCTCTAGTCCCTTTCTGGCTACCCCATTTATTGACCCGGAGAAACAATTTCGGAAAAAGAGGATCTATTCTCCGGTTCCTATTCACAACATCTTCTCATTTTACTTAATCGACCAGTCACACGAACCGAAGTCATCAATGAAAATAATATCAATGACCTTACCATGGAGCAATATTTGGACCGACCTAACGATAACTGCCAACGAAGCTTCACTAAGGACTCTCCTGCCCAAAAATACTCCATCCCAGATCATATTATTCGGGAGTTACATAAGCTTGAGTTCTCTGGAAACAAAGATGAGGACGTTCAGGATCACATTGATGAAGTTCTTCACTTATCCTCCCTTTTCAACGTTAGGGGTACTCCTAGTTACTCAGTCACTGCTAGGATTTTTCCTATGACTCTCACTGTAACAGCTAAGAAATGGTATAACAAACTTCCTACTGAAAGTAAAGAAGCATGGGAAAAACTAAGGAAGGAGTTCGTCCAGCAATTTTGCCCTCCTTCTAAAATGGCTAGGCTTCTTGGGAGAATCTATCAATTCGCGTGCATTGGTGAAGAAATGATTTACCAAGCGTGGGAAAGATTCAATGAGCTTCTCTATCGATGCCCTACTCATGATTTAAACAAACATCAGATCGTATACGTTTTCTATCAGGGGATTAATGCGCAAACACGAGAACTCCTTGATTCACCAAGACCCATTCCCAAGCATGACTCTCGCCGTGCCTTGGAATGTATTCACGGATTTCTAACATTGCTACAAGTAGCACATGGATACTGGATATGGACCGAGAGATAACTTCGATCATAAAGTAATGAAGACTATAACAAAGCAAGAATACAACTACGGGGAAATTTTCGAAAAACGGAGATTGGGAAGAGAAGCTGAAGCATGTAGGATTGAAAAAGTTAATAGTGTATTTGAGACCTATTCCGGAAGCAATATTGAGAAAAAGATTCTCGACCACATCAAAGAATCAAGAGAGCACGACGATAGGATTGAAAAGATGATGAGAGCATTCGTGGATAATACAGTCTCTTCTATTAAAATTCACGATGATAGGATAAGAAGATTAGAGGAAAGTGTCAGTTCATGTTCAGAAGCCATCTCTGATTACCTAGCATCTCGGGAGGAAGAATTTGTCCACACTGTAGAAACTATCCTCGAAGAACCCTTGACCTTTTCAGAAAAGGTTAAGCGACGGATTAGCATGGAGAAGCAATCACTTTTGGACCAAACTCTGCTGGTAAACCTTCCCAATGATGCTAATAATACTACGGGGGAATTTAGTGATGATGAGACTATTCGCCTCAACGAAAGATGCTCAGCGGTTTTGAGGAACGAGTTGCCACAAAAGGAAAAAGATCCAGGATGTTTTACTCTCCCTTGCTACATCGGGAGCCTGAACTTGTGTAATGCCCTCGGCCGATCTTGGAGCTAGTATTAGTATAATGCCTCGTTCGATGTTTTTGCGTATGGGAATTGGCAACTTAAAACCAGCCAAGATGAAAATTGAAATGGCCGATCGATCCATGCAATCGCCATTAGGAATTGTTGAAAATGTATTAGTAAAATAAAGAGATTCCTTTTCCAGAGATTTTGTGATTCTTGATATCCCGGAAGACAACAGGATACTTGTCATCTAAGGAAGACCCATGCTTGCTACTGCTCACACTACAGTAGATGTCTTTGCCGGTAAATTGACTCTGGAGGCTAATGGAGAGGTCACTACATTCGGACCTAATGAACATCTGTCCACCCCGGAGAAGGTATGTGCTATTGACCAAGTTGGGGATTTTGGTGAAGCCCTTGAAAAGTTTCTTAGTGACCCCCTGGATCCTGGAGAGATTGACTCGGGGAAGGATTTTGATGTTTTCGTGAATTTTGAGGAAGAAGATAACATAGGATTAAGTGCTGAAGACCTCTCTAGTGATGTCGAGATGACCCCTTGGCAAGACAACTCTGAAAAAACATTCTTGCAATCAAACCAACCGCAGTTTTATGAGATGGGGGCACGAATCCATCATAGGAATCCCTATTATCTGAAGATCTCATGCAAAATTGGATTCATTGACTTTCACCCATTTATCGACACATATTCCCTAGTCAATATTATCTCTAAGGAATGCTACAACCAGGTTATGGAAAAAGAGCTTGATTACAAAGGAAACAAATTCCTCGGGATAGCAACAAACATACGAGTCTTTGTAGGAACACACTCGTTTCTAGTCGACTTTGTGGTTTTGGAAGATGTTAGCGAATTCGTGGCGGTCGACGGGTGATTTTCGGAAAACCCTTTAAAGAAATATCCGGGCTTGATAAAAACGTAAAGGAAGGACTGGTTTGGCTAAAGATTGGCGATGATAAAACTATTTTCAAAATGCCAAGGACTGTCAAAAACTTTAAAAATTGGACTAAAAGACAGTTGAGTTATGCTAGACCCCTGCTTGGTATTAGAGAAGAAGATAAAGCCAAAGGTTTTGATCACCCCTACCAAAAGATCAAAAATTTTTACTTAGGGTGTTTAGAACTTGGAGACGGATACAAACGGGATGAGAATTTGATCAACTGGCTTCAACATGGAGACGCCAGTCCACTAAGTAACAGACAAACACCGGTAGCCCACGGCTTTGAGTCTAACCGAAAGACTCATTAATAAAGAAAAGTGCTCTTTCGAGACAACCCAATTATCCCTTTCTTTTGTTTTTATTTCTGGGTTTTGTGCTTTATAACCATTTTGCAGGAGACAATGAAGTAATTACTACTGCAGCTTGTCGATCTGAACAGAGTTACGGCGTAACTCATCTTGGTGATTACGCCATAACCAACATTTTAGCAGTAGAATTCTTGACGCATTACCAATTACGGCGTAATACCATCTCAGTGGTTACACTGTAACTATTCGCTTCTTAGCTCATACCAGGTTTTTGCAAGTTACGGCGTAACTCTCCTATTGGAGTTACGACGTAACTCTCCTCTACTTTAATTCTTTCATTTTAAAACAAAGTAACCTTGTATTAGTTTTTAAATTAACTTTGTGGGTGTGTTCCCTGTAAACCCTCACGAGACTTCACTCGTCCACTTGGGACACCAAGTGGTTTAAAAGGTTTGTTGCATTCACTAAATGCAACCGTGATTCCTACGAAAGTGAGTTAGGTTTATTTTTCATTTTATTTTTTCTTTTTAGAATTATGCTTGTCGTTATTATGATTTCAGGGATTGAAGTTTGTTCATGACGCTTTAACGAAGGCACGATCCTTTCTCGTGGGCCTTCTTCTTTTTGGAGCAAATTTCAGCGAAGTTCTCGCTCTAATTCTACCTTTCTCTTCACCTTTATTTTAATGCCTAGTACAAAAGGGACTTTATACAATTCAAGTGGAGGGACGGGAGTAGAATTATCTCTTGAACATTATTTCGCCCTCATTTTTCTAGTTTATTTTGAAAAATTATGCCATTTTTAAAATTTTGACATGTTTTTCCGAACCTAACTAGATTAGACCTTAGCCGAGCACATACAACCCTTGATATTACATGGTGAGATTAGCCTTATCCGTTTCCTATATTTTACCCCAAATCCACCAAATTATGAGTGTGCCGGTAGCTTGTAAACTTTAGAACTTGGCCTTTGCATCATTTCAAGACCATAGACGAGGTATGTTGAGTTAGCTCGATGTATTTGGACTTTTCAATTTTAGAAGGCAGTATTATAGGATTATCACCAAAACAGCCTGCCATTGTGAGTCTATCGATTAGTCACCTCGACTTTTCGACCCCCATGTGAAACCCTTTTGTTGCACTCACCTTTAGTGCAAGATACCCCTAGATACACCCTTATGAGCCATTCCTTTCATTTTGTCACCCTTATATATTGTTTTGCTACACCTTTACACCTTAGCCTACCCTGTAGTCTTTATTTGTAATTGGGAAGTCATCATTTGCCTAAGTTCAAGGTTCTAGTGGAAAGGTTTGGAAATCACGCTTTCATCGACAACAAGTATGAAGATCATTGAAGACCCCCCGAATTCCCATTGTTCATCTCAAGTGGGGGGATGTTATGTTATCATGTATGTTAAAAAAAAATCGAAAAAAAAAATAGTTGATTCATTTATGATTTTGTAAAGTGCAATGTTATAAGCACTATAGTATGAGCTTTATTGTTTAGTATCGAGGAGGCCACCTCGGTTACATTTGAAGATTGGAGTTGGAGCAATACCAACTGAAGAAGAAAAGGTAGTGTGCCCATCACGACGTCCTCTAATGACACATCTACCTTGAATTTCATGATCCGGTCTCTAGACTTCTAAACTTGAACTTTGAGTGGACAATAAGTGGTGATGACTTAGTTATAGATATGGACTACCTGCTTGTTTTTTTCATTTTACACCATTTATACATCCCATGTCTTATCCTACCCTTTAGTCATGAAGCATGTCTAGGTGATGCAGCGAGCAATCTTTGGTGTCTTGGCCATGGATTTGGTCATGTATCATTGATTTTGTCCACTTCGCCGTGACATGTTAGTAATGACGAGTCACCCCTTAACCTTTGTCGTGTCTACCCATATTGCCTTCGAGAATTGTTTAGCCCTTAACTCCAGTGGTGGAGATTTGTGTAACCTTCAAGCTTATGATAGAATACATGCTATGACTGTGCGATTGAGTGATCACCCCGAAATTGACACTTAGAATAGTTGAGAGATTTGAGAGTTTGTTCCCCTTTCGTGAGGTGTTCGGCTTTGTTTTATTCTAGCATAAGGGATTTGTAAACTCATAATTTCCGTGTTTTGGGAGATATCTTTTAGGAATCTATCTAATAAGGTCTACTTGAGGGCAAGTAGAGTTCAAGTGGGGGATATTTGATAACATCAAATAGTCCTGAATATTAAGTGTCAATTTACCCCGTTAATGCTCAAGTTATTTATATCATTTATATGGATTTACGCTTGTTTTCCATTGTTTTACACTTTCAGGTAAATTGCTAGCATTGGAGCTAAAGAAACGCGGAAATGGAAACGTTACTAAGGATTTATCACAGTATGCTTATTTTGAAGAGGTTACGGCGTAACTCGTCTCTCACATTACGCTGTAACTATTGCGTGACCCTGAAGTCCAACTCATCAAGAGGTTACGGCGTAACTCCTTCCAATGATTGCGACGTAACTCCATTAGGTCAAAAGAGGTTCTACGCCGCTGATACTTATGCCGTAACTACTGCATCACTTACGACATAACCAGGATTATTGAAGACTACGGCGTAACCGCTTATTAGGTTATGCCGTAACTAGCAGATCTAGTGTTTTTACGACAGAAGACCTGGCCTATAAATACCCCACGAGTTCCAAAGATTTCTAATCATCCCATTCCACACACAATACTCTGAGAACGTGGGAAAAAGCTCAAGGAAGGTCTAGGGAAGCATACGGAGCTGTTTCCAAGGGAGAAGTCACACCATTACGATAAGCTTTAGTGTTTATTATTTCTTTTACTTTCAATTCATGTATTTCGTACCTTTGAATATTGAATTGATGTGCATGATTAATATGAGCGGCTAAGCACCCTTTGGTGCTAGCCTAGTTATGATTCCTCAATTGTTTTGTTTACGTTTACTCTTACTTCCGTACAATTATTTCTAAGTGTATGCATGCATAGTTCTTAGGTAGTCACCCCTGGTTCGGTAGTTTTGAATGGCGGTAGAGGCCAATTTCCTAGGATATATGACCAACTGACCCTAGGTGAGCGGACTGAGACGGGAAGGGTAAGATATGGCCAACTGACGACCCTTTCTACTTGTGCGATTTGACCAACTGATCACCTATCGTTTGGATGAACTTAAGAATTGGGGGGTGTAGTGTCTAAGTTCCTAACGGCCGGGCACTCACTATTTAGAATCTAGCATGTAGCGGTACTTAATGACTTATGACGGTGCGCCTGATTTCTCCTGTGGTGGCATCTTTGCTGATAGGTTAGGGCGAATTGATCAAATGCTGTCCTCTCGAATTTGACCCCACCTGAAGTAATTGGAAGTAGGTAGACGTAGACATAACTAGTTAGGAGGATTAAATAGGTTAGGACCACTATTCCTCTATTGATTTCCTTTCTACCATTTTATTGCTTTTATATTCTGCATTAGTAGTTTAATTAATTAAAACCCTTTCAAACCATTTGAATTCTGTGACAATTAGACTTAGTAATTATCCGACACACATAGCTCTTGGGACGACCTCGGCTTTACCATTTACTACACTACACCCGACCGGGTACACTGCCCGTTAGTGCATTAGGGTAGACCATAGGTATAGCGAGACACTATAAATATTAAGACCTGGTCAGTAAAACCTGCTTCAGAAATCTTGTGAGAATCAACTTGCTGAAGAACGATGTGAGCGAATCTAATTAGGGTTTAAATTTGGCTTTTCACTCTCCCCTAAGCTGACAATCTTTTCGACGAATGCCCGAAATAAGAAGAAGTCTTTAGATCGTTAAATGCAACTCGTCTTTAGACTTCTTAACACACAGCAGAAAGTGTAGAACAGACTGTAGACTCGACCTTCTTCAAGATTGTCCATTTGGGGAATAGAGAGTTAACATCTTCTTCTCACCAAATGCATTCCCGTTAACTTATATATAGCAAATCCCCTTAACTCAAATCCCTCCCAATCAAACAAGAACAGAAAGATGTTCATCAAGGAAATCAGCCCCGCAACTGTAAGCACTTTGTCATTAATCATATCAGCCTGTGAGAAGATGTCAACTAACGGCTCTAAGAAGAAACTCCATGTAACGATGACCCGATTAAGAAGAAGTTCGGTTCTTACATGAGTAGGAGCCGTATGACCATTTATCCTTAGATGTCAATCAATCATGCAGTAGGTTTACACTTCTTCTCCCCCTCAAGAATTACATACGGAGATGCCATTCTTGATTAAACAAGTGAATATCATCCAAATGTAGTCTATTCACACTTCTCCCCCTCAAAGGTTGCATATGATGTCGCCATCATCATTTTAATTGAGCAAGTGGAAAAATATTACTAGCAACGGTAGTTCGGATCACTTGATGAATTAGCGCGCATGGAGAAAGCATGAAGCATGTTTATGAGAATGGTCATAATAAGAAGATTTCTCGTCTTCCGAAGATAAAGTGAACTGAAGCGTACACTTTTCTTTTCTTTAGAGTACGAGGCTTGAACTGTTGTGTTCAAACGTCATAATCTCTCTCTTTACTACATCTCTTGGCAAACTTGTTATCAATCCCATTATCATTCAATAGGCTCTTTGTCGTGACAGCTGATGGTGAAAACCCAATATGATGAATTGGACACTGAAGTAAACTAACCCGAACTTGTGACTTAAACTTGCACCAATGTGACTAAGAGCGGTGAAGAGAGTTCATGCTCCTTTGAATCACTAAGTACTCTATACTCTTCACCCAACCAACCAACAAGTATAATATGTACATCACCTCTTGAAAATCCACAATTTAATGTGACACTAAGCACTACAACGTAACTCCTTAAAGTGATAGTTATTTTGTGGTGGTAAAAAGAAAAAGAAAAATCACCAAAAAGTAACTAGATTTCCAAGTCTTCGTCTTTGAAAATGTTAAAAGCTCGAACAAGGATCTCGAAGAATCTTCATCCAACCATCCCCGATACCTTCAGATACTAAGTACACTCGCCCTTGAAATTTCACTTCAACCTCAAATATATAATACTGAATTAACGCCGTTGTCACATCTTGAGATAAAAGCCCAGATCTATCCTTTGTAGACGTTTTAAATGAACTTTGATAATGGTTTTATCATGACCTTGGTTAAAAGCACATAACCCCGTAAAACCTTGTAATAACCAAAATGTCAAGAAGACAATCCAAACAAACACCCACTTCATGAAGTACACCCTTTATCCTTTCTTCGAAGAAGAAACCGTAGCACCAAAGATCAGATAAGATCTAGACATACATTTTCCTTTCTCCAGGATCGATCTATGATCACGGGATTTAACAATTCTATGGTTTAAACCGAGAAGTAGTTTCTTTCGCGGGATTTTACAAAACCAAGAATAATCCGAGAGATAGATCCGGAAATGCACTTAACTTTTATCAGGATGTTTCCATTGTCACCGGATTTTACAAGTCTATAATTTAAACCGAGAAATAGATTCTTTTCCGGGATTTATAAAATCAAGACTAAACCATAAACAATGTCAGCTTGAATGTTTTATGACAAAATTGGTTTCGGTGAATATCTGTTTTAGGGGAACATGCAGCGGTTCATCAACGGTTCATTCTCCATCATCAACAAATCTTCTCCCATATGTAGAATACTTCACAAACCATACTAAGTAGAGTAGTATACACTACTTTCCCCTGGAGGTTGACCGTAAATCATAAAAGTACTCGTTTCTCCCCCATGATGGTTTTGAACTTTCGGAAGCATCATAATGTGTACGACCATTTGCACGAGAAGTTCTTGTTATAAGCAAACATCTTGAAAAATCATGAATGACATTGAAGATTATTGAAAGATTTTGCTCAGACTGTGAAGTATCATTGACATTTTGTAGCGTCGAGGATCCCATGAGAATTGATGATCACATCTCATCCATCAAACACTTTAGCTAACATACCATCCACGTATTCTGTCGCCAATATCTGTGACTATCTGGTGAAGTGAACCTGATATACCAAACTTGGACATGAAGTAGAATTCCCCCGAATTGTTACTCAAGCTTGTACTGATCCTTGTGAAAAAGAAACGGTGTACCCAATGCACAAAACCTCTTGACGTATCCTCAACTGCGTGAGACATCGAAGTGATAGCTACGTTGTGGGTTAAGTGAGAAAGAATCACAACAGTAACTAAATAGCCAATTCTTTATCACACTCTATAAATGCCCAAACAAGTCATCTTAGCGTAAGGGTAGAAAGAAAGAAGATGAAATAAGTAAACGCGCCCGGAAAACCTCACTTCAAATCCCAATGAAAAATATCGTACAAACAACCCCATAGTCAACCTTGTTCGATTATCAATTCAAACCGTGACATAATAATCTCCGTGAAAGTGTATACACCAAATTGCCAAACCTCATAACGAATCTCATCATCTCATCAACTCTCATCATTAAATCTCATGATCGTCAAATCTCTTCAACAAATTTCATTTCATTAAAGTCTCATATAATCTAATTCTTGAAAAACCCATTCGATCCAATCATGTGTATGGCCCAAACTTGGTTACATGTAATAATCGAGGCCCGGTCAATGAAAATAAATCCAATCATCCAAGTCAAAGCCCATGATAATTCAAGTCCAAACACTCAGATTCAATTTCAAGTCCGTTCCAATTAACAATTCAACCCATACTATAACATCACTTAAGGTCAATATTATCCGTATCACATGACACACAATTTCCTTGTAGCCCTCAAATGTAAAAAAATTTAAAATGAGACTTTCGTGATATATCAAATAATACCAAACACATCCGGATCATGAATATGTACGTTGAATGAGGCCCAAGTCTAACCAAACTATGATATATCAAACTATGATATATCAACACTTAAATTTGCCCATGAACATGTGCTAACATTTAAAATACCCAATTAAACCACGAGATTGATTTAAAATACCCAATTAACACCCATGAACATGTGCTAATATTTCTCGGTTTTAATTTGTGATATATCAACATCTGTGGCATATTTAATTTGTTAAAATGTACGAGCCAAGTCCAAGAACTACGAGACCCAATTAAAAGTTGATCACAGCCCATCTATTAAAAACCCATACGATCCATTCATACTTTGCCAAGCCCGTTTCCAAATAACGTCCTATAACCGTGTACCTTAAGGGGATGTTTGGTACGCATGAATGGAAAGCTGAGAAAGAGAAAAGAAGTTGATTCTCATGTTTGTTTGACATAAGAATGGAAACAGGGAATTAAATTACCATTCTCATTCCCCCATTTTGTTTCTTTAAAAAAAGAGGAGAAATGTGGAAAATGAGAATTTTAGAAGGGCTCTTTCTCTCTATCCATTCTCTAGTGAATGTAAAACTCACGGACAAAAATTCACGTTTTTTATTTTATTCATTTTTTTATTTTTATTTTTTTAATTCGCGTTTTTTTAGTTCACGTTTTTTTTAATTCGCTTTTTTTTCTTCGCTTCATTCGTTTTCTTCTGTTTTTATACGTTTTCATCTGTCTTCGCTCGTTTTCGTCCGCTTTCATACGCCTCGCTTTCATACGCTCGTATGTTTTCGCACGTTTTCGTTCATTTTCATACGCTCGTCCGCTTTCATCTTTCTTTCATTTCCGCCCATTTTCATACGTTTTTGTCCGTTTTCAGACGTGTTTTTACGCTTTCATAAAAAAATGTGAATAAAAAAGAAAGACAAAAAGACAAGAAATGACTTAGGTTTATCTATTAAATTTTAGATTAATCCCCACCATTGGATCAAACTAGATGGATGGTGAGGATTTGTCCCTTGGTAAGCATCAAAATAAGAGTAAGCATTTAAATTTTTCTCTACTTCGTAACATGTAAAAAATCCTATAGCAGAAAATTATACAAATATTGATGTGTATATACTAGTGTATGTAAATCAGGTTTTAATTGCTTATCCTCTACGTGTTTATACTAGTTCGATCATGAATATTATACAGTTTCCATCTTTTTTATTAGTTATGTTTAGTGCAATGTGCAAGTTGTAGAAATATGTTTTTTTTTGTCATTTTTGTTTCATCGTAGAGATGATATAACAAATTTTTATATGACAAAAAACTTGAATTATGTTTGCATAATTGTAATTATGTGACCTGATAGCGTCAAATAATCAACGTAACCACAAAACCTGAAAATATATATATATATTCATTCTTTTATGTACCAAACATAGGAATTGATTCTTTAATCGATTCTGACACTCTATTCTCTATTTTTGCCAAACACTAGAATCCATTCTCTTATATCAGACTCATTCTCTTTCTAAGCCATTCCATTCTCCAATGCATTTCCATTCTTTGTGATTCAGTCGTACCAAACGTCCCCTAATATCACAAAAGTGATATAAAAGGTGAGCTACTTACCAGATTATTAGGACTTCCAACCCTAATATCACATAACATTCCACCTCTCTCTCATCATCATTTCTCTTCATCAAACCCTAATACTAATTACATCCACCCCCATCCTCTCCAAATCGCATTAAACAAGGCCAGATCTTACACAATAATCACAACACATCATGTTTCTCTTCTCATATCATCACTGCACCTGCTTCATTTCGTCTTAGCAAAACGCACTTGCTCGCCACAGGGATGGCTTGAGCACGACATCAATACCACATGGATGGTTTCCGTTTAAGGATTGATACGAGATCCAACAAGATCTTCAAGGTAGGTTTTAATAAAGGTTGAACCGATTTAGTTTTGATTTTGAGTATACGAACAAATGAAAATGAATTAACTTCAATAGTTAAAATCATTTCATGAGTCGAACATTAAATTGAAGTAATACTTCAAAAATGTAATCTGTGATGTAATGGTTCACCGAGCAAATATCTTGAAAAGATGAAAGCTTTGAACCCAATCTGAGGTTTAGTGCTTTTTCTTAGATTTGACCCTTTGTTGTTTTGATCGGTGATGATGTTTTTCGTGTATTAGACTCTCGTAAGTCTTGATGTATGAATCAGTGACACGAAAAAGATTCTGAGATTAAGGATAGAGGTTCAATGTTGTCCTTGAATCTTGCCATAATTAATTTAAACAAACCAAATGAAAGAATTAACATTCTTGTTAACTTCTTTTAAGTGTAGTTTCGGATAGTAACAACAATGATTGATGATGATTAATTCGTTTGTGAAACCTTCATGAGACTTGATGCTACTTATGTATTCAAACGAGTGAACCTGAAGTCTTTATAATTTCTTGTTGTATAGCTTTCTGATTAGAGACATGTAATTGATGAAGATGATTGTTGGGACGAATCATGTACATGATATAGAGTAGACTTGTGAGTCTGATTTTTTGAATGGTTTGTGGTCTCGAATAGTGATGTTGATTCTATACCTTGTTGTATGTTGATGTTGATTTGATAGTTTGAATGATTGTATGATATTTGTGAATTTTTTGAATCTGAGTATGATGTTTGTAGAGTAGCTGATTTACATTAGGTTGTACGATGATTGATATTTGAGTATGAGCTTGTCCTAAACCGCTCTTTGATCAAAACGCATTAGACCTCAAAATGCACAAGATTTGTCTTTCATCAAAACGCTCTTTGACTTTATCAAACCTCTTTCTTCCATTAGACCTCAAAACGCATCTACCCTTTTCACAAATCGCATTTGACCTTTCAACAAACCGCATCTTTTATACTTCAAAACGCATCAGTAACCAAACCGCATAATCTGTGATCAAACCGCATAACTTACAAACCGCACCTATGATAGTCAAACCGCTTTTGGTTTCAAAACGCATCCTTTAGAGTACAAACCACATATTATCATCAGGTCAAACCGCACTGTTTGAAATCTCACCAAATTAAGCACAAATCACATGAGTAGTAAACCAAACCGCATTGGTATCAAACCTCATCAGGGTCAAATCGCTTGTATGTCAAGACTCATAGTAGACAAACCGCTTAAAAGTAAGCTAACAAACCTCACTATAAACATTGAATCTAGAAAAATTAGTATAAAACCGCATATTTATTTGTCAAACCGCATACATGACAATGAATCTGGACATGTTTTTCATCAAACCGCCTTATGACTGTCAAACCGCATGTATTGACCAAACCGCAATCAAGAAGCTTCAAACCGCAGATTTCACAGGGTCAAACCACATAACCTTTTGAGTGTTCTGGACAAACAGCAACTTTATACCAACCCGCTTAGAAGAATAAATCTTTAGCAGATTCAAAAAAATTCAACTTGAACACAGCTCTAAACTGATTCAAACTTGATTAAAAACTGTTAAAAACACTTAAAAACAACAGCTTTACAGTTGACTTGAAACTGACCAAAGCAACATAAACCTCGAATCAAATACTGTCTTCAATCTGCATACGATTAACAATCATCAACAAAAAATATCAAACACTCTATCAAGCCCATTTTGATTCCAAAAACCATACGACACAAGCAACAACAAACCGCATCCAAACATCACAAACCGCATACAAGAACCAAACAAACCGCATACAAAACCGCTTCAAAAACCACACGAATCATCAAGAACAACACAACCTGAGCTCTGATACCAATTGTTGGATCATACATATTATGTTGTTTCATGATTCGGGTGGTCTAGGATGGTGAAATAACAAGAAAGCCATGTTTAGAGAGTGAAAGAGATGAGAGGGTGAATCTAGTGAGAGAAAGTTAAAACAAAAAGAAGAGGTTAGATTAGAATCACCACCCCTTCCAAGGATGGAAGGGGTATTTATAGTTACAGACTACTCGTCCTCCTATCGGACTGTAGATTAGGTATACAGTGGGTAAAGACCCGTCCTTCCTCCACGGTGTTACACTAAGCTAAACTAAGCCAATAACTAACTAATAAACTAGTAAATAACGATATGTCTATGAGCTAACATATGCTAGACAATAGTTGGGGTGACCGACACTTCACTATGGAATTTCTAATTCCTAACATGTTTTAAACCCACGAACTCACCAACGTAATGTTGACTTTTTTGAGTATCATTTTCAGATGAACGTCAGTAGTACTTGCATTGAAGTCATTCATTATTATCAAAGACAAATGTTTCAACAAATTAAGACTTATGTTTTTTTATCCAGTATTTAATACATATGTTTATGTAATATTGTAAACTTTATTTCTCAAATTAAGTACGGTATTGTTCTTTATCTTATGCGATGTTCCCGAACCGTTACACCTTGTGTTTTCGCTTTTAGCGGAGTGTGACAGATTGGTATCAGAGCCTAAGGTTATAGAGAATGTCGGTTTTATAAAATAAAAACCTCAACTATAACCAAACTAAATCTTTTCGTAAAACCTCAAATAGTATACGAGTCGATTAGCCTGATCAAATATGCCTAATTCAAGAGGGATCATGGAATGATGAGGGCAGTTACCTTGGTCATGTTTGGTTGGACCCAAAAATCTAGATCACCTGAAAGTGCATCAGTCGTGTGCATGTGCATTTGCATTATATGATTTATGTGTTTTGCGTTTGTGTTGCTATACGTGCTATTTATATACGTTTGTTACATTAAGACGGTTACTAGCATTTAAGCATGCCTTATTTCTGTTTCTTGCTTGGTCCTATTTTGCTTCATGCCTATATTTTAGTCAGACTATTTGAGATGCTATATTATAAATTATTTATCGTCAAAGACATAAAGCCTTTTAACCATCTCTAACTAAATTTTATGACAATTCTTGTTTGATGATGTTAGGTCACCATTCTATCACATCACAACATGTATTCTAGAGAGAGAAAGTTTTAGAGAGAGAAAGTGGAAGGAACTAATGAAGGATTATGAAATGATTATTACAATTAGAACTGACACCCTCTCCCTTCAAGGGAGGGGGTATTTATAGTGTTTACATGAATAGGGATATTTCCCTTTGGTTCTAGAAGAACCTTCTATCACAGCTCATGGGTTTACTACATAAGTCAAATCTAATTACAAACATTTATAAACCATAATTATTAACAACCTATTACAAATTAAATGACCTACACTTCATAATAAAGCATGTTCCTAAAAATCTCCCCCTAAGTGTTGGTCATCATTTGTTGTCATGCTTAGGTTGTTTGACGTCTTTAACTTCTTTGGCGTTCATAGCTTGTGATGTCTTTGATTCTTTGCAACTTTGTTCTTTGTTCATGTTGTTGTGAATAGTTGTGAATTCTGCCTTTCATCAACATCATAGGTAAGGGTGTCTTTCTGTCTTTCCCCACATCAGATTAATTTTTAGATCACTCATGATTAATTTGAGAATTTTTAAGATTTCATTTAAATTTTACCAAATAAACCCTGTGCCGTACGAGCCTTAACTTACGTTTTAAACAATTCTACTTAGACCCAGACTTAACCATTCCTGCACTGTATTTCCTAAGATGTTTAGACACTTTTATATTTTTGGAAAAGTCAAACATATTTCCCTCCTCCTTTGACCATAAAGAAACTAACCTTGTACGTTCTATATTTTTGCTTAAATCGCGTAACTTTTAGACTTCATGCATAACTGTTAAGTTATCCCACGTATAACGAAAACTAAATTTTTACACCTCATATCACTCATAGACTAATTTTAGTCTACTTTAAATATATTCACGGTCATTTCCATGAAATCTCGTTCTTTCCTGATAAATTGCATTTTACGCGTTTTAAGCCTACGTTTTTAGTTTTAGCAGCGTTTAAGCAACCCGATAGAACGTATCACTAATCCAATATGCTTATATAGATTATATTGATAAGTTTTAACATATTTATAAGTTTCATATTTCTAGGATACTCGGTTTTAAGTTTCGTGACTTTACGATTTAGAGTTAGCGATTACCGAGACCAAAACTGACTCCGTAAAAGCAAGATAACATCAAAATTCATACCTAGTCATCCAAGATAGATCATGAACCAAA
This sequence comes from Chrysanthemum makinoi, assembly GCA_910596185.1. Lineage (NCBI taxonomy): Eukaryota > Viridiplantae > Streptophyta > Magnoliopsida > Asterales > Asteraceae > Chrysanthemum > Chrysanthemum makinoi. The sequence goes on from OU343224.1 coordinate 267,343,934, forward strand.
TTTTAGTGATTCACCAAGCCTTGTTGGCTTGGTGATAAGTCTTGAATTTATTAGTCACATACATGTGCTAGTTACTTAGTTCTTAAGTCTTAAACTTAAGACTTAAGTCTTAGGAAATATCCTATAAGACTTCATCTAAGACTTGATAAATCATAAAAACTCATCCATTTTCCTTTTTTTCATCCTGCATAACCGAAACTCAATAAATCCCTAGCACCATGATTCTTTAATCTTCAAACTACAAGTTATATATCAAAGTTTAAGGTCTAGTTATTCCCTACATGATTCAAGAGTTTGTTTGGTGATTCCATGGTTGGATTAGGAGCTATACAAGGTGAAAAGGTCTGAGTTAGAAGTGTTCTTACAAGGTTATATCAAGCCTAGAAAGGGTTAGCAAGGTGTGTTAAAGATTTGGAAGCTCGGGTTCATATTGGAAGGGTTTAGGTTTTAGTGTCCTAGTTCTTGGTTCTTGAATTGTTTCATCACAAGGATTGTAAGCAAACTCTTATGTTATCATTTGATTACTGTATATACTAGTATTTTAGGTATGTTACATGTTCTATATGCTTATTATACTTGATTGTGATTGGATAATTGAACTAAAACACTAGAAACCGTCGAAAGGACTAGATTTGCAACACAGAAACTGAACAGGGGCTGTAAACGTAATTACTGGGTAAAATTCGTGGACTGAGAAACTTAGTTAATTACATAGGATTATAGATATATGGCTTGTGGTCATTTCTCCGGGTGTCTCGTGCCGTAACTCATCCCGATGAATAAACTAGAGCCAAAACGGCTAAACGTGTCCAAATCTGAATAACAGATTTCAAACGGGTAAAACTAATAAAACTTGCATATAACCAACTATTGGTCAAATAATAAAAGTTGTAGCTAACACCCTAACTTGAACGTGGCCACTGGCCGTGCATTAAATCGAGTTGTAGAACTCGACTTATGACCAAAACTGTGAGACAGTTTGCTGCTAATTGAAATAACTAGTACATCCAAGGGTAAATTGATAATTTCACATTAGTTAAATAATTTCTGGGGAAGTAGGGCCCACTGATTTGTTTATTACATTCAATTACCTTTCTGAGGACGTAAAAACCGAGTCGTGATCATTTACGGTTTAGAAGTAACGGGTTGATTTAGACGGGGAAAACTTAAATAAAAGAAACGTAAACACTTATACGACTTCACAAATGTTAAGCATCCAAGCATAATTGATGTAATAACTATATAAGACATTTTTATACATTCACATCATTATTTTAGAACCTAAGATACAACATCATATTCTAGGTTGCGTGTAGAGGTTTCTCGGCTTATCCATCGATTCCGTTATACATTGTGATGTCATTTATTAAGGTGAGTTCTTAGCCCCGTTTTATACTCGTTTGAAACTTTTGGGGGAGATACATGCTCAAATACTTGCTTTTACTTTTACAAATACTCAAAACCGTATACTTGATTGCATTATACATGATTGCATTATACTTGATTGCATTATACTTGATTGCGTTATACTTGATTGTGTTATACTTAAATTCGAAAGTCTCCCAACATAAACGGAGCAGTCTAATTTGAAAGTCTCCCAACATAAACGGAGCAGTCCAATTCGAAAGTCTCCCAACATAAACGGAGCAGTCTAATTTGAAAGTCTCCCAACATACACGGAGCAGTCCAATTCGAAAGTCTCCCAACATAAACGGAGCTGTTCTCTATCGAAAGTCTCCCAATATAAACGGAGCAGTCCAATTTGAAAGTCTCCCAAAATAAACAGAGCAGTCCAATGTGAAAGTCTCCCTTATCGATGGAGCAACACTAAGTGCAATAAATGTGAACTATTATGATTGTATGTGTGCTTGACTATAAAATGTACTATATTTTAGCAGTGGGTTGTAAACACACAGGTTGCAAGTTTTGTATGAGCGGAACTTGGAACTGAGTGGATTTACAATGCCTTTGCTGTGTGAACATTCTTTAAAGGCTTTACATGTTAAACAAACTCTATGAACTCACCAACCATTGTGTTGACACTTTTTAGCATGTTTATCTCAGGTCATAAGGCGATAGCTAGAGTTTGAAGCATAGAGTCGCACGACATATTTTGAAGACTTACGCTTTTATCATTTACCATTCGAAACATTTTGTAAACATTTATATATTATACTTTGGGACCTCATTGTTTGTAACCCTGATTTCATTAATCGAATGGTAACTTTTCAAAACGTCTCATTTAGAGGTCGTTTTCTATAACTTGTACGTTGTATTATGAAGTAGCACCCCAATGACACAATCTTTCGCTGCGATATTTTGGGGGTGTTACAATTCGATTCATGAAATGAATCTCCTTGGTGGGATTTCCAGTATTTACAAGTTCGAATTTCGAGAGTATTAATAGCATAGTGTGAAAACACATCTCTAATTCTTATAAAGGCTGTTCCTGAATTGGAGGCCCTCAAGAAGGCTAACAAGATACACTGAAGTATATCAACAATTCAGGTGAGTCGCTGAAGTATACCGAAGCATCACTCCACGACTGTAGACCGTTTGAGACAAGTAACCACACTAAGCGTAACCCACAAGGGATTACCAAAGTGAGCTGCTAAGATCTGCGTAATTGTGAATCCCCTCATAAATGTTCAGGCAGATTGCTAAGATCTGCGTAGGACTCTGGAATATGTCACTTGTGTCCTTATTGTTTGAACAATCAAGTGATGAGATATTAGGTGTTCCTAAGAGATTTTTTAATGAATCTCATGGCTCTAGACTCAATAGTGCGCTTTGGTTTTCCTAAACGGAGACTAGGGAGAGGGTCTCCTTCTTCAATATCAACAATCTCTAATAGAGTCGATAGATTATGTAGGGTTCCCTGTGAGAATGAAACAAGCTCTTTTGAGAGAACTTGAGTGGCTTAGAAGGTTTAGTGCATTGCGTCACTGGGTCCATGACGAATTTGTCTTCAATACCGGTGTCATCTTGTGACAACCAGGAGCATATGACTTGAACCCTGTGTCTGCCCTAAGTTGAATAATTTGGAGGGCTATTTATTTTCACCCTTTTCTTTAACTTTCATTTTAATTCTTCAACTCCTTCTTTCTCCGATTCTCATTTTCTCCTTTTTCAATCATACCTAAGGACTTCTAAATACTAACTATTTGTGGTGTCCTTGGGTAGGTCCCTCCGGATCTGGCGGATCATAGGACGTTTATTCCTAAACCTAGTCACCTTATAACTCCATGAATATCCTATGTTGGCATAAAACCATTTACTTTGAAAATCTCTCAAGGTGTTTATGAATAGAAACATGTTTTGTAACGCCTTGAGAGTTTTGCATTTTTTAGAAATACTCCCCCTCCACATGTGCTTATGAGTTTTGACTGAAATCTGCACAATGAGGGTAGAGCTCGCACTTTTGAATAGATCGACTCTTAATAGACAATTCCTCGCGAGACACGGTTACCTTGTATAGTTAAAGAGTTCCATTATCAGCTTTTAGGTGACAACTAGCTCTGATAACTACCTTGAAGATGTAAACTCTCCTTGAAAAGGAGGTTAGACCCGTCAAAGTTCATGTCAATCAAGAGTGTCTCGGATTGGTATATTCTACTAAGACAAGTTTTATTGGAAACAAGTCTTTTCAATTACTGACATTTCAAAGTTCGTCAATTCATTGGTGATATCTGAGTCGAGCACCTGATGTGATTCCATAACTTCCTGATCAACAATTTTAATCACATTTATCCCCCTCAAAAATAGCATATGAATGTTGTTTTTGAAAACATGTTGATTAAAATATGCTTTTTGAGGCGTTTGAAATTCCTTTAGGAAGAACATTTGATTTTGAACAAAGATTTTGTGTTGCAAACAGTTAAGAAGCTTTCGCTCCTTAAGTTTAGGATTATCACTAAAGCGTACAATAGGGTCCTTTTGTTAAATTAGATTTTTTTTTTCTTTAGACAAAAGTACTCCCCTTCAAGTACGGAAACATATTTGAGGGATAGCCTTCTTGAGCCGAATTGTAGCCATATTATTAACAGTTATGTGAAAATGCATGTGATAACTCGAGCTCAAGGTTTAAAGAAAAACACAATCAATGAATACTATGTGAAAATTTCAGAGTCACAGAAAAAAATTTATTGTAACTCACAAAACTTCTTAAGTCACAAAAAAAATTTGTAACTCACAAAAATTTCCTAAGTCATAAAAAAAATTTGAAACTCACAAAAATTTTCTAAGTCACAGAAACAATTTTGTAACTCACAAAAAAATTTCCTAAGTCACAAAAATATTTTGTAACTCACAAAATTTTCTAAGTCACAGAAACAATTTTGTAACTCACAAAAATTTCCTAAGTCACAGAAATATTTTGTAACTCATAAAATTTTCCTAAGTCACAGAAATATTTTGTAACTCACAAAAATTTCCTAAGTCACAAAAATATTTTGAAACTCACAAAATTTTCTAAGTCACAGATTTTTTATTTATTTTTAATTAAAAAAATGAAAAATCTTTTTGGATTTTTTTAAAGATTTTATATTTTTGTTTTTTGATTTTAAAATATGTATTTACAAAGAAAGATGTTTTAGTGTTTGACGATTTTAAGAACGTTTGAGTAAAGTTTCCAGATCTTCTGGAGTCAAACATCGCATACCAATTTGATGGACAAGCCCAGTAAACCTTGCGGGTGGCAAAGCTTTGGTGAACAAAACCGCCAACTCGTATTGAGTACCTACAAAGTATAATTCAATTGTACCCTTTTCGACATGCTCTTTGATGAAATGATATCGGAGAGCGATATGCTTTGACTTGGAATGCTGAACCGTGTTGAAGGAGATGGCAATGGCACTCTTGGAGTCACAGTACATTGGTATCTTGTTGAATACAAAGCCGTAGTCCATCAGTTGTGATCTCATCCAAATTATCTGAGCACAACATGCAGACATGGTAACGTATTCTGCTTCTGTTGAAGACATAGATGTACAGTCTTGTTTCTTTGACTGCCAAGACACAAGTTTATCTCCTAGAAACTGAGCACCACCAGATGTACTTTTGCATGTGTCTAAACACCCTGTGTGATCAGCATCTGAAAAAGCTATTAGTGCAAAACCAGAATCCTTCGGATACCAGATTCCCAAGTGAATGGTTCCCTTTACGTAGCAAAGGATTCTTTTAGCCTCATTGAGGTGTCTTTCAGTTGATCTTGACTGATAACGGGAGCAAAGATATACAACAAATACAATATCAGGTCTGCTGGCTGTTAGATACATGAGAGATCCAATAATACTTTTGTATTTTGTAGGATCAATCACTTTCCCATGTAAATCAGCATCCAGCTTTGGTGATGTTGCAGACATAGGTGTGTTATAAGTATCACAACTGGTCATTCCATGTTTCTTTAAGATTTTAAGAGCATATTTGGACTGATTTAAAAATATGCCACGGGGAGATTGATGAACCTGAAGTCCTAAGAAGAACTTTAGTTCACCCATCATGGACATTTAAAAATTTTGTTTCCTTAATTTTGCAAAAGCGTTTGAGTGCTTTTTATGTGTTGAACCAAAAATGATATCATCAACATAAATTTGAACAATTAAAATATCTTCCCTGTGACGTTGAATGAAAAATGTTGGATCAACAGTTCCTTTGGTAAACTGATTAGCTAGAAGAAATTTTGACAGTTTGTCATACTAGGCCCTTGGGGCTTGTTTAAGACCATAAAGAGCCTTTTTGAGCTTGTACACATAGTTAGGATGTTCTGAATCAACGAATCCTTCCGGTTGACCCACATAAACTTCTTCACAGAGTTGACCATTCAGAAACGCCGTTTTCACATCCATTTGATAAACCGTGATATTCTTGTGTGCAGCATATGCCAGAAAAATCCGTACAGCTTCAAGCCTAGCTACTGGAGCAAACGATTCTTCATAATCGATTCCTTCTTCTTGAGAATACCCTTTAGCCACAAGACAAGATTTGTTGCGAATAACATTTCCTTCAGCATCTAGTTTATTTTTCCAGATCCATTTGAGTCCAATGACATAAATCCCATCTGGTCTTGGAACAAGTTCCCAGACTTCGAGACGCTTGAACTGATTCAACTCTTTTTGCATTGATTCAATCCAATTGTCATATGTCATAGCTTCTTTGATGTTTCGTTGTTCCTCTTGACAAATGACTACAAGAAAAGTGGCTTTTTAGGACCCCCATAAGCGTCATAAAATGGTACTTTTTAGGACCTTTCATTTAATAGGACCAAGGATGAAAGCGTTTCATGTAAGGCGGTTGTAATAGGTCCAAAGCGTCCTAACCCTTATGAAACCAATTTTATGGTCGTTTTATATGTCTATGAACAACACAAATAGCGTCCTAATAAAACCATATTAGGACACTTTTACAATGTTTTAACATGTGATTACCTACTTTTAATCTTTTGAGACACATAAAAACGTCCTTAAAAGTATTGTTAGGACGCTTATGATGTAACATCATAGCTCTTTTAGCAACCAAGAAAAGGGTACTAATAACTCAAATAAGATTATGATACTAATTTTATGGTCGCATTTTAGGTCTATAAACAACACAAATAACGTCCTAATAAAAACATATTAGGACACTTTTCCAATGTTCTAACATGTGGTAACCTACTTTTAATCTTTTGATACACATACAAGCGTCCTTTAATGTTAATTCTTAGGACGGTTATCATATACCATTATAGTTACTTTAACACCAAGAAAAGGGTCCTAATATCCCAAATACGATTATGAAACCAAATTTATGGTCGTATAATATGTCTATGAACAACCAAATAACGTCCTAATAACAACATATTAGGACACTTTTACAATGTTGTAAAACGTTGTTACCTAATTTTAATCTTTTGATACACATACAAGCGTACTTAAAAGATAATTGTTAGGACGCTTAACATATAACATTATAGCTATTTTAGCACCAAGAAAAGGGTTCTAATATCTCAAAGAAGATTATGAAACCAATTTTTTGGTCCTATAAAATGTCTATTAACAAACTAAATAACGTCCTAATAACAACATATTAGGACACTTTTACAATGTTAAGTTAATTGTTAGGACGGTTAATAAGTTTAATAGGACAATTTCAAAGTCCGGACAAGTCATATGATAGGACGCTATTTTCACCATGCACACTCTATTATTACGATATGAATAAAACATCAACTAAATATTAAATGAATAAAACGAAATTGTATTTCAAATTAGCAATTGTCATAACAAAATCACTAAACATAAATAAGGTAGACAGAATCTAACATAAAGTCTCTTAACATTAAACAATACATTAACGCAACAAGAAGCTTAGTCCGTGGTCATCATGCATCATCTCTCCCAATCCTCATGGACCACCTACAAATAAACACCCATGTATAAGCATTAAGCTCCATGTTAGTAAAATTATTGGTATCACAAGATTAACAAAGACATACCGAGATAAAGGGACAAGGCCATGCTATGGTTGCACCAACACTGTCTTCAATTGTGGAAAATAACCCATAGGGTCTCACCAACACTTCATCTCTTTTTGTTGGTACTTGAACGTTTATCTCACACCATCCTCGCCCAATCTCTGTACCACCAACTATATCATTTGGGTTCAAGCTCCTCACCCATCCTTTTGCTACAATCTCGGTTGAGTTTAGAATGCTTTTAAGGACAACTTCATCCCCACCTAGATTTGATTTTCAACAAACATTTATCAATTTATAGTCAAGACACATGTATTAGGTTAAACAGATGTAATACTGCAGGTATGGAGGCTGGGGTATACAAAGGAGGTCAAAAATTGATCAGTGTAATTGTTGGATATTGGATTTCACAAACACTCTAAACCATGATCAAAGTAGGCGTATAAGAATGTTAGAGAGAGAGAGTTCTAGTGAGAGAAAGGAAGAGAGTTGGGAACTATAGTGAGAGAAAGAAAATATTATTATGAGCTCCAACTCTCTACCTTGGGAGGTAGAGAGTATTTATAGTCTTACATATAACGCCACACAACGGGCGGATCGTGCATACAAGGGTAAAGACCGTCCGGTCCTCCACGGTGTTACAACTAAATACTACTTAACATAAAAGTACTATGACTACGAGCTTTCTAACGATTACATATACTTGAGGTGACCGACTCTTTAATACCTGGAATTTCTAATTCCTAACAATCTCCCCCTAAGGGAGGTCACCTCAAACATATACTAAAATGACATTGAATACAATTAGATATTACATTAACAATTGATCTTGCATTCTTGATGTAGTACTTTGCTCCCAAGCTCGTAGTCATTGATTCCACTCATTGCATGTTTGGTTAATCCAAGTGGAGGTCTTTAATCGATCCACGTGATAATAATGTTGAGCCGCTTTTGAGATCATCCTAATAGAAAATCTCGATACATCCATTGTGGTGTTGGTATTATGTGATGTTGTGACTTTCGGACCGACATGCTCACATTCTCGATCATGATATCTTCTCATCAGAGTAGCGGAAGCATTCGTTGATTCATGATATTGGCAGCAGCCGTAGCAAGAAGCATGGAGTGAAAATATCAGAGTCATTGATGCACTAATCATGATTTCTTTTGAGATGAATGTGTAGTGTGAGCATGCGGTTGTGGATTGACCGCTTCATTACGATCACTGCAAACGTCGGGTGTACTGCATAAAACATTAGCAATAAAGCGCACGAAAGTGTCTTTGATCACTTTCGTTGAATTGAGGTACACGTCCCACGGTTCCCCGCTGATCAAGTACATACTGTGCGTGATCGGTATAATTCGAAGAATTTCCTTGACAGGTTTCGTTGCTCTAGCCGTTCTCAAACCGAACGCCTCAAAGAAGACAACACGGAGTGAGTGAACCAAATAATTTACGTCCATCGATTGATGAAAAGAGATTTGAAAAACAATCGTGTATTGCTCAATAGAAATTGTTTTGCAATATAACGAAGGTTTTAATGAAAATCAATTATCAATCATAAAACACCTTTTGATTTGAAAAATTAGTACACGGTCGACGTGCTAATGAAAAGAGTTTTAAAGCACAAAGACCGGTTTTTCAAAGGTATCCATCAATCCATAACTGAACGAGATTGATTCAAAAGATTGAATCGCCCCATTGTTTTTCATTGTCACATGGTTGATCTATAATAGATCTCACATGCCACCTACCAGGAGCTTGTTAGATGTTGGCTCCAGAAGGCTTTCCATCTTCACAGTGAATATGTAAACACATCACTCGGATGTTCCGCAATACCACAAGGATAATGCGTAGGACTCAAGATATAATCTCTCTTTCCACATTGTGTGAAAGAGAGAGTCTTCATTGAAAGTGTCCTAATGAGATTTATTGATGATCTCGTGGCACTAGACTCAATTTGTGCATATTTGGATCCTATATCTGAGACTAGGGAGAGGGTCTCCTCCTTCAATATCAACAATCTCTAAGAGAAAGTCGATAGATAATGTCGGTTTCTCGTGAGAATGAAACAAGTCCTTTTAAGAGGAACTTGAGTGGTTTGGAAAGTTGAAGTGCGAGCGTCACGGGTCCATGACGCCTTGTCTTCAATACCGATGTTACCATCAAGAGCATATGAATTGAACCCGGTTTCGCCTCTAAGGTTGAATAAATGGAGGGCTATTTGTTTTCACCCTTTTCTCATTCAATTCTTATTAATTCTTCAACCCTTCAGCTGCTTACCGAGACTTCATAGCTAGAACCTTGTTGGGTTTATTCCAGTACTAGCTCAGCCTCAGTCCGCACTCTTCCCATATCTCATTTTTCTCCTTTTATCATCATACCTAAGAACTCTACACTAACTAGTGGATAGTCCTTGGGTAGATCCCTCCTGTTCTCGGCGGATCATGGGAACAAATACCTAACCTTATCATCCTTATATCACCATACATAAAGTAAAGTTGGTCGGTCTATTTGGTATTGTTCATCCGCCATTGGAACCAATTGAAAACCATTTGAAAATCAATTCCGATACTTGTGATATATTATCAAAGCATTTTGTACCTGAATTGTTTTTGATATTTTTAGAAGAAGAACTCTCCCTCAACATGTGAATCAAGTATTTGAAATAGTTTTCCACACGGAGGCAAGAGAAAGAATTAACTTCTTTGATTACCATTTTAAAAAATATCAACATCACTTTCCTAATCGAATCAAGTAGATAAAGCATTTTGGGGAAGGATGAGGTTTTCATGATTTTGCTCCCCTCAATATGTGCCTCGAGATTTGAAAAGAGTTTTGCACATACTAGAGGGAACCTCTGCACTTGAGATAAGTTATCACGTTTCAAATCATAGGTTTAAGATAGATGCTCCCCTCAACATGTGCATGGAAAATTTGAAATCGTTTGTCACATGTGGAAGGAGAGCTTGTACATCCTTATAAAACCATTTACCGAATTATCAGTTTAAATCCAATTTAAATCACACATTCTCCCCGATCACAATTATCAAATCATTTGAGATTTGTGATCTCTTATAGATTTAAATTGATTTTGAAAGCTTTTAAGGAGAATTGTGACTTGATTATGAAAGCGTTTTAACCGATAATGATCGGATTTTAAGACTTTAAACTCCATTGATAAAACATGCATGAATATCTTTTGAAAACAATTGAATGCCAAATAACTTTTAATTTAATTGAAATCATTCTCCCCCTCAATCAATGACATAGGTTGTTGATTGAGAGATTGATATTTTGACAAATAAGTCAGATGATTATCAAAAATAGAGACTGAGTTATTTTTCAAAGCAGTTAGTTTTCAGGAGATAAATGTTTAAAGAATCAGAGCATGGAATTTTGAAAACATGATAAAGTATGGCTCGGTTCTTTCTTTGAAAAAGCGGGTTATTGCCAAATGACAATAAACCATTGTTTCTCTTTCTCAATTTTTTTAATTTTTCGAATACAACATCTAAAGTCCCGTGTCATTCTTTGAATGACAAAACAAAGACCGTAGATATTATCGAACCGAGAAAAAGCATGACAAATTGACAATATTTTTGAAGATTTTTTGAATTTTTCAGATTTTAATGGTTTTTGAAGGTTTTATAATTTTGTATTTTGTTTTTACAATAGATATATACAAGAGATAGATGAAGATAGACCTTTACTCCTCGTCTTCCTCCCGAAGACGTTTGAGTGTTTCTGGTTGAAGGCTTTTCAAGCCAAGACGCGGGAAGAATAAACTCAAACGTTCTCTTGGAAGAGCTTTGGTGAAGATGTCTGCTAACCGATATTCAGACCTCACAAAATAGAGTTCCACCACACCTTTTTCCACTTGTTCCCCGATGAAATGATGTCGAATGTCGATATGCTTTGCTCTTGAGTGTTGAACGTTGTTGCATGAGAGAGCAATAGCACTTTTATTATCACAATAGAGAGGGATTTTGTTGAATTCAAAGCCATAGTCAGATAATTGAGATCTCATCCATAAGACTTGAGCACAACAAGATGAAATGGCTATGTATTCAACCTCTGAGAGGAAATAGAAGTACTCATTTGCTTCTTTGAAGACCAGCTCACAAGCTTATCACCCAAAATCGAGCACCTCCGGATGTACTTCGACGAGTATCTTGACACCGCATGATCGCAGATCTCTGATAGGTCGTTAGTGACATACCGGTGTCCTTCGGGTACCAAAGTCCCATATTGATGGTTCCTTGGAGATACCGAAGACCCGTTTAACCGCTTCAAGGTGCTTTTTAGTAGGCTTAGCCCGGTATCTAGCACACATGCAAACAGCGAACAAGATGTCTGGTCTACTAGCCGTGAGGTACATCAGGGATCCAATCATACTACGATATTTTGTTTGGTCAATCATGATCCCCGAGTGGTCCTCATCTAGTTTGGTTCGATCAATCATGGGAGTGTCAACAGGTCACTTGAATCAAATCCAAATTTCTTTAAGATCTCAGTTGCATATTTAGATTGATTTATAAAAATGCCTCCCGGACTTTGTGAAATTTGTAATCCCAAGAAAATGACATTTGTCCCATCATTGACATTTGAAATTTTGAACTCATTTCATTAGAAAAACTATCACATTCCATTGGTCATCGAGGCAAAAATAATATCATCAACATAAATTTGAACATGAATTAAATGTTTGCCCGACTTCCTGGTGAACAATGTTGGATCAATTGCTCCTTTGCTAAATCCGGTTGATAGAAGAAACTTTGACAGCGTATCATACCATGCCCTTGGAGCTTGCTTTAAACCGTAAAGGGCCTTCTTCAAACGATAAACGTGAGTAGGATGCTCTTGATTTACAAATCCTTCAGGTTGGTTGACGTAGACGAATTCTTTAAGATCTCCGCTCGAAATGCCGCCTTCACATCCATCGATAGACTACCATGTTCTTACTAGCAAAGATTAGCCAAAAGATTCTAATTGCCTCGATTCGAGCAACTGGAGCAAAAGATTCTTCAAAGTCAATACCCTCCTCTTGACGGTATCCTTTAGCAACTAATCGAGCCTTGTTCTTCAACACATCACCATGCTCATCAAGTTTCACTTTGAAGATCCATTTTAGAGTAATAATCATAGCACAACTGAGCGGTACTAACTCCCATACATCTAGTCGATCAAACTCATGAATTTCATCTTGCATGGCATTGAACCAGCTATCTTCATTCATGGCCGTTTTAACATCTTTTGGTTCGATCTTAGAGAGTACGGAGTTGAAGAAGCACCATAAGGCATCGGTTGCAAGTTGTTTCCGTGTGGATACTGGACGAGGGATTTCCAATGATGTTGTCTAATGGATGATCGTGAGTCCATTTTCTCAGGTGTTCATGTGGTAGTTGTTGAGGGACCAAGTAGCAGAGTTGATGTCTCCTCGAAGAAGATGGTTCGATGAAGATTCAGAGCAAATATGTTTTCAAATGGAGCATCTTCGGGAGTAGCAAAGGGATTAACTTCATCATTGATGCCCGAAACATTTCCATGATGTACATTTGAAGAATGATGATTTGTTGATGAGATCAAGGATCAGCAGTGCTTCTTGACTTAAAGATATTGAGACTTCATTCACGGAATATGAGTAGCCTCTTGTAGGGATCAACACCTCATTAGTACTGGATCATAAAGTTCATCAAACATAGGATCAAACAATTTCTTTAAATCATCTTCCGATGGAGGTACATATGGAGTTTCTTGAGAAGAGTTTGGAACAAGGGATGAACCAATTGGACTTATTTGAAGTGCGGGTCCGAATCAATTGTTCAGAGCCATTTGACCGTCGACTCATCAAACGTAACGGGAATTGTTTCCATGATGTTTCGGGTTCTTTTGTTGTAGATTCGGTATCCCTTTTGTTTGGTGCATACCCTACAAATACTCCAATGTCTGCTTTAGCTCTAAGTTTGCCTAAGTCTTGAACCTCATTAGTTGGATAGCACAATGCTCCAAACACACGAAGGAAAGAGAGATTAGGTTTTCTGTTGTGGACAAGTTCATATGGAGTCTTTCCATGAACAAGGTGAATCGGGAACGATTTTGTGTGTAGCATGCAAGTGGCAATAGCTTCACCGTGAGAAACATTGGAACTTTTGAGTAAATCAAGATTGTTCTAGCGGCTTCTACAAGAGTTCGATTGCCTTTCAACTACACCGCTCGTTGAGGAGTTCGTGGAACACTTCTTTGATGGCTGATTCCAATGCTTTCATAGAATTCACTAAGTTATTTGTTAACAAACTCGGCCCATTGTCCGTCCGGATAATTCGACGGTTTTGTTAAGTCGAACTCCGCACTGCGGTTGTTTGATGAGTTTGATGATGATATCTGGAGTTTCATCCTTTGTCCTTAAGAACTTGACCCAAGTGAATCTAGAGTAATCATCAACCACAACTAACACATATTTCTTCCCAAAGATATTCTGGACTCTCATTGGTCCACATAAATCCATATGAATTGTATGAAGAACTTCTGTGACGAGTTAGTAGGTTTGGGTTTATGGGCATACTTCTTGCTTTTTCCCAATTGACATGCTGAACAAAGATGATCCTTTTCATACTTTAGTCGAGGTAAACCTACAACTAAGTCCTTTCTGGAGAGATCATTGATGGTGCCGAGGTTCAAGTGATTGAGACGTCGATGCCATAACCATGACTTTGTTTTTGAAGCCTTTGACCGCAAGCAAATTGGAGAAGACTTCATCATATCTTCTATAGAGATGGTGTAAAGATTTGAACCACGAGTTCCTCTTAAAAGTTCCTTACCATCAAGTTCTCTAACAAAACAAGTATGTTTTCTGAAGGCTACTTCTAGATCGAATCACGAATTGACCGACAGAGAACAGATTATGACCAAGACCTTCCACATAGTATACTCTAGAGATAACACTATCACCAACAACATAATCCCTATAACCCATAATTGCACCGAAATGATCATTACCAATCTAACCGTCTCCGATGAATTTGCTCACGGTTCATGAGCAGCGACCGTCTCCAAATATATGCTTGGAACGACTGAGTCCGTACCACGTAATCGATTTGAACGATCGCAGCTTGAACACGCACAAGAATGGATAATCGATAATTGGGATCCCCATGCAAGAATGGGTTCCACTTGGTTAGTAACAGTAATTGGAACACCCACATCAGAAACATCCATATCAAGTAGAAGCAATGGAATCATTGGGAATAGATGCAATGTCGGTGTGTTGTATTTGACCTATTCAAAGTATGTTCACTTCTTAAGGGAATAGTTCTACCAATAGGCATCCATTTTCTAGTGGGCATAATCTTAGCAGTTTGAGAACAAACTGATTATTCTTATGGCCAAAAGGTATCCAATAATAACCTATCTTTATAAAAGTTTTTCCTGTGGGTTTCCAATGCTTTCTAACAATCTTTCGCTTTTGCCTTTTTGCCTTATTTGCACGATTATTAGCATTAACAATTTTAACTGGGCATTTGACAGAATTAGACAAAGCATTCACACCACATTCATGATTAGCAATGTAATTCAAGCGGCACATCATTACAAGGTTTGCAAATAGTATCGAATTGAATTAATTACAAGACGCCTAAGGCTAATACTAGAATCAACACGATTCGTTTTATTCAACTCAAGCTTAAAGTTCCTAGATTGGTCTTCTACTCTCTTCCAATGCACATTTTAGCTTGCGAGGTCCTATCATTCCTTGTATTGTCTGGAGACTTTGACCTGCTTGCTTTAATGTCATTGATTACCCTGAGGGAATTATGGGAACATTAGTTGGTTGATCTACTTTTTGCATTCCCTAACTAGACGCAAGGATCTCTTACTAGATCACACATTGATGTATAGACTTTCTTAAACTGGCCTAGAATGGTTTCCTTCAAAGCACTAGGCATAGAACAAGGCATCACAGCTTTGCCTTTTGCACCTAAGGTTAAGGATTTGGGACATGTTGCAATTACACATTCTAGCAACTCTTGAGATCGCTTGGCCGGAGGCAAGCAAACCTAATTTCACTATCAAGAGGTTTGTTAATGAAATCCTCTTCGACAATCTCACGGAGACATTCTAGACTATCCTTAAGGTGAGCACAGGATTCATGAAAAGCATGTTCATTATTCCTAAGATGAGGAGGAATATATTTAATCGTCAGTGTATTTGCAAGTCTAAGGGTGACTTTGAGACAACATTCTTATTGAAAACAAGTGGCAGCTTCCCATTTACCCGACTTCTCAGATTCTCAATTTCCTTTTGTAAAGACGTTATTTTTCGTTGTTTTGGTCACGGGTGACTTTTATTGAATCATATAACTCTTTAAAATGTCGCTTAACTTTTTCATTTTCTTCTAGAAAACTCTCGTTTTCCTTTTGTAAGGCATCAACTAAGTTTTGAAGATGAAAAGTTTGAGAATTCCGAGAATCTAAAGGAGGAGGCATTTGGGAGCCTATCATATTGTTCGTTTGACCCTTTAATTGAGAGATTTGGGCTTTCAACTTTCTGATCGTGTTGCAATGAGCTTGAATCTGTTCATCACGTTTGTTAATTTGAAAAACCGTGATCAAACTCGAGCATCCGAGGATGTCTTGATATTTGAAGTTTTGACATTTTCTTTAAGATGTTGATATTTTAGTTGTAAATTAAAATGCTCAACTTCCAGTTTAGAAAAATGTTTAACCAAATTGTCGTGATAATCCAGTTCAATTTTTCGCTTAGTTCGAATTAGTTTTTTCAAGCTCAATGACACGATCATGGGAGACTTTCAGGGCAACAGATAATTCATGAAATTTGGAAGCATTAATAGAACAATTTGTAGCAAGGAAAACACATCTTGAGTAATACATTCGAAATCGAGTTCTCATTTAGTGTATGCAAGTTCTTCCTCTCAATCTCATTATATTTTAGTGCTCGCTCATAGTCACTAACTTCAACTATCATTGCATCAAATTCCTTTTCCATTCCCTTAATATCAGTTTCTATCCCCTTTTAAGACTCTCAAAGTGATCTTTTAGAAGTTTAAAGAAAGGCATGACCTCCGTTAAATAACATTCTTTCATTTGCTCAAAACCCCTTTCTCCTTCCGTAATACCGGTGGGTGTGATCCTTTTCTTGCAAGTTTTCTCAAAATCAACAAATAGTTGAAGTATAACATATTGGCTAATTAAGGTCTTGCTTTTAGTGGCAATTGTTCTAGGAACAAGATGCATTGGTGTTTTAGGAGGATACACAGCGTCTAGGCATTTTCCAAAGAGGAGGGTTTGTTTCAACAATATTTTTCACTTTCTGCTTATCTAAATCCATTTTCCCGAAAACTTGTTCGGGAGTCAACAATGTCTGAGGTTTAAACATGTTCAAGGAAATCCAATTTTCCTTCTTGTAATCATGGGGTGTGATCTTTATTTTCTTTCTTACATTTAGGATCATCTAATTTCTTGTTCATCTTTCCCTAGTGACTTCATCGATTTCTTATCTTCCTCTGCACTCAACCAACTAGGTTTCGTCTAGGTTTAAGGATTTCATTGCCATCATAAAGAACCTTATGAGCATTTCTAGCCCTTTTAATGACCTCTCGATTTGGTTCCTCAACAAGGGGAATGCTATGCTTATCGCTTAGGACCCTATGCTTAGTGATCATGTGAGCAGTCTAATGGTGTTCCTTGTATGTACAACTTGTTTTCAAGTTTGTTTTTCAAAGTTTTCAGATTAGAAAAAATCTCTCAAGAGTTTTGATTCCTTTGCATTCTTGCTTAAGCATTTTCACATTTTCTTGAAGTTCTTGTTTTTGCTTAGCAGTTTTAGAAAGCTTTTCTTGCAAGGAATTTAACTCTTGTTTTAATACTTTTTCTCTAAAATTACTTTTCTAATATTGTACGCGACTTGGTCATCCATTTCGCCACGAGTGGTCAACTCAAACTTAGCACGTTGTTCATAAATAGCAACTTGTTCTTTATAGGCATTTAATTCGATATTACGGAATCATCGTGGGCACATGCGTGTATTCATCAAAAATATAGTCATTGTTGATCGCAGAGATGCATCACTTGGTACAACTTCACTTTCACTTTGTTTCACATATTGATCATATGGGACAACATTGATATTACCCATATTTTCAATATTTGATACAAAAGTTTCAGTTGATAGTACTTTGTTATGCATCTTTTGCACAAGATCATCGTATAGTTTTAGTACCTCGAGATGAGTTTGTCTTTGGATGGGCCACTTGTGGAAGAGGAGACCTTGGGAGAAACCATTGGAGAAATGCTAGCCATAAAGATTGTGTGTGCATTAGGTCCATCATCCACATCAGAGTCGTATGCATCACAATCAACTTGAAAGGCATTCTCATGATTGTGACCTATCTCTAATAGGTCGCTCATCCACATCTGCATCATAGGTCTTGGCATTGCCCTCAGCTAGAAACAACAATTCCTCTTCATCCAAAGCAGCACCATTTTCTTGAGCTTGCACAAGCGCATCTTATCTCGAAGTAATCAAGATTCTGTGGACGCTTTGGAGATGTGCCGCTTGCAATGTCCCTCACCACCAATTATAACATTTGATCAGCTTAGCTTGACCTTGATTACCATTCCTTCCTCGATTCGATACCAACATAACCTCCACCACCTCCACCCCGATCATACCGTCTTTCTAATCTGGTTGCACCACCGATCCTCCCATCTTTAACAATAGCTTGATTGTGTGGGTTAGATGTCGCTCAGGTTGTTATTGGTTTGTGGGAGAGAATCATGTTTTGACTAATTAAGAGCTAGTTGATTAATGAAATTACCCACGTGTGCATCAAAGATCGCCTTGTTTGAACATAGGATCAGGAATGAGTTTGTGATTACCATTTCCCATGGGTATGACTTGTGAGGCTTTGGTTGTGATTCCGATGTTTGAGTAGAAGGCAATTGAGTCATTAGACGAGCTTGTCTCTCCCTGGTTGGTTTTGAACTGATTAAGAACCAATTTTTCAAACATAGCATGTCTCTCATTCTCAAGGAGGAAGGCATAGAGTTGCTCATAGTTTGTATTCTTCAATCCTTTAGTGAGCTTCACCGAGGTGACAAACTTGTGCCATTCGGGATTCATGTTGTTCACAAATTTTGAGTTCAGCTGAATGTTAGGCATAGTCATTCCGATGTTCCTCATGTCATTCACCAACTTATGAAATCTCACATAGTACTCATAGACACTCTCATCTGGTTTCATCTTGAAGTGTTCAAATTCGTCATAGAGTTGTGATTCTCTTTCTTCCATAGTTAATTGAACTCGAGAGAAGCATCTTGACATTATCCCATACCTTTTGCTTCGTGTTGTGATTGATCGCTTGTAGATGTCTTTAGGAAGACCTTGAAGAACAATGTTGAAAGCGATATCAAGATCGAATCTCTTTTTCTCCTTATCATCAAGCTCATCATACATCTTTGGTCTGTCCATTCCGTAAATCCGAGTTCCATCTTCAGCAGTATCAAGTACATCTCTAGTCGTCTCAACTCGATACGGTCCTTCATCAATGGATTTGAGAATGTTGACACCATTTTCCTTTCCAAGGCAATACAATCTGATTCGTTGAGCCCAAGAATCGTAGTCTGTTCTGTCAAGCATGGGTGGACGAGTATCTCAACCACCGCTTGAACATCCTGAATGCTGGAGATGATAGGAACGTTTGTAGACATGTTTCAAGCTCTACGGATTTTATAACTCTATGATTAAACCGAGAAATTGATTCTTTCACGGGATTTTACTAAACCAAAAGAACAACCGTAAGAACGTAACACCTAAGAAGAAAAAAGGTCTAAATGAACAAGTCGCTAAACACACAACTCGCATAAGTACCAACTCGCTAAACACACTCAACTCGCAATTAATCAAGTCGCTAAATAGCCAACTCCATTTAGTCTCAAACCTCGCAACACAATCAACTCGCTTGAACACTAAGTCGCTTAAGTTAACTCGCTAACGTTACAACTCGCTAAGTAGCAAGTCGCTTTAGATCTCAAGTCGCTTAAAGAAACAACTCGCTTAGAAACCAAGTAGCATAAATATCAACCGCTAAACAAATTAAGTCGCATGTACCAACTCGTTTTAAATAACAAAGCAACTCGCTTTGAAGAAACACAAGTCCGAGACACAACTCGCTTAGTCCTTTTTCAAAAATAACCACTTTATCAATCCAAAACAACCAAACCACAATGATTTAAGCTTTCCAATTCAAAACATAAACACATATGATGATCCTAAACACAAAAGTACAAGCAAAATTTAAACTTTAACACAAGAAATTTGTCCAAATGAATCAAACTCTCCTAAACCCTTAATACTCCAAAACCTTATGAAATCCACCAAAACAAAGAGCATGAAAGATGAGTGATAAAACCATGGCTCTTGATACCAATTGTTGGATATTGGATTTCACAAACACTCTAAACCATGATCAAAGTAGGCTTATAAGAATGTTAGAGAGAGAGAGTTCTAGTGAGAGAAAGGAAGAGAGTTGGGAACTATAGTGAGAAAGAAAATATTATTATGAGCTCCAACTCTCTACCTTGGGAGGGTAGAGAGTATTTATAGTCTTACAATAAAACGCCACACAA